>CM050513.1:916091-1258591 GCA_027563665.1 Antrozous pallidus | reverse complement strand
AGAATTTAGGCAAAATTTTATCTAATCTCATTTAAATCAGTTGACTTATCTATATAATAAAAGAATAGTATGCAAATTGTCCCCTCCACTGGGAGTTTTTCTGGGATTTCGACCAGGGTATGGTGCTGGCTGGGGGAAGAGAGGGAGGCCCCAGGCTGCAGTGGTGGAAGGCAGCCAGGGGAAGGGTGGGAGTATCTGGTCAGCAGCTGCTAGAGCCCTACCAGTGCATAAATTTCATACACTGGGCCTCTAATTTCTTAATAAAAAATAAAATAAAGCTGAATCAGAAGGAATGGGTATACAGTATGTATTTCGTATGTTATAGAAGAAACTTTCTCCTAACATAACCACTGTTAAAGAAGCCGTATATTCCCAGAATGTAGTGTGTTCCATACTTAATTCACAATAAGAATTAGTAGTTGTGGAAAATTTGGTCCACAATGACAATCCATGTGAATAAGCCTAAGGTCAGATTTCAGACAGGTTGTGTGCTTAATGATTTTTAAGTTTTTCAAGTAAAATGTATGTCTTATTAATATTAGGAATTGAAAATGTTAGGCAAGAGGAAAAGATAAATTTCAGTGGTTTAAAGTCACTTCTCAGGACTGTAATACCATGTAGTAAAAGGACATAGTATATTAAAACATACTACCACATTCCTCTAAACTGCCCTAACAAAAACCTTATTTTACATTGTTAATTAAGAAGCTAGCTTGGGAAGGGCATTGCTGAAATAATGCATGGCTCATGGTGAAATGCAAAAAAATAAAATAGCAATTGGAGCAGCTTTTTCCCACGAAAGAGCTTTTGGAGTTCAAGTCCATCATGGGGTTGAGAGTGACTTAATTTTTTGTTGGACTGATTCTGCATAGGAGAGCACTGGGGGGCTCTGATAGATGGAGGAGTAGGGACCCTGAACTTCTGACCTGAGAAGAAAGGTCCATGGCTGATAAGTGGTTGGCATTAGGTCAAATTCTAAAACAAGTGCTTTTAGGAGTAGAAAAAAGGGTTCTCTGCCCATCTCTGTTCCTCCTCACTGTCATGCTTATTGCAGGTGCTCAGGTATTTCTCCTCCCTTTTGAGGAAATAAGATATATCCTTAAGACTTTCTCACTCCTTACCAATCCCCAAGGTAAACACAGCCCTTGGGTGGGGAATGAGCAGAGTGAAAGGGCTCCCAATGTCTCTGAGCTCACACTGTCTGCACAGAGGGTTGGTGGAGATGTCTCTCCACAAAGGATTGAATTGGTAATTACCTACCCAGGCTCAGGCTACCATCAGAGATCTGAGAGGAGCATAAGCCCTCAATGACAAGGGGTGCAGGGACCAGTAATGAGGAAGGCATGAGAGGAGGTCAAGAAATGGAACAAGGGCTAGAGACCATTTCACCCAGGCCCATTAGTAAAGGGGAGGAAGAAGGAGGAACTGTGAGTCTACCTTATTCCCTTGTCCCTTTTCTTCTCTCCTTCTCTCTCACTTGTACCACTCCTGCCCCTTCACATCTCACTTAAACTCTACTGTTTATCTTCCTTGCAGGAAGGGAATTAGAATAGGGAAGTTGCAAATATCAGTGGGCTAAGGTAGGAGAGAAGAAGGAGACTGGAAACATCCCACTGAGTGGGTGGAGCTGAGAAGATTTGCTGAAGAATTTACCTCTGAGACTGCCCCTAAAACTAACTGGAGGTCTGAAAAAGATGTAACAGTAATACAAACCAGCAATAAAAAATGTATTAAGTATAGGGTTGATATATTTTCTTATAAATAAAAATTATAATTTGATATTTACAAGAAAAGAACAACCAATTTCAACTAGAAGGACTTTCCTCAAACCCAAACATTCTTCTAAATACTTTTAAACTGAAGGATAATAGAACATGCCACCCCAAAATATGCCCCTTTAGTGTATTGATTATTTTGAACTGCAGGCACTTGAAAAATGTCAAATGCAGGGAGAGACTTCCTCAGCACTCCTTTTATCTGCCTGAAGATGGATCCTCCGACAGGAACGAAAGGTCATAAATCCCCTCCCCAGTTTCATCAACCAGGGAAGATTGACTCTTGTCACAGAAGAGAGTAGAAGTCAACAACATATTCAGGCAAACTGTCACAAACTATCATAGTTCCCATCTATTCTTATAAGGGCCCAGTTATGTTTTCTAAAAGTCATTTACTCTCCCTTAAGAGACCTATATTCCTACTCCCCTTTTCCTATTAATATGGTATTTAAGCCTGAATTCTAAGCCACCCCTGGAGTTATTCATTTTTCACTGAGTATCTCCAATGTCTATATGGTATACATGTTAATAAACTTCTGTTTGTTCTTCTCTTGTTAATCTGATTTTTGTTACAGGGTTCTCAGCTAAGAACTCAGAAGAGTAGAGAAAAAGTTAATTTTCCTCCCTTACAGTACCAATGAATTGGCTAGAAGCATTTAACATGCTTAATTCCCTTGCTTGCCTTTGGATGCTGCACTCTGCCTATTTTTCATACTCTCCTCTCTGCATATGTTATATTATTTGTGTATCCATCATTTTCACTCAAGACTCCTTTCAAGGCAGGAATCATATCTTACTCATCTCATTGTATGCTCCCCTTAAACATTGTAGCATATGTGTATATGTTAAGCTACCAATAAGTGCTTACTATTCAATTATACTCCATAAAACAAATTTCTTTAAAATTAAAGAAAAATTAAATATTAATTTTTTAATTTAAGTAAGTTAAAATATTTTAAAATTACAATAATATTGAAAACAAACTACATAGTATGTACTCAATAAATATTGGTTGACCATTATGGAACTTTCTTACCATCTCAATGTGTATTACTCAAAATGATTTTAAGCAAGAGTTTCCATTCTCTACATATTTCAGCAAGATTGTAGGATCCAAAGCTATATCTCAGGAGGGCTCTGCCAGCCTCAGTTTTAGCAGCTCCACTAAAATATCAGATAGTTGGGAGTTCTGTGTTACTTCTCATTTATGGAAGAACTCAACTGCTTTAAAAAGGTTTGAAAATTGCTGTGTTCAAAAAAGAGTATTTTATCTTATCAGATATTAAATATTATACGTTTTTATTTGTTCCCCTTTGGGGGCTGATTTAAAGTGCAAGGCCAAGCTAGGAAGATTTTTGGAAAGAATGATGCACCATTCAAAAAATCCTCTTAAGGAGCTGTGTTTGGTAAAGAACAATGTGCATGACAACCTAATAAGGAGTTTCTACTTACTAGTGATAGGGCTCGTGAGACTGTTGATTGGTTTTGTCAACTGACTTACTTGAATGTAACTGTCAACAATTCCCCAAGCAAAGTCACAGGGAAATGTCCCTTCTAAGGGTTGATTTTCAGGTAAAGGAGGAAAGCCGTTTTTCTCTATCAGCTGTTGGTAGAACAAAGCTGAAGACTTTGGCAACAATTTCTTATCCTGGCTCAAAAAGTCAACATAGAAGAGTCCACGCCTGATGCTGTAGCCTCTGTGCCACTCAAAGCCGTCCATGAGGGACCACGCTGTGTACCCGACGATGTCCACCCCATCCAGCCTGATGGCTGCAAAGGGAAGAGAAGACAAGAGATCTGAGGGTTTTACTCTAAGGAATAAATTATGTAGTGCGCTTATTGTTTGGTAGAGCAATGACCTACAAAAGAATCTAATCAAACACAGATGACTCTATAAATAAATGTCTTCACAAATAGATTATCTCCAGTAAGTTTTATTTCAATTTCTTTTATTTCCAGTGGGTACTCTTTGAGCCTGGGATGATGTTCCCCTTTCTATCCTAACATTGTGCCTGATGTGAAGAAAGTTTTTAAAAGCATGAACTACTTACTATTTTCTCCAGAAAATGTTGATATTCTTTTTTCTTTAAAAAGTGTTTCATTCAGACCCTACCCAGTTTTGCTCAGAGGATAGAGTGTGGCCTACAGACTGAAGGGTCCCAAGTTCTATTCTGATCAAGGGCACATGCCCAGGTTGCGGGCTCAGTCCCAGTAAGGGGTGTGCAGAGGCAGCTGATCAATATTTCTCTCTCGTCATTGATGTTTCTATCTCTCTCCCCCTCTCCCTTCCTCTCTGAAATCAATTAAATTTTTTAAAAAGTTTTTCACCCTGTACAAGCAATAAGAATGCAAAAACATTTAAGGGGCGCTAGATACTCTGGGATTTACTTAATTCTTAATGTAATATAAGAATCTAACGTAGTAACTCTGAAAGTCAAGTAATTTCACATATTATAACCCAGTTTTTGATTTACAAAATGGGTTTAAAAATTATTTAAGTTTCTTAAGGCCCCAAATGAGAAAGGTGTTACATAGATGTATTCTTATTATTTCCAAAATGAATTTCTACATTATGATTAAAAACTATAAATTCACATAGTTTTTTACATATCATCTTAAAGATTGTTTTACCAGTGGATTTTGGCAAGAATTAGAATTTTATCCCAAATTCTACCTTTTAAAGTTTCCATTATAAATTTTTTGAGGTAATACATATATTTGGCATCATCCCTCTTGGTGGTCCCTGAGACAAACCAGCTGTTTTCCACAATAAATATTTGAGGGTGGTTATATTCAAGATCAATCCAGGAAAGCAGTTGCCTCAGGCTGGGAGATTCTAATTGGCGGAACTTCATGCGAGGGTCCAATAGTTGAAAACTCAAGGTTGGTCCAAAGGAAAGAGCAAAAAAGTCTGCTGTGCCTTTGATGAACTTTTTCTCGGATTCAGTAAAAGCAGGCAAAAGAGATGAAAGATCATTTTTCATGCTTTCAGGATAGTCACCATCAATAAATATGGGTTTGGCAAACCAGCCTAGAACGAAGTCAAGAGATTTTTGACATTCTTTGATGTTGTGATCTGTCATTCTTCGCGGAATGATCCAGTGGGAACTGAGGGCAATGGACACCTGCCCACCCTGAGTCGGACGAAAAGTAGTATTGTAGAGATGCCAGATTTTGGCATGAGCCTGAAAAGAAAAAGAAAAACAAAAGCATTTTTTTCTAAACTTATTTAGAATTATGAGGAGACATAATACATATTTGAATTCCCAACCCTAGTTGTATCTGTTTCTCATCAAACTTAACCTAATGACTAACTCCACAATGTAAAGTCACCTGGGATCAGTAAATTACTTCAGAGGTAGGTCATCCAACAGTGAGCTACTACCCTGACTGAAATTATTTCCATTGTTTTTCAGCATCCAGTGGAAAATGTGTATTTCTGGTGTTGAATGTGTAGTTATTATTCATACTTCAAAATATTAATGAAATAATTACTGCTTATAATATCTTACTGCTTATTTAACTTTGTATTGTGTACTTTTTAATTAATGCCCTTGGTGGAAAGAACCAGTCCCAAGTCTGAGAATGATATGGTGTTTCCTACCTTACTTGAATTATGCTTCTCTTTACTTTTAAATTCCCCAATTTACTCTATTTTGCTAAAAATACAAGTGCGGTTTATCAGCCTTTTACTCTCTTTGTATATCATCTTTAAAAACTATTCTAATTTTGTTTGACCAAAATTCTCCAAAATGATCATGCCAGTTTTCATTCCACTTCCTAGGCTCTTTCACTCAGTATGCTTAATATCCTTTTTATTTTTTTAGAATAATCTTCTGATTATTTCAGTGTGGGTGTCCAAGAATGACATCATTACCATTGTTATGAGTTCAGCCACACATTTCAGTGGAATAAAATAGTTTATGTTGAACTTTCATTTTTAGTATCTTAGTAAATATCTGTTTCATTTCATTGAATGTATTTTGTGTGTGTGTGACCCGAAGCAGCTATTTATATATTAAGAAGAAAATGGAGAATAAAATGTTGAGCCAAATAATAGTGACATTTGCCCATGTGATTCAAAACCTGGAGCTTAATTGTGCTATACTGCTGGCTTTCTGCTGTCTTCTACCCATCTCTGTCTTTCTCTGTTTTAACACCCAACTCTTCTTTCCCACTTAAAAGAAATCTCAGCCAAGCCACTGTCCCTAGTAGGCCATCTACCACACAAAGCTAATTGACCAACTCAGGGAAGCAGCCACCATGCAGCGACATGGAAAGAAATCAGATGTGAAGAAATGGAGGAAAAAAAACGACTGGACATGGAATTCAAAACCACGGTTATAGGGCTTCTCATGAGGCTCCTACAAAAGGTCAAGACCTATAAGGAAATAAGCAAGACCGACAAGGAATTGGAGTCCTACAAGGAAATGAATGAGACCCTCCAGGATATGAACCAGACCTGCAAGAAAATGATCAAGACCAACGTGGAAATGAATGAGTCCTACAAGGAAATGAATGAGACCCTCAAGGATTTAAAGGAGACTCTCAAGGATATGAAAAAGGACCAACCAGAAATTAAGCATACACTGACTGAAATAAAAAATATTATACAAAGACCTAAAAGTGCTCTGGAGCACCCCAAGAACCAAGTTAAAGATTTGAAATACAAAGAGGTAAAATCCACTCAGCTGAAAAAGCAAGAAACCAAAAGAATCCAAAAAATTGAAGATAGTGTAAGGGGCCTCTGGGATAACCTCAAGCATACCAACATCCGAATTATAGGGGTGCCAGAAAAAGAGAGAGAGCAAGACAATGAAAATCTATTTGAAGAAATAGTGACTGAAAACTTTCCACACCTGGTGAAAGAAATTGACTTAAAAGTCCAAGAAGCGCACCAAACCCCAATATATAGGAACCCTAAGAGGACCACACCAAGGCACATCATAATTAAAATGCCAAGAGCAAAAGATAAAGAGAGAATATTAAAAGCAGCAAGACAAAAACAGTTAGGTACCTATAAGGGAGCACCCATACGATTGTCAGCAGATTTCTCAACAAGAAACGATGCAGGCCAGATGGGAGTGGCAAGAAATATTCAAAGTGATGAATAGCAAGAATCTACAACCAAGATTACTCTATCCAGCAAAGTTATCATTCAGAATTGAAGGTCAGATAAAGTGCTTCGCAGATAAGAAAAAGCTAAAGGAGTTCATCACCACCAAACCAACATTATATGAAATGCTGAAAGATATTCTTTAAGAAGAGGAAGAAGAAAAGGATAAAAGTATAAATTATGAACAACAAATACACATCTATCAACAAATGAATCTAAAAATCAAGTGAATTAATAAGCTGATGAACAGGATAAACTGGTGAATGTAACAGAATCATGGACATAGAGAGGGAATGGGACTGACAATTCTTGGGGAGAAAAGGGGTGTGGGAAGTGCAGCAAGAGACTGGACAAAAATCATGCAACTATGGGAGAGGACAGTGGAGGGGGGTGAGGGCGGAGGGTGGGATGGGTACCAGGTGGAGGGGAGCTATAGGGGGAAAAAAAGGGAACAATGTAATTAATAAACTGAACAATAAAGAAAAAAAAGAAAGAAATCTCAGCCTGACACCAGTTAAACAGAAAAGAAAGTCATTCACAGTAGTACTCAGGGCTTCAGACCAGGGGACTTTATTAATTTAGAGGCCCACAGTTATGCCTTAAATTTTACATACTTTTACAGAATAAATTCTGTAATAGGTAGAGTGGACATCAGGCAAGAGTGAGAGCAACCCAAGAACTTTATAATTTGGATGATTTTTTTCAGGCAGCTGAAGTCACAGTCATATAATAGAATTGTTTACAATCATGGACTACTACTCTAACCGTAACTACTTTGACATGACTCAGAGGGACTTGGGCAAGAAAACAAAAGACCTGAGCCATATAGCAGCACACATGCGGTATTTGATGTCAGATAAAATTCCGGCTACATGTTTAGCTACATCTTTTCCCACGTTACCTAACTTAAGCAGGTAAGACTAACTTTACTGTGTCTTTCATGCAGTTATTATGAGGATTAAATAGGATAACTTAAATAAAACACCTAACACAAAGTTTGCATATGTAAGGGTTTCCATGAACATTTATTCCTTCTGTCCCTACGGCTGTGGTTGGAAAACTGGCTCGCGAGCCACAGGCAGCTCCTTGGCCCCTGAGTGCGGCTCTTCCACACAACACCACGGCCTGGGCGAGTCTGTTTTGAAGAAATGGGTTAGAAGAAGTTTAAGTTTTAAAAATTGGCTCTCAAAAGAAATTTCAATTATTGTACTGCTGATATTTGGCTCTGCTGACTAATGAGTTTGCCCACCACTGTCCTAAGAGATGAGCAAACCAAAACGGAAGATGTTGCAGCTAAGGAAATACCCTCTGTTAAGGAATCATGTGATGCAGTGGCATGTCCTCTGGTTTGGATTACAAGAGAGACAGGTTTGCATGCCAAGTCCTCTATCCATGACCAGTGTGAGCTTTAGTTTTTTCTCTGTAAAAATGGAAATAGCATATATTCTTCTGTGGGGACATTATGAGGATTAAATGACATGATGCAAGTGAAAGCTTATATCAAGTCATTTATTATTTAGAAAGTAAAACTTTGCAACATTGTACAGTATGATAGTTAATTTTATGTCAACTTAACTGGACTTAGGGAACCCTAGACCACTAGTAAAACATTTGTTGAGAGTTTAACTAAGCTACTCATGGTATTGCTGCCTCAGAACCATTTCATTTTGTTTATTCATGCAGCCTCAGGGACCTTAAACAGACACTTGGACTTTCATAAAAGCACATGCCCTAGAAGGTGACCTGCAGAGTCATAAGAAACTGTGAATTCCTGATATGCCTTTACCAATAGCCCTTGTGACTGACAGTCTCTCATTCCTCCCTCTGCCTGTATACCTTATGCACCTCTTATCTAAGACTCTTGTGGGGCTTACCAAAACCATCTTTCAGTTTGAATTGACCAATTTGGCTCTAGCCCAAGAACCCAAAGCACTCCACCCACAAACCCTAATAAAGGCATGTGTCCCAAGTTTGTTCTCTCTCCTTCTCTCTCTCTCTCTCTCTCTCTCTCTCTCTCTCTCTCTCTCTCGTCCTCTGCCTTGACATCCCTGCATGGCCCCTTAAGGCATGCCTCATACAGCCTCCAGAATGTCTGAGTAGCAAACTTCTCTGTATCAGTTTCTCTTGTGCTGGTTTCCTGTGCTCTGTTGTTAATCTCAGGCTTGCAACCTATGCTCCATTTAGCAAATGTTAATTTAATAAAACCAGGGCAACATCATTTCTGGGCATGTCTGAAAGGGTATTTCTGGAAGAGATTCGTTTTTGAATTGGCAGACTAAGTGAAGAAGATCACCCTCACCTATGTGACTGGGCATCATCCAATCAAGGCCAGAAAAGGCAAAGGAAGAAGGAACTTGCTCTTGATTAAATTGAGACATCCATCTTCTGCTGACTTTGGACATTGGCTCCTTTGGTCTTAGGCCTCCAGAAAGGGACTGAAACTACATCACCAGCTTACCTGAATCTCCAGTTTTCAGGTAGCAGATCATGGGACTTCTCAATCTCTATACATGTGATCCAATCCCTCATAATAAATCCATTTCTATATATCTATATTTATCCTATTGGTCTGTTGCTCTGGAGAATCCTAACTAATATAGAAAGCATTGTAGGTACCATTTAGCTTAACCACTTGCCCCATTCCAACACCCCCAATGTATCTGTTATTTGATTGCTCTCCACAGCAATATGAATGGCATCTTATACAAGAAGTCCCTTCACCTCTTCCTATCCCACTTGCCATGCTGCATGGCCTTCCTCTGGATGCTCTCTGAGTCTTATGCAAACTTTTCTTACATCATGTGGAGAGCGGCTACAGTGTTTGGGCAGGTTCAAGCCTCGGACTAATGAGAGGGCTTAGTCCTGTCATGGCCACATGCAAGTCCCAGCTTGGAGGGCAGAGCTCCCCCAGCACAATTATAGCCAACAGCTATAGTTGTAAGCTTGAACCTATGGTCTGAACACATGGTCCCATGTCCCTAAGTGTTGTGGGCTTGATAGAGTTCAAGTGCATGTAATTGAGTAGATTCGAAACCCCTGAGAAGGTTGTAACCATGTCCTTACTTTGCCTCACGGAATGTGGCTATAAAATAAAGACTTGGCTTACAGGCTGTGGTGCTATTCCTAGCTCTCCATCAGAGAGGGCAGCTTTCATTCTCTTGTCTCTTTTCTCAATCCTTCACTGCCCCGTCTCAGGCTGAGCTGGTTTGGCATATCACTTACTGCAAAAATGATTTGCCTCCTAAGCCTGAGCTAAGCTTCCTAAGGAGTTCCCTCATTCTTTCCCTGGTACATGGAGACCCCAGTATCTGTTAAACTTAACCAAACTCTGCTCTTTAATGCCTCATGAGTTCAATTCATTTTCAAATGGTAGATTTGAATAATCAAATACTATGAGATGTAGAAAGGGCACCATTTGGAATACTAGAGAGTAATAATGATTAATTGAGGAGGGTTATGTATGGACAGCCTTCTAATTATTCTTGGTATGGAAATTTCTTATAATATTTTAATCTTAAGATTGAAATGTAATAAAGCTATTGATACAGAATCAGGGAATAATTAAGATTATGAGCAAGAATGTTCATCTAAATCCTATTTCTAACAGCAAAATATTGAAACCAGTTGAAATGTCCAATATTCAAGTAAATTCATACCATCATATGCATGTTTTAATACATTTTAGTGTAACTAAAGAAATACAAGAAATGCTACTATTCACATATTATAAATAATACAGAAGAACGTGAATTAACATGTAACATATGTTCCTAAAATACTAACTGAACAAAAGGGCAAGTTACGAAGTAATATTTAGAATTTTAATAGCTTTTTTATTAAAGAAAAATATGTATGTAAATATCCAAAGGACTTATAAATTGTCAAAAGAGGTTTTGTAGCAGGTTTATTGGTGGTATAATCCTCTTCATCTTACTTATTTGTATATTTTTCATTTCCTAACATATATACTGAGTGGCCAGGTAATTATGATCTCTGAATGCATAATAATCTGGCCACTCGGTGTGTATGTGTGATATAAATATATATATATATATATATATATATATATATATATATGCAACCAGCCAGCTGACTGGCAACTATGAAGCACACTGTCCACCAGGGGACAGAAGTTAAATGCAGGAGATGCCAAGTGAAGCAACTTTGCAGAGTGCTCTCTTGCACTCCAGGACTCCTCAGTGATGTCGAACTGTCAGTTTTGTCCCGATACCCGAACCTTGCCGGCCAAGCCAAGGGACCCCACTGGTGCAAGGGACCCCACTGGGCCTCCAGTAGAGATATAAGTATATATCTCTACTGGAGGCCCAGTGCACAAAATTCGTGTATGGGAGTATGTCCCTAAGCCCAGTCTGCATCCTCTCCAATATGGTACCCCTAGAGGGATGTCCAACTGCCTCTTTTGGCCTGATCCTACCAGAATAGGGCCTAAACGGACAGTAGGACATCCCTCTCACAATCCAGGACTGCTGGCTCCCAACTGCTCACCTGCCTACCTTCCTGATGGCCCCTAGCCACTTCCTTGACAGCCTGATTGATACCTCACTGCTCCCCTGACAGCCTGATTGCCCCTAACTGCCCTCCTCTGCAGGCCTGGTCACCCCTAACTATCCTCTCTGCGTGCCTGGTCAACCCCAACTTCCTTTGCTGGCCATATCACTCCTAACTGCCCTCCCCTGCAGACTTGATCGCCCCCAACTGCCTTCCCTTGCAGACCTGGTCCCTCTCAACTGCCCTCCCCTGCTAGCCATCTTGTGGTGGCCATCTTGTGTCCACATGGGGGCAGGATCTTTGACCTCATGGGGATAGCCATCTTTTTGTGTTGGACTAATGGTCAATTTGCATATTACCCTTTTATTAGATAAGATAGAGGCCTGGTGCATGGGTGGGGGCAGCTGATTTGCCCTGAAGGGTGTCCCAGATTGGGTGGAGGTTCCCTTGGGAGGTGGGGCGGCCTGGCGGAGGGGCCTGTGGTGGTTTTCAGGCTGGCTACACCCCCTAGTGGCCCAAGTGTAAGCCCTGGGATCTGGGATTTATTTATCTTCTATAATTGAAACTTTGTAGCCTCCTGCTTGCTCTGTGGCCAGAGCCATTTTTGTTGGGATTTATTTATATTCTACATTTGAAACTTTGTATCTTTAAGCAGAGGCCAAGGCAGGCCAGGGTTGCAGAAGCTTAGCTTCCTCCATCGCCAGGGGCAACTCAAGCCTTCTGCTCTCTCCAGCTCTGTGACTGCTGCCATTTTTGTTGGGATTTATTTATCTTCTATAATTGAAACTTTGTAGCCTTGAGTTCAGGCCTGGGCTCACCAGGGTGTGCAGAAAGCTTGGATTCCTCCATTGCCAAGGAAACCCAAGCCTCCTGCTCTCTCTGTGGCTGCAGCCATCTTGGTTGGGTTAACTTTCATACCAACTCCTGATTGGCTGGTGGGCGTGGCTTGTGGGTGTAGCGTGATGGTTAATTTACATATTACTCTTTTACTAAATAGAATTAGAAGGGGCCTGGTGCATGAATTTGTGCATGAGTGGGGTCCAGCCAGCCTGTCCAGAGCCAGCCTGCCTGCTGGTCAAACTCCTGGTTGAGGAGACAATTTGCATATTAGCCTTTTATTATATAGGATATACACTGAGTGGCAACATTAGTATGCATTCAGAGATCATAATAATCTGGCCACTCAGTGTATATATATTGCTTTAAAAGTAAGAAAAAAAACCTTAAAATTCAAAACAGGAAAATAGCTCATAGGAGTTGAATGGCAGACCATGCTTAAATTGTCCATGATGATTATTTGAAAGCCATTACATAATTAAAATACACCCTGCCCAACTGTTCCTCTAACCTGCCCTACAGCCTCTCCCTCAACCCTCTCAGGCACATTGAACCCTATGTGAAGTTCTGAGACCCTCGAGACTTCCATGCTTTTATAGGTTTAGGTCCTTTCTGTTTTACCTACTCCCAGACTCTCCAGCTTCACCCTCTTCAAAATTCAGCTCATACATAAAAGCCTTCAGAAAGTCTTCCCTGACATTTTCTCTCTACCTATCCTTTCTAAAAGCTTTCTAAATTTCTATTCCAGTGTCTCCACATCTGGCCTCTATCGACGACCTTAACCGTCTTATGTCACGTTTATTTAAGTGTCTAGATTTAGATGTTTTGAGACATTGGCTAAGTCTTTAATCTCTCTATTTTCAGATTCCAGCAAAGTATCGGGGGCAGAGTAAGTATTCAATAAACAGATATGGAAGAATGAAGGCTAGCATTAAGAGCCAGATCAAAAAGTATGAGACAGAGGCAAACATTCTTCTGAGCCAGACCAGAAAAATTCTCATAAGAAACACTGGTTGTATTTTATTTCTGAGATCTTAAAAGGAAACTTTCAGGCAGACATCATTTTTTTAAAAATCCTATATAATAAAAGCCTAATATGCTACTTGTCCGGTTGTCCGGTTACCCATTCAACCAATTAAAATGTAATATGCTAATGATATGCTGAGGCTGCTCAACTGCTCACTATGATGTTCACCGACCACCAGGGGGCAGACACTCTGACTGGTAAGTTAACTTGCTGCTGGGATCTGGCCAATTGGGACTGAGAGAGATGGGCCGGACATGCCTTGGAGCCCTCCCGTAATCTTTCACTGGTTGGCTAACCTCCTGCATCCCTCCCTGGCCCCAATCTCAGCCTGGCCTGTGCCTCTTGCAATCTGGGACCTCCCAGGGGATGTCTGAGAGCCAGTTTGAGCCCTATCCCACAGGCCAGACTGAGGGATCCCAATGGTGAAAAAAATCTGTGCACCAGGTCTCTAGTAAATTATAAGGAATGCGGCATGATAGAATTCTAAGAATAATATTATATTACTTCAAAATACACCAATGGTATGTTTTGGTGTATAAAACACTCAGTTATTAACTTTATTTCCTCTGGAGGATTGGGGTGGAGCTGAAAATTCCAAGTTCTAATTGTAGCCTGTTTTTTATGTTGTTTCTTGGTAACCCACTCCTTCCCTATTCAGGAGTCATCCAGGGATTCAAAGAGAATTTGCCTCATTAGAAAAAAAAAGATGCTTGTGGTGTTCCTATAGCTTAGATATTTAGAATGGTTTTAGGAGTCCCATGTGAGGGTTGAGGCAAGGATAAATATTGGAACAAGTGATGTTCTTAATGTTTTTATCATTTATGGAATTACAAGAATTTTAGGAGCTCTGTTCCAGGCACTAGTAAAGAAGTATATGAAGTTTTTATTATCTCACAATTACCTTAATAGAATGATCTTTGCATTTAATGCAGAGAAAACATTTGAAGGAATCCAAAAGTCTTTCATGACAAAAGTACTTTTAAAAACTAGGAGTAGAAGAGAATTTTCTTAATGTGAAAAGGGAAAGTTTTGGAAAAACCCACAGCTAACATCTTACTCAATGGTGAAAGACTGCAAGTTTTCCTCCTAAGATAAGGATCAAGACAGAAACATCTGCTTTCAGCACTGTTCTTCAGCAGTGCATTGGAAATTCAGCCAGATCAATTAATTAAGAAGAAAAAAGCGTGGGAAGACAATGGGGTGGGGGGAGGAAAACGTATGTACTACTATTTGTAATACTTCAAAGAACAAAAATAAATAAATAAATATTTTTTTTAAAAAAAGAAGAAGAAATAAAAGGCCATCCAGGTTGGAAAAAAAGTAAAACTCTAGTCACAGAATAAATGATCTTACATTAGGAAAATGCTAAATAATCCACACAAAAAGAACTATTGGAGCCAATAAACAAGTTGCAGGGTACAATATCAATACTCAAAAGTCCATTGTATTTCTAGACCATAACAACGAGAAACCCCAAAATATGCAAATTAAATGAATATAATAGGTTCAAAAATAAAACACTTAGGAATAAATTTAACCATTCTGACAACTTTTATTTACATTGCCAGTATAGTAAGGCAAATCAAAGAAATGAAAGGCATGTTGATCGGAAAGGAAAACAAATAACCATATCATTCATAGAAAACATGATTGCCTATATAGAACTAATAAGTGAATTTAGCGAGTTATCAAATTAGACCAATACGCAAAAAATTAATATTATTTTTATGCCAGAGGCCCAGTGCAAGAAATTCATGCACGAGAGTGTGTTCCTCAGCCCAGCCTGTGCCCTCTCCAATCTGGGACACCTCAAGGGATGTCCAACTGCCTGTTTAGGCTCAATCCCAAGGAGTCAGACATCCCTTTCACAATTCAAGAATGCTGGTTCCTAACTGCTTCCTGCTTGCCTTCCTGATTGCTTATAACTGCTTCTGCCTGTCAGCCTGATCACCCCCTAACCACTCTCCTGCCAGCCTTATTGATGCCTAACTGCTCCCCTGCCAGCCTGATTGCCCCTAACTGTCCTCTCCTGCAGGCCTTGTCTCCCTCTCCCCTCAACTGCCCTTACCTGCAGAACAGGCCAACCCCAACTTCCCTCCTCTGCCAGCCTGGTCACCCCTAACTGCCCTCCCCTGTAGGCTGGTCCCTCCCAACTGCCCTCCTCTACTGGCCTGATCATCCCCAACTGCCCTCCTTTGCAGACCTTGTCCCTCCCATCTGCCCTCTCCTGATGGACATCTTGTGGTGGCCATCTTCTGTGTTGGAGTAATGGTCAATTTGCATATTACTCTTTTATTAGATAGGATAAAGGCCTGGTGCACAGGTGGGAGCCAGCAGGTTTGCCCTAAAGGGTGTCCTGGATCAGGGTGTGGGTTCCCTTGGGGTGTGGGGCAGCCTGGGCAAGGGGCTTTGGTGGTTTTCAGGCCAGCTACACCCCCCAGGTGACCCAAATGGAGGCCCTGGGATCTGGGATTTATTTATCTACTATAATTGAAATTTTGTAGCCTTGAGCAGAGTTCAGCCAGAGCAGGCAGGAAGCTTGGCTTCCTCCATTCCCAGGGAAACCCAAGCCTCCTGCTCACTCTGTGGCTGCAGCCATCTTGGGCGGGTTAATTTGCATACTTGCTCCTGATTGGCTGGGGTGTGTGGTTTGTAGGCATAATGGAGGTAAAGTCAATTTGCATGTTTCTCTTTTATTAGTTTGGATATGCACAATTAACCTTTGGAAAATAAATTGTAAATACAATACCACTTACAATAACAAACCATAAAATAACTAGGAACAAGTTAACTAAAATAGCCAAAAATGTGCAAGACTGTTACAATGACATTTACCAAACATTACTAAGATCTAAATAAATGAAGATACTATTTTTTATGAATTAGAAGACTCAATATTGTTAAACTATTCATTTCCCCCCCAAATTATGTACAAATCCAATGCCATCACATCTAATATCTCAACAAATTTTTGTAGAAATTGGCAAGCTGATTTTAAAATAAATATAATTCAAATGACAGAATAGTTAAAATAATTTGAAAAAGAAAACAAAGTTGAAGCATTCACACTACCTGATTTCAAGATTTACTATAAAGCTATAATAATCAATAGAGTATAATAGAGGCATAAGGATAAACAAATCAGTTTTTAAAAAAGAATAGAGAATTCAAAACTAAACCCTGGCCCAGTGATTTTCAACTAATGCACAAAAGCACTTACTAGTATATGGCAAAAGGAAAGCCTTTTCAATAAATGGTCCTGTATTTGGAAAATGTATTGGAGGGAGGGGGAATGAACTCAACTTTATACCTTGCATAAAAATTCATTTGAAACAGATCATAGGTCCAAATGTAAAAGCTAAAACTATTAAACCTGTAGAACAAAACATGGCCTTGTGATCATGGGGTAGGAAAAGACTTCTTAAGACACAGAAAGCAAAATTCCTTACCTTTTGCTTCCCCTGTTGCCTTTGATCTTTGGCCCCTTCACAAGTTTATCACCATGCAATAATTTTTAACTTTATGCAAATATAATCATATGATCATATGCATGTATTTTTGTGTGTTGGTTCTTTTGCTCTATATTATATTTTAGAGGTTAATACATTTTGTGATGTGAAACACTAACTTATTCCTTTCATAGCTGAATCTTACAGCAATATATACACAGACCACAGTATTTATACATAACTCCTGTTGATGGACATTTGTGTTATTTTCAGTTTCTTGCTATTGTCAATAAGGCTACTTTAAACATTAATAAGTAAGTTATTTTGTTAGTTTTTATCTTGATATTGTATGTCTTCTTTGTAGGCTTTCTAATTTTTCTTGTGTGTGAAATTGCTGAATTGTAAAGGAGGCCTGTGTTTAATTTATAACAAAGTGCCAGAGAATTTTCAAAAATTATGGTACTATTTATATTTCTATCAGTATTATATGAAGTTCCAGTTGCTTTCCATGCATGTCAGATTTTGTCATCAGTCTTTAATTCAGTGGGTGTGATTGTTCATTACGGTTTATTTCGCTGAGCATAATGCTGTTGCAAATGGTAAGAATTCCTTCTTTTACAGCAGCGTAGTATTCCATCGTGTAGATGTACCACACTTTTCTAATCCACTCATCTGCTGATGGGCACTTAGGCCATCTCCAAATCTTAGCTATTATAAATTGTGCTGCTATAAACAAGGAGTGCATATATCCTTCCTGACTGGTGTTTCTGTTTTCTTGGGAAATATTCCTAGAAGTGGGATAACTGGCTCAAATAGAAGTTTCATTTTTAATTTTTTGAGGAAATGCCAGCACTTGTTATTTATTGTTGACTAGTGGCCTGGTGCATGAGATTCATGCATGGGGGTGGGTTCCCTCAGTCCAGCCTGCACCCTCTCCAATTGGGGATCCTTTGGGGGATGTCCAACCACCAGATTAGGCCTGTTCCTACAGGGATTGGGCCTAAACTGGCAGTCGGACATCCATCTTGCAATCCGGGACTGCTGGCTCCTCACCACTCACCTGTCGGCCTTCCTGATCACTCCTATCTGTCTCTGCCTGCCTGCCTGATTACCTCTACCTGCTTCTGCTTGTGTGCCTGATTGCTCCTAACTGCTTCTGCTTGTGTGCCTGATTGCCCCTAACTGCTTCTGCTTGTGTGCCTGATTGCCCCTAACTGCTTCTGCTTGTGTGCCTGATTGCCCCTAACTGCTTCTGCTTGTGTGTCTGATTGTCCTTAACTGCCCTCCCCTGTCAGCCTGATCTCACTCCCAACTGCCTCTGCCTACTTGATCACCCCTAATTGCCCTCCCGAGCTGACCTGATCTCACCCCCAAATGCCTCTGCCTGCCTGATCATTCCTAACTGCCCTCCCTTGCCGGCCTAATCTTACACCCTATGGCCCTCCCCAGCTGGCCTGATCTCACCCCTAACTGCTCTTTCTTGCTGGCCTGCTCTCACACCCAACTACTCTCCCTTGCTGGCCTAATCTCACCCCCAATTGCCCTCCCCTGCCAGACTGATCTCACCCTAACTGCCCTCCCTTGCCAGCCTGGTTTCCCCTAATTGCCCTCCCCTGCTGTCCTGATCATCCCTAATGGCCCCTGCCTCGGCCTCAACCACCATGGCTTTGTCCAGAATAAAGTCAGATGTCCGAAAGATGACTGGACCACCCGGTCTAATTAGCATTTTTATGGTTTCCTGTCTTAGGTTTAAGTCCTTTATCCATTATGAGTTGTGTGTGTGTGTGTGTGTGTGTGTGTGGTATAAGTTGATGGTCTAGTTTCATATTTTTTGCAGGTATCTTTCCAATTTTCCCAACACCATTTATTGAAGAGACTGTCTTGACTCAATTGTATGCTCTTGAATCCTTCATTAAATACTAATTGAGCATAATGGCTTCAGTCAATCTCTGGGTTCTCTGTTCTATTCCATTAACCTATATGTCTGTTCTTCTGCCAGTACCAGGCAGTTTTGAGAACAGTGGTTTTGTAGTATACCTTAACATCTGGTATTATGATCCTTTCTTTCTGAAGATTACTGCAGCTATTCAGAGTCTTTTTTTTTTAATTATTATCCCATATGAATTTTCGGAGAGTTTGTTCTAAATCCTTGAAGAATGGAGTTGGTATTTTAATGGGGATTGCATTGAATCTATAGATTGCTTTGGGTAGTATAGATATTTTAATGATGTTTGTTCTACCAATCCATGAACATGGTATATTCTTCCATTTGTTTATGTCTTCCTCTATCTCGTTTTTCAGCATCCTGTAATTTTCTGAGTACAGGTCATTTACCTCTTTAGTTACATTTATTCCTAGGTATCTTAATATTTTTGTTGTTGTTGCAAAGGGTAAAAGGAATTATTTTGTGTGTGTGTGTGTGTGTGTGTGTGTGTGTGTGTGTTTTGTTTTAGTTTTAGTTTCTCTTTCTGTGAGTTCTTTGTTGATGTGTAAATAAGCCATAGATTTCTGAGAGTTAATTTTGTATCCTGCTACATTGCCAAATTCATTTATTAGTTTTTTGTTGGAGACTTCAAGGTTTTCTATGTACAATATCATGTCATCTGCAATAATGACAATTTTACTTCATCTTTTCCAGTTCCAATGCCTTTTATTTCTTCTTTTTGTCTGATTGCTAAGGGTAGCACTTCTAGTACTGTGTTGAACAGGAGTGATGAAAGTGAGCATTGCTGTCTTGTTCCTGTTTTTAGGGAAAATGATTTTAATTCTTGCCCATTAAGTATAATGTTTGCTGTAGCTTTGTCATATAAGGCTTTTATTATGTTGCGGTATGATCCCTCAATTCCAACTTTGCTGAGTTTTTATCAGAAAAAGGTGATGGATTTTGTCAAATGCCTTTTCTGCATCAATTGATATTATTATGTGATTTTTACTCTCAATTTGTTTATATTATGCATCACGTTTTTTGATTTGCAGATATTATACCCGCCTTGCATCCCTGGAATAAATCCCACTTAGTCATGGAGTATGATCTTTTTAAGATATTGTTGGATCCAATTTGTTAATATTTGTTAGGATTTTAGCATCTATGTTCATGAGGGATATTGGCTTGTAATTCTTTCTTTTTTTCACTTTTTTTAATCTTTATTGTTCAGTTTATTAATTACATTATTTCCCCTTTTTATCCCCCTATAGCTCCCCTCCAACCTGTACCTATCCCACCCTCCACCCTCACCTCCCCCTCCCCACTGTCCTCTCCCATTGTTGCTAGATATTTGTCCAGTCTATCGCTGCACATCCCACAACCCTTTTCTCCCCAAGAATTGTCAGTCCATTCCCTCTCTATGTCCATGTCTCTGTTATATTCACCAGTCTATTCTGTTCAACAGCCTATCAATTCACTTGATTTTTATGTTCATTTGTTGATAGATGTGTATTTGTTGTTCATAATTTTCATCTTTACCTTTTTCTTCTTCCTCTTCTTAAAGAATATCTTTCAGCATTTCATATAATGTTGGTTTGGTGGTGATGAACTCCTTCAGCTTTTTCTTATCTGCGAAGCACTTCATCTGACCTTCAATTCTGAATGATAACTTTGCTGGATAGAGTAATCTTGGTTGTAGATTCTTGCTGTTCATCACTTTGAATATTTCTTGCCACTCCCATCTGGCCTGCATCGTTTCTGTTGAGAAATCCGCTGACAGTTGTATGGGTGCTCCCTTATAGGTAACCAACTGTTTTTCTCTTGCTGCTTTTAATATTCTCTCTTTGTCTTTTGCTCTTGGCATTTTAATTATGATGTGCCTCGGTGTGGTCCTCTTAGGGTTCCTATATATTGGGGTTCGGTGCACTTCTTGGACTCCTAAGTCAATTTCTTTCACCAGGTGTGGGAAGTTTTCAGTCACTATTTCTTCAAATAGGTTTTCATTGTCTTGGCCTCTCGCTTTTTCTGGCACCCCTATAATTCGGATGTTGGTATGCTTGAGGTTGTCCCAGAGGCCCCTTATACTCTCTTCAATTTTTTGGATTCTTTTGGTTTCATGCTTTTTCAGCTGAGTGGATTTTACCTCTTTGTATTTCAAATCTTTAACTTGGTTCTTGGGGTGCTCCAGGGCACTTTCAGGTCTTTGTATAATATTTTTTGTTTCAGTCAGTGTATGCTTGATTTCTAGTTGGTCTTTTTTCATATTCTTGAGAGTCTGCTTTATATCCTTGAGGGTTTCTTTCATTTCCTTGTAGGACTCATTCATTTCCACGCTGGTCTTGATCATTTCCACGTTGGTCTTGATCATTTCCACGTTGGTCTTGATCATTTCCACGTTGGTCTTGATCATTTCCTTGCAGGTCTCGTTTATATCCTTGAGGGTGTTGTTCATTTTCTTGTAGGAATCATTCATTTCCTTTGTGGTCTTGCTTATTTCCTTATAGGCCTCGATCTTTTGTTGGAGCCTCTTAAAAAACCCTATAACTGTGGTTCTGAATTCCATGTCCAGTCGTTTTTTTTCCTCCATTTCTTTCACATCTGATTTCTTTCCATGTTGCTGCATGGTGGCTGATTCCCTGAGTTGGTCAATTAGCTTTGTGTGGTAGACTTCCTACTAGGGATAGTGGCTCAGCCTCCCCGTTTACCTGAGGTGGATATGGGCTGCACAGTCTTGCTGAAGTTAAGCTCAGTTAATCGTTGTTAGCACTTGGAGGGTTGACCTCCAGGCCAGTTGTCTGTGAAGCTCAGCTGTGCTCAAGTTGGGTGGGCGGAGTCTCCGGGCCAAGCAGACAGCGTTAGCTCCGCCCTATTCAGCCCCAGGGACTCTGTGCCGGGGGCAATGGCCGCCAGCACCTCTGAGAGAGAGCCGCTGCAGAGCTCCACTGGCTGCCGGTTGCCGGGGAATTCAGACTTTCCCAAAATGAGTCCGCATGCGCAATGTCTCACCCAGGGTCGTAAAACAAAGCAGTCTGACGGTTTTCCGAATGAGAGGCAAGTGTGCCTCTCTGCGCCGTCACGCAGCTGAGCTGTTTGCGCAAGCTGCCTTCTCCACAAGCCAGGAGACCTGGCAGCACCTGAGCTTTGGCGTGCCCTTCCACTGTCCAGTTTTCACCCCATGTGATAGTGGGTTCTCTGGACTTCGCCCAGAGCTGGAGAATCAGTCCAGTGGGATGCCTTTGTCTCCCCGTTCGAGAAAACTGGCCGGTTTTCAGCCGCCTGCCCTCTCTGAGGCGCGCTCCAAACCTCTCTCTGTGTGAATCTTGCAATGCTGTCCGCCGCCGCTCCTCTGAATCACAGTGTCTTATCTTCACTTTTATTTGTGGAATTTTCACTCGGCGAGCTTTCTGGTGATTCTGGAAGGTGTTTGTTCTTTCGGTAAGTTGTAGTATTAAAATTGCTGATTATGACGGCAAGATAGGTGTTTTGCCTTTGCTGCCATCTTAGTTCTCCTCTGTAATTCTCTTTCTTTGTGGTAACTTTATCTGTTTTGGGGATTAGGGTAATTCTGGCTTCATAGAAAGAGCTTGGAAGTGTGCCTTCTTCTTGAATTTTTGCAATAGTGTGAAAAGGATAGGTTTTAGTTCCTTTTTGAATGTTTGGTAAAATTCCCATGTGAAGCCATCTGACCCCAGCCTTTTGTTCACTGGAAGTTTTTGATGACTGTCTGAATTTCCTTTTTAGTTATTGGCCTGTTCAGATTTTGTTATTCTTATTAGTTGAGTTTTAGAAGCTCGTATTTTTCTAGAAATAAGTCTGTTTCCTCTAGATTATTTTGTTAGAATAGAGTTATAGTATTTTTTGATATCCTTTTTATTTCTGTAGGGTCTATTGTTATTTTGAATTTTTCATTTCAGGTTTTGTTTATTTGGGCCTCTCTCTTTGCTTCTTGGTATGCCTGGCTAGAGGTTTATCAATCTTGTTTATCCTTTCAAAGAACCAGCTCTTGGTTTCATTGATCTTTTGTATTGTTTTTTGGTCCCAATGTCATTTATTTCTGCACTGATCTTTATTATCTCCTTCCTTGGCTCACTTTGGCTTTTTCTTGTTGCTCTCTTTCTAATTCTTTAAGTTATAGAGTTATATAATATATTACCATTTTTTTTCTTGATTTTTTGAGGTAGACTTGTAATGCTATGAACTTCCTTCTCAGGACTGCTTTTACTGCATCCCATAGGTTTTGGATTGTTGTATTTTCATTGTTATTCATTTCCAGGGTGTTTTCATTTCTTCTTTGACCTCTTTGGTAACCCAATCATTGTTTAATAGTATGCTATTCAGCCTGCAAGTGTTTGAATTTTTTAAAAAATACATTTTATTGACTTTTTTACATAGAGGAAGGGAGAGGGATAAAGGGTTAGAAACATCGATGAGAGAGAAACATCAACCAGCTGTCTCCTGCCCACAACCAAGATACATGCCATTGACCAGAATCAAACCTGGGACCCTTGAGTCTGCAGGCCAACACTCTATCCACTGAGCCAAATGGGTTAGGGCCAAGTATTTGAATTTTCAATTGTTTTTATTGTAGTTGATTTCTAATATTATGTCATTGTTGTCTGAGAAGGTGCTTGGTATGATTTCAACCTTCTTTGATTGTCTGTGACCCAATATGTCATCTATCTTTGAAAATGTCCCATGTGCACTTGAGAAGAATGTATATTCTGTTGCTTTGGGGTGAAATGTTCTGAAGATGTCAATTATGTTCATCTGATCTATTGAGTCACTTATAATTGCTGTTTCTTTGCTGATTTTTTTTGTCTAGAGGATTTATTCAGTCATTTCAGTGGAGTATTAAAGTCCTCTATTATGATCGTATTGCTGTCAACCTCTCTCTTGATATACTCCAGAAGGTTTTTTTTTTAAATGTATTTGGGTGCTCCTGCATTAGATGGTTTTGAGAAGCCCTAGAAAAAGTGATGCCCAATGCTGAGTGAGCAGAAATTCTAGAGTTTCCTTGAAAGCTAGTGGAGGGAGGAATAAAGAAGCCGAGAGAAGTAGGCATGCTGGAATAAGTATATTATGTACTGTTTTGGTACTACTTTCCATATTTTTGCCTTCTTGCCCTGTTCTTAGAGAGATTTAATCACCTTTATTTTCTAACCCTTCTACTATTTTTTTTCATTTCTATATAATGTATTTAATTTCCAAGTGTTCTTCCTCCCCACCCCCACATTTTAAAATATTATTATATTCTTATTTTCTAGGTGCAGTGTCTTTTCTTCTCTCTTTAAACATTTATTGGGTGTCTAAAAATATTTATTTTATTCATATGACATATTTACATATAATATTATATTATTTTCAGGTGTATAACAATGATTTACCATTGTATATACTATGAAATGATCACTGCAATAAGTCAAGTTTACATCCACCACCATAATTTAGATAGTTTTCTTTTTTTGTGATGAGAACTTTTAAAATCCACTCTTACCAATTTTCATACACACAATATAAAATTAGCTATACTAGTAGTCACCATGCTGTACATTATATCTCATGACTTAATTTATTTTATAACTAGATATTTGTACCTTTCAACCTTGTTTTAGTTGACATTTTTTCCTGCAAAATTTGTTTCCTCCAAGTTGTTTTGTTTGTTTTGTTTTGTTTATTTGTATGGGTATCCATCTTGATTGTCTACTCATATTTAAGAATGAGAAACAAAATGCCAAGTGGAAGGTTTGAGCATGTGGGCGGGATCTGTTGACTTTGAGCTTCACTGCAGAGTGATCTGTCTGGGCTATTTGTTGTGGAGCCTTGTAGGACCAGACTCTTAATTGTTTCCCAGGAGCTAATTAGTTTCCCTTGGGAAGACACTCCCAATCCCTACCTGAAAGTACAAGTCACACTGCCACCATTTGAGAGTGTGTTTTGAGAAGATGGCTGGTAGGGTGTTGGGGGACAGACCAGGGTGTATGTGCATTCTTTCATCATTCAACAAATACCTGCATGTTTCCTCTCTTCAGGCCCTGGAAGGCTCTCAGTATAAAATGGACAAGACGACAAGCATGGTTCCTGGTATCTCAAAGCTGAGGGCTGTTGTGGTAAGACAAATAAATCAATTCAATTAATGTGCTAAGAGGGAGTAGGATGAGATTTTTATGGAACCAGAAAGAAGAAATATCAAACCTGGGCTTGGGCATGTCAGGAAAGGGATCTTAGGGAAAGGAGGCAGAGAGCCCAGCACTGCTGAAGAACAGTAAAGTGTTCACTACTTAATTACACTGATTTCTACAGCAGAGATATGGAAGAAGCATAATATAACTGGCATTTTTGTGTGTGACTTTAATCACCATACATTGACATTTTAATAGCCAAATACTATTCCACTGTACATGTGTTCCACTATTTCGTTAACTGATCACCTTAATATATATAGGTTATTTCTAGTTTTAAAGAATCACTCACCATCTGTAGGAGCTTCCCTATAATCTTTGCACATTGTAGATTAAAAGATAAAAAATAAATGACAGTGCTGGCCAGTGTAGCTCAGTTGGTTGGGTGTCATCCAGTACACTGAAAGGTTGCTTGTGCACCAGACTAAACTGCTAGACAGTTCCCCATTCCCTGGACCTCAGCCCTTCCAGAGTTCTGCAAACCTGCAGACCCAGAGACAATTCTTTGTCCTCTGTCTATGCTGGGAGCTTTGCAATGTGACCTGGCCATGAAGCAAAGAAAGGGGCCAGGTGACTGGTTCACAGTGAGCATAGCCCACATTAATAAATAGGAGGACACCAAATCTCTGCTGAAGCCAAGTGTCCTTTTAGTATGAAAATTATTGTGCTATAGAGTTATATTTGACCTCAGATAATATCAGGGAGAATGTACCTGAGCCCAAGGTGACAGACTTCTATCACCCTTGCCTCCATCTCTACAGAGCAGGCAGGAAGTCCAGACACTGTGAAAGAACTCATGTCACCAAGAGAGGAAGGGTCTGAGCAAGAGGACCTTTCAGTGAGTAATCCAAAGAGAAGGGGGAGTCATGCAGGGGGTGGTGATAGGCATTTCTTACCCTTCCTCTGTGTTGTGGCTTTGGGGCAACCTCCTGGACCTGGACAAAAAGAACCTCCAAATGTTCCTCAAGCACAGGAATCCCAATTCTTTTCAGGGTCCAGAGACCAGAGACATGGAGCCTTCATCCTCAGTCATCTACACTCACCAGCAGCTCATTGACATGGAAGATGGGATATTATATCCGAGGTGGGTCTCACAGGCAACTGAAGATTGCTGGAAGAACATGACCCACTCCGCTTAGCAGATAAAAAGGTCAAGGTTTCCATCTCCCTCTCCATTATCCTCAAGTTTCAGAAGACAAAAAGGCGTCTCATGAGTGACATTTGTCTCACCATTAAGCAACATACTTGAAAAACACAGTGACATTTCCAGTTATTTGAAATTTTTCTCATAAAAAAGCAACTCATTTTATTCTTTGAGATTTAGGAAGGCAAAGAGAACCTGTCTAGTACAGAGGCAGATTTTCATTCAATATAAAGGTTATTTCAAACTGCAACTTGAGTAGAACCATCAACTGAGTGAGGAACTCTCACAGCACCCAAGTTTCTTTTGCTATAAATAGTAGAGTAGACGTTGAAGGACCCCATGAGGGCTACAGTAAGGAAAGAGTTTACCCTGAGAAGAAATTTGACCTGGAACAACCTTCTAATTCTAGAATTCTAATCATCAAATAAAAGTACACTTATGGACATGGAAATGTTTGTTTAGCCATTATATATAAATTTAATGTATATCACTGCTTTTAGTTTATTTTCAATATTTTATCTAACTATAATGATATTGATTCATGGATGATGTTCTGACATCCATGTTCTGAAAAAATTTTATTGATAAAAAATATATATATATTCAAAAACATTGGGGGAGAACCAAGATGGCGGCATAGGTAAAACACCTATCTTACCACCATACACAGCAATTTTAAAACTACAACTTTACGAAAGAACAAACATCATCCATAATCACCAGAAAGCTGGCTGAGTGAAAATTTCACAAATAAAAGTGAAGATAAGACACTGTGACTCGGAGGAGCGGCGGTGGACAGCATTGAAGATACTTGCGGAGTCAGTTTGAGGAGCCGCGTGCGCACTAGCGGATAGGTCAGGTGGCTGAAAACCGGCCGGTTTCCTTGAATGTTGGGAGACAAAGACGTCCCACTGGACTGATTCTCCAGCTCTGGGCAAAGTCCAGGGAACCCACTATCATACGAGGTAAAAACTGAACAGCGGGAGGGCTCACCGAAACTCAGGTGCTGCAGGGGTCGGCAGGTTTGTGGAGAAGGCGAGCTTGTGCGGACTGCGCATGAACTTGGGAACAGCGCAGCTGCCTGACCACGCAGAGAGTGCTTGTGACTTGCTCTTTCATTCGGGAAACCATCAGACTGCATTTTTTTGTGACCTTGAGTGAGACATTGGGTGTGCAGACTCATTTGGGGAGAGGCTGAATTCTCCAGCAGCCGGTGGAGCTCGGCAGTGGGTCTCTCTCAGAGACCCTGGGGTCACATAGGGCAGAGCTGACGCTGTCTGCTTGGCCCAGAGACTTCGCCCATCCAACCTGAGCACATCCAAATGTCACAGACAATTGGCCTGGAGGTCAACCCCTCCAAGTGCTAACAACGATTAACCTGACCTTAACTTCAACAAGACTGTGCAATCCATATCCACCTCAGGTAACTGGGGAGGCTGAACCACTGTCCCTTGTAGGACGTCTACCACACAAAGCTAATTGACCAACTCAGGAAAGCAACAACCATGCAGAGACATGGAAAGAAATCAGATGTGAAAGAAATGGAGGAAAAAAAACGACTGGACATGGAATTCCAAAACCACAGTTATAGGGCTTTCCAAGAGGCTCCTAGAAAAGGCCAAGACCTATAAGGAAATAAACAAGACCTATGAGGAATTTAACAAGACCAACAGAGGAAATGAACAAGACCTGCAAGGAAATGAACAAGACCTATGAGGAAATGAATGAGACCTGCAAGGAAATGAACGAGACCTATGAGGATATGAATGAGACCCTCAAGGATATGAAAAAGGACCAATCAGAAATTAAGCATACACTGACTGAAATAAAAAATATTACATAAAGACCTAAAAGTACTCTAGAGCACCCCAAGACCCAAGTTAAAGATTTGAAATACAAAGAGGTAAAATCCACTCAGCTGAAAAAGCAAGAAACAAAAAGAATTCAGATAATTGAAGATAGTGTAAGGGGCCTCTGGGACAACCTCAAGCATACCAACATCAGAATTATTGGGGTGTCAGAAAAAGAGAGTGAGCAATATAATGAAAACCTACTTGAAGAAATAGTGACCAAAAACTTCCCCCACCTGGTGAAAGAAATTGACTTAAAAGCCCAAGAAGTGCACAGAACCCCAAAATATAGGAACCTAAAGATGCCACAGCAAGACACATCATAATTAAAATGCCAAGAGCACAAGGTAAAGAGAGAATATTAAAAGCAGAAAGAGAAATATAGTTAGCTTACCTATAAGTGAGCACCCATATGATTGTCAGCGGATTTCTCAACAGAAACTATGCAGGCCAGATGGGAGTGGCAAGAAATATTCAAAGTGATGAATAGCAAGAATCTACAACCAAGATTACTCTATCCAGCAAAGCTATCATTCAGAATTGAAGGTCAGATAAAGTGCTTCACAGATAAGAAAAAGCTTATCATCACCAAACCAATATTATATGAAATGCTGAAAGATAGGAGAAGGAGAAGGAGAAGGAGAAGGAGAAGGAGAAGGAGAAGGAGAAGGAGAAGGAGAAGGAGAAGGAGAAGGAGAAGGAGAAGGAGAAGAAGAAGAAGAAGAAGAAGAAGAAGAAGAAGAAGAAGAAGAAGAAGAAAGTGTAAATTATGAATGACAAATACACATCTATCAACAAATGAATCTAAAAATCAAGTGAATTAATAATCTGATGAACAGGATAAACTGGTGAATGTAACAGAATCATGGACATAGAGAGGGAATGGACTGACAGTTCTTGGGGAGAAAAGGGGTGTGGGAAGTGCAGCAAGAGACTGGACAAAAATCATGCACCTATGGGAGAGGACAGTGCAGGGGGGTGAGGGTGGAGGGTTGGATGGGTACAGGTTAATGGGGAGCTATAGGGGAAAAACAGGGAACAATGTAACTAATAAACTGAACAATAAAGACTATATATATATATATATATATATATATATATATTCAGACTTGGTTTACAAGAGTTCACTAAATATTATCTTTAATCAATATAACAAATTAGCCATAACCAGTTTTGCTCAGTGGATAGAACATTGGCCTGCATACTCAAGGGTCCCAGGTTCAATTCCCATCAAGGTCAGGTACCTTGGTTGTGGGCACATCCCCCATAGGGAGTGTGCAGGAGGCAGCTGATCAATGTTTCTCTCTCATCTATTATCCTAACTCACTTTCCCTCTCCCTAACCTCTCTGTAAAAAATAACATAAATCAATAAAATATATTTTTATAAATGATATCAGTCATATTTTATTTTATTTTTTCTTATTGTCTAAAGTTTTACATATGTCCCTTTTCCCCAATTGACCTCCACACCCAGCCATTCCTACTCTGGGCAAGTCCCCAAGCCCCACTGTCTGTGTCCATTGATTATGCAAATATCCATGCATACACATCCTTTTAGATTGATCTATTCTTGTTCATCAAATTATGTTGATCATTATATCACACTTATGAGATAACGTGATATTTATCTTTCTCTGACTGGCTTATTTTGCTTAGGATAATGTTTTCCAGTTCCATCCATGTTGTTGCAAATGTTAAAAGTTCTTTCTTTTTTATAGCAGCGTAGTATTCCACTGTGTAGATGTACCACAGTTTTTTAATCCACTCATCTGATGATGGGCACCTGGGCTGTTTCCAAATCTTAGCTATGGTGAATTGTGCTGCTATGAACATAGGGGTGCATATGTCCTTTCTGATTGGTGTTTCTAGTATCTTGGGAAATATTCCTAGAAGTGGTATCACTGGGTCAAATGGCAGTTCTATTTTTAATTTTTTGAGGAAATGCCATATTGTTCTCCACAGTGGCTGCACCAGTCTGCATTTCCACCAGCAGTGAATGAGAGTTACTTTTCTCCACATCTTCACCAACACTTGTTTGTTGATTTGTTGATAATAGCCATTCTGACAGGTGTAAGATGATATCACATTGTTGTTTTGATTTTCATTTTTCGGATGATTAGTGACTTTGAGAATGTTTTCATATGTCTCTTAGCCTTCGGTATGTCCTCTTTTGAAAAGTGTTTTTTTACATCTTTTAACCAATTTTGATAGGATCATTCATCTTCCTTTTGTTAAGTTATATGAGTTGTCTGTAAATTTTGGAGATTAAGGCCTTATCAGAAATATCATTGGCAAATATGTTCCCCCATGCAGTGGACTTTTCTTTTCTTTTGTTTTATTGATGGTTTCTTTTGCTGTGCAGAAGTTTTTTTTTTTATTTTGATGTATTCCCATTTGTTTATTTTCTCCTTAGTCTCCATTGCATAGGAGCTATGTCTGTAAAGATATTGATGCAACATATGTCTGCTATTCTGCAGCCTATACAGTTTTGTAGGATTTTTATGGTTTCCCATCTTACATTCAAGTCCTTTAGCCATTTTGAGTTTGTTTTTATGTATGGTGTAAGTTGGTGATCCAGTTTCATTTATTTTGCATTTATCTGTCCAAATTTCCCAACCCCATTTATTAAAGAGACTGTTTTGACTCCATTGTATGCTCTTGCCTCCATTGCCAAATAGTAATTGAGCATAATGGCTTGGGTCAATTTCTGGGTTATATGCTCTGTTCCATTTGTCTATATGTCTATTCTTGTGCCAGTACCAGACAGTTCTGAGAACAAGGCTTGGTAATATAGTTTGATATCTGGTATTGAACTTGTAGCCAGGCTAGCCAAGAAGCAAAATGAGAGAACCCAAATAAACAAAATCAGAAATGAAAGAAGTGAAGTAACAACCGATCCCACAGAAATACGTATGATTGTGAAAAAATATTATGAACAATTATATTCCAACAAAATAAACAATCTAGATGAAATGGACAGATTCTTAGAAAAATGCAAGCTCCAAAAAAGTCAATCAAGAAGAATAAAAAATCTTAATAGACCAGTAACCACTGAAGAAATTGAAACAGTGATCAAAAAATCTTCCAGCAGGAAAAAAAAAAAAATGGTGGCGGAACAGAAGGTCGCATAATGATTTGTGTCCCGGGGCACAGCAGCTGAGGGTTGCACCAGGAGTGTTTGTTGGCGAGTTGGGAGACAGCTGGGTTTTGGGAGAAGGAGGGGGACGGCTGGATTTGCCTCCCCTATCCAAGCAGCCCCAGTGCGGCTGGGTTCTCTCACAGAGCCACTAGCTCGGAGATGGACTGCACCATCTTGAAGGGGAAGGGGATGAAAATATACAGCTGCAGTACCCACTGGACGGCTGAGACTACCTGAATACTAGTTCCTAGTTGTCACAGAAGCGGATTCCGAGGAGCCCTGCCCTCCTCCACTGAAAGATCAGATTTCCCCTAGGGTTAGGCGAGCTGGCAAAGCAGGGAGATGCACGTCTGAAAAAAAAAAGTCCGTGGCTGTTGGAGCTGGTAAACGTGGACGAGGGCCCTCGGAGCTGGTGACAGAGGGAATTCCTAGAAAGCAACCCATTTGGACCTGACAGAGAAGGCCAGCCTAACAATTTGGGGAGGGTGCTGGCTGCCAAACCCAAGGGGGATAGGGGTTTTGTGCACACATACGAGTGGAACTTGAGTTCACACTCTTGAGTTCTTTCCTCCCCTAATCCGAGTTTCTCAGTGCTAAACTAGGAATGTGGGATCCCTTGGTGGGGGATAACCTGGGAGACCACAGGAGTGAGCTGTTTTTCTGGAGGCTGGGGATCAGAATAGGTGGTCACCATTAGAGAGGGAGATCTGGGGCATCCCATTCCCACAAATCAGTATTGAATAACACAGAGATAGCAGATTTTTAGTTCAGGCTAGAGAGGAGGACCAATAGACCCGGAGGTCAATCCAGAAACACTGCCACCCATGGGCTGAATCACAAATTGACTCTTGTGTAACACAAATTAAGGAACCAATTTTATTTCTACTACTACTCTTGTGTAACACAAATTAAGGAACCAATTTTATTTCTACTACTATTTAACCTTTTTTTTTAAAAGTGCCATTTTATTTCATCTTTATTCTACTTTGGGATTAGCGTTCTACAGTCTTTTTTCATCTACCCTTTAGTATCTTTTTACTCTACCTCAACTTCACCCTTATGCCAGCACTCTCTTGCTAACCTTTCCTTAGTTAGTGTCTTGTTTCCCTTACACTTTTTCTGCTTTAGATTTTCTTTATTCTCTCATTTTACCCCCAGTTAAAACTTCACCCCTCTCTTATATCCAATCTCCAACCACCTGCTGCAAGTCCATATACAACTCTTGCTTCTCTGACTTCACTATCCTAAATTGTTTTTCTCTCTATCCTGCTAATGTTGTTTACATGGTTGTTGATTATATTGATATTTTATGCATGTTTGTGAGATTGGTTTGCTTATTATTTTCTTTTAATTAGTTTTGTGGTGTTTTTTGGCATTTTTTTTGTTTTGATGTTGTTTGCATTGATTTTTTTGATAGATTTATACTTCTGTGTTCCCTCACCTCCCTTGATATTAGTAGTTGTATGTAGTTTGTATCAATCTCCAGGTACTTGTTGCTGGCTTTTGCTGGGATTAGTGGCTGTCCTATAGGAGTTTTCAACCCATATTTATAGTTTATTCCACTATTCTTTCTTTTTACTTCATCCTGTTTTCCCAATTTCATTTCATTTCTCTTTCTTCTTTCTTTCTTTCTTTCTTTCTTAATTCTTCTTTCTTTCTTGTGTGTGTGTGTTTTCTCTTAATCTCTTCTTTCTCACCTATCACCTAATTTGTCTTTCTCTGGTGATCACTTTTAATTTGGAGTTACCAATACCGTGAATACATTCCTGTTCAATGCCTGGTGCGTTGCACCTGGATGTATTTTGTGCCTTTAAATCAATGCAGGAGAGTGAGAACTACATAACGAGACACACACAGAAGAGAGACCATGGGGAGACAAAGAAACAGTGCACATATGAAAGAAAAACAAGCCTCACCAGAAAAGGAGGTAAAGGAAATGGAAGTTAACAACCGGTCAGAGAGAGAGTTCAGAGAAGTGGTCATAGGGTGGCTGAAGAGAATAGAAGTCAATCGGAGTAAGAACCATGAGGAATTGAACAGGAATCAAGAGGAAATGAAGAAGACCCAAAAAGAAATGAAGAAGAGCCAATAAGAAATGAAGAAGAGCCAAGAAGAAATGAAAAGTGACATCGCTGAGGAAAAGAACTCCATAGAAAGTATCAGGAGTAGACTAGAAGAAGCAGAGGACTGTATCAGTGAGCTAGAAGACCAGGTAGGAAAAAAATACCCAAGTAGAGCAGCTTCTAGAAAAAAAATAAAAAAGCAGGAGGAGAGCCTAAGGGAACTTTGGGACAACATGAAACAAAACAACATCCACATAATAGGGCTTCCAGAGGGACAGGAAACTGAGCAAGGAATAGAAAACCTGTTGTACGAAATAATGACAGAAAACTTCCCTGATATAGGAAAGAAAAAACCAACACAAACCCAAGAAGCTCACAGAGTCCCAAGCAAATTAAACCCCAAAAGACCTATGCCAAGGCACATTATAATTAAATTGGCAAACATCAACAACAAAGTGAGAATCTTAAAAGCTGCCAGAGAGAGACAGAAAGTCACCTACAAAGGAACCCCCATCAGATTAGCAAGTGATTTCTCAACAAAAACTTATCAGGCAGAAGGGATTGGAATGAAATATACAAAGTCATGCAAAGAAAGGGTCTGAATCCTAGAATACTGTACCCAGCAAGGCTCTCAATCAAAATTGAAGGTCAAATCAGGAGCTTCACAGACAAAAAAGGTCTAATGGAATACATTACCACCAAACCAGCAATGCAAGAAATGCTAAAGGATCTGCTGTGAAAAGCAATAGGAAGCGAAGAAAGAACACAGAGGTAAATAACAAAAATGGCCACAAATAACTACCTATCAATAATAACTTTAAATGTAAACAGTTTAAATGCTTCAATCAAAAGACATAGGGTAATGGACTAGATAAGAAAACACGACCCATATATCTGCTGTCTACAAGAAACCCACCTCCAAAAAAAAGACGAACACAGACTGAGGGTGAAAGGATGGAAAAAGAATCTTAAGGCGAATGGAAATGGAAAAAAAGCTGAGGTAGAAATACTTATATCCAACAAATTAGATCTCAAAGTGAAGGACATAACAAGAGATAAAGAAGGCCACTTCATAATACTAAATGGAGGAATCCAACAAGAAGAAATAACCCTGATAAACATATACGCACCCAATACAGGAGCACCCAAATACATAAAATAACACTCCTGGATGATATCAAGGGACAGATAGACAGCAATGCAATCATAGTAGGAGACTCTAATACCCCACTATCACCATTGGACAAATCCTCTAAACAAAAAATCAGTGAAGAAACATCAATCCTCAATGACTCATTAGACCAAATGGAATTCATTGACATCTTCAGATCATTTCCCCCCAAAGCCACAGAATATACATTCTTTTCAAGTGCCCATGGGTCATTCTCAAAGATAGACCATATGTTGGGTCATAGGCAAAGTCTCTCTAAATTCAAGAAGATAGAAATCATATCAAGCATATTCTCAAATTACAGTGGCATAAAGCTGGTAATCAACTACAATAAAAACAATCCAAAGAAATCAAACATATGGAGACCAAATAGCATGCTATTAAACAATGACTGGGTTACCATAGAGATCAAGGAAGAAATAGAAAACATCATGGAAATAAATGACAATGATAGCACAATAATCCAAAATCTATACGACACAATGAAAGCAGTTTTGAGAGGGAAGTTCATAACTGTACAATCCTACTGCAAAAAAACCCAAGAAACAGAGGCAATAAATTATCAAACCCAACAACTCAAAGACTTAGAAATATAGCAACAAGAAAAGCCCAGGGTAAGCAGAAGGAAGGAAATAGTAAAGATCAGAGCAGAGACAAACAACATAAAGAACAAAGAAACAATACAGAAGATCAACAAAACCAAGAGCTGGTACTTTGAAAGGATAAACAAGATTGATGAACCTCTAGTCAGGCTCACCAGGGGGAAAGAGAGAGGACCCTAATAAATAAAATCAAAAATGAAAGAGATGAAATAACAACAGACCCCACTGAAATACAAAGGATTGGTTAAAAATACTATGAACAACTCTACTCCAACAAACTGGACAACCTGAAGGAAATTGATATATTTTTCTTAGAAGGAAAAAAAAACCTCCCAAAACTCAATCAGTTAGAATCTAAACAGCTTAATAAACCAATAAATATGGAGGAATTTGAAGAAGTCATCAAAAAGCTTCCAGCAAATAAAAGCCCAGGGAAAGATGGCTTCACAGGGGAGTTTTACCAAACATTCAAGGAAGAACTAAAACCTATCCTCCTCAGACTATTCCATAAAATTCAAGCGGATGTAACACTTCCAAACTCCTTCTATGAAGCTAGCATAACCCTAATAACAAAACCATACAAAGACGATATAATGAAAGAGAATTACAAGCCAATATCCCTCATGAATATAAATGCCAAAATCCTCAATAAAATTCTAGCAAATCGGATCCAGCAGTATATCAGAAAGATCATACACCACGACCAAGTAGGATTTATCCCAGGAATGCAAGGATGGTACAATATCCACAAATCAATAAATGTGATACATCACATAAACAAATTGAGAGATAAAAATCACATAGTGATATCAATTAATGCAGAAAAACCATTTGACAAAATCCAACACCCTTTCTTGATAAAAAGTCTCAACAGGTAAGAATAGAAGGATCATACCTCAACATAAGAAAAGCCATATATGATAAACCAACAGCAAATATCATACTCAATGGGAAAAAACTACAACCATTTTCCCTAAGAACACGAACAAGACAGGGTTGCCCACCCTCACCACTCCTGTTCGACATAGTACTGGAAGTATTAGCCATTGCAATTAGACAAGAAGAAGAAATAAAAGGCATCCAAATTGGAAAAGAATAACTAAAGCTTTCCTTATTTGCAGATGACATGATATTGTACATAAAAAACCTGAAAGACTCCATAAAAAAACTAATAGACTTAATAAATGAGTTCACCAACATAACAGGCTACAAAATCAATGCCAAGAAATCTACGGCATTTCTATACACTAATAGTGAACTTACAGAAAGAGAGACTAAAAAAGTAATTCCATTTACCATCACACCAAAAAAATTAAGATACCTAGGAATAAACTTAACCAAGGAGGTAAAAGACCTATTCACGGAAAACTACAGGACACTAAAAAAAGAGATAGAGGAAGATGTAAACAAGTGGAAGAACATACCATGTTCATGGATTGGGAGAATCAACATCATTAAAATGTCCATACTACCCAAAGCAATCTATAAATTTAATACACTCCCCATTAAAATACCAATGGCATATTTCACAAACTTAGAAAGAACTCTCCAAAATTTCATCTGGAATAAAAAAAAACCCGAAAAGCCACAGCAATCCTGAGAAAGAAGCACAAAGTCGATGGGATTTCAATACCAGATTTCAAGTTGTATTACAAAGTACTGTTCTCAAAACAGCGTGGTACTGGCACAAGAACAGACATATAGATCAATGGAATAGAATAGAGAATGCAGATATCAGCTCAAACCACTATGCTCAATTAATATTTGACAAAGGAGGCATGAACATACAATGGGGTCAAGATAGTCTCTTCAACAAATGGTGCTGGGCAAATTGGACAGATATATGCAAAAAAAATGAAACTAGACCACCAATTTAGTCCATACACAAAAATAATCTCAAAATGGATACAGGACTTGAACATAAGATGGGAAACCATAAAAATATTAGTGGAATCCACAGGAAGAAAAATCTCAGACATATGTCAATAGAACTTCTTCAGTGATACTGCTCCTAGGGCAATGGAAGCTAAAGATAAAATAAACAAATGGGACTACATCAAAATACAAAGCTTTTGCACAGCTAAAGAAACTATCAACAAAACAAGAAAACCTATTGTATGGGAGAACATATTTGCAAATGTTATCATTGATAAAGTTTTAATCTCAGCATTTACAGGCAACTCATACAACTCAATAAAAGGAGGACAAATGATCCAATAAAAAATGGGCAACAGACCTAAATAGAATCTTTTAGAAAGAATACAAAAGGAAGGCCCAAAGACATATGAAAATCTGCTCAAAATCACTAATTATCCGAGAGATGCAATTCAAAATGACAATGCGGTACCACCTCACACCTGTCAGGATGGCTTACATCAACAAATCAACAAACGATAAGTGCTGGCGAGGATGCGGAGAAAAAGGAACTCTCCTTCATTGCTTGTGGGATTGTAGACTAGTGCAGCCACTGTGGAGAACAGTATGGAGTTTCCTTAAAAAACTAAAAATGGAGCTCCCATTCGACCCAGTGATCCCACTTCTAGGAATATACCCCAAGAAACTAGAAATGTGAATTAGAAAGGATATATGCACCCCTATGTTCATAGCAGCACAATTTACCATAGCTAAGATTTGGAAACAGCTTAAGTGCCCATCAGCAGATGAGTGGATTAAAAAACAATGGTACATCTACACAATGGAATACTACACAGCGGTAAAAAAGAAGGAGCTCCTACCTTTTGCAACAACATGGATGGAGTTGGAGAGCATTATGCTAAGTGAAATTACCCAGGCAGAGAAAGATAAATATCACATGATCTCACACATTTGTGGAATATAATGAACGATATAGAGATGAACAAGAACAAATCCAGAAACTGAGAGAAGTCCATCAGAATGTCAAACCTCAGGGTAAGTGGCAGGAGGTGGGAACAAGGGGGAAAGTCAATATATTAGAACTCTTGAACTAAGATAAGTAATTTGTGTTTTTACATCCATGACAAAGTTTATATAAAGTTATAAAAAAAATTGGCAGCTAGTTTGAGATTGAATTGACATGGCCTAGAGCTTGTCATCTCCTATGGACACCAGGCCTTAGGCTCGACCCTCCTTAACCTCCTGTGACACCATAATACCCTTACATGATATTCTATAATTTCATTATAATTTTTGATATTTGACAATAGCATATTGTACAATTACCCCAAATAAACTTACAAACTAATTCTTTGAATGTTTGGCAGCAATTTTAAAAAGGATAGGAATGAAATTAATCCCTTTCAGAAGGAATTAAGGCACTGGGAAGGCACTTGAGCATTCTATTTTGGCCCCTCTTACCCTTTTTGCCAAAAGAGACCCTCTTCTTACTATCCCAATACACATAGCTGTTGCCTGAGCTTTCAGTTCAAGCTGTAGCTGAAGCCTCTGGGTGGCTGCTACCATGGATCTGTCTCGTGCTCATGGTATGAGCTGGGCCCTCCCTAGAGAAGAAACCTGAGTCCCCCGAGATATGTGATTAGTACCGGGACCCCACCAGCAGGCGAGGGGATTCCCAGGCAGGTGCTGGGCATAGAGGCCACAGGGGGGCATAGACTACCAAGGAGACAGAACTGAACCTCACATCACCCTGTTTGGCCCCCGAGGATAGCTGGTTAGCCAGAGACAGGTAAGATTCCTCAGGGAATGAACAACCTAAGACAGGCACAGTCGCAGAGGCGCCAACAGAAGAGAACTAAAAGGTCAACAGAAGTGGAGCACAGACCCTCAATCACAAACCTTGCAGGAGCCTGAACTCTCACCCCTTCTGAGGGAAATCTCCTGCCCCCATGGCTGCTTTGCCTCCCACGCACAACTCAGACCAGGATCCAGGGTACAGAGACTCAACCAGCAACAGCTGCTCTATATCTAAATTTAGTATATTACCAGGGATGCTCAGGACCTACTCAAGAATGCAAATCATCCTTTCCACTAATATTTACAGGGTAAACTAAGATTTTTGCTTGAGTATTAAAATTGACAGGAAAATAGTAATCAAGTTTTCAGATTAATTTAAATTGGCCAAGTGAAATAAGTGAATACTCAAGAAAATTTAAGTGCACTGGAGAAAAAGCTGTTCCTAAAACATTAACTAAAATATTTATTAGTAGTTCATCTCATTGTAAAATTGCCTAACATCCAAAGAACCTAAAGCAGTCAAATTTATGTGCAAAAATTAATATTTAAAATTACCCAGACTGCAATCTAAAATTTCCAAAAGCCCCCATTAATAAAAAAAAAAGTGGGGGAGGATAGTGGGGTAATAGCACGTAAGGAATAATACCCTGTAAGTTAAATACATCTAGAAAATTCTTACTCCAGAAAAGTAACTTCCATTTGTAAAGCCAACAGCAAGATACTCATGAAAAAACACACATGGTGTCAAAACAAGCCAAAGGAAAAAAAATAAAAAGAATCCCAAGTCTAATTTGCAGACAGGATACCTTTGTTAACTTTTGGTCGAGAATGTGTTTGTGTGTTTTCAGAGAACAACTCCAAGACCATGTGGGTTCCTGCAACAGTGAGGAACTGACAGGTCTGTTCCAGTCACGAGGATGGTCCAGAGATGGGGGACACTGACGACACCTTGCCATGCTAGCAGTTGGCAGCTGTGCATGGCTGCAGGCAGCCCAGGACCAAACCAGAGAAAATGGAACTTGCATTGCCACGATGTTTCCACCATCTGGATACCATTGCTGACATGTATACATAAAGAACTATTTGACATTGGAACTGGGACTCAGAACAGTTGGACATTGAAACTGAGACTCAAGCATTTTTTGTTCTTATACATTTATTTCTAGTATGCAGAGGCAAGATATTTTTGAAGAAAAGAAACAGGAGAGTGATTGATATAGAGGCAGGGAGACACTGAACAGGCTGTTAAGCTACATGGGGAAGGCTGGGGAGGGTGGGGGCGGATGCTGGAGGAGATAAACCAAAGGACTTGTATGCATGCATATGAGCATAACCAATGAATGAAAGACACTGGGGCGGGCAGTGGGGCATGTGGGGACATGTGCTGGGGGGTAGGGGAACCTGGGGGGTGGGTAATGGGGGGGGGGAGAAAACATATGTACTACTATTAAATCTAAGTTATACTGCAGAAAAAAATAATTAAAAAACAGTTTATATAAAAAATCTTCCATCAAACAAAAGCCCTGGTCCAGACAGATTTACAGGGGAGTTCTACAGGCATTCAAAGAGAAACTGAAACCTACCCTCCTCAGACTGTTCCAGATGACACAAGAGGAAGGCACACTTCCAAGCTCTTCCTATGAAGCCAGCATCACCCTAATCCCAAAACCAGATAAAGACACCACAATAAAAGAGAACTACAGGCCAATATCTTTGATGAACATAGATGCTAAAATCTAACAGAATTCTAGCAATCAGATTCAGCATCACATTAGAAAGATCATATACCATGACCAAGTGAGATTCATTTTGGTAATACAAGGATGGTGTAATATCTGCAAATCAATAAATGTGATACATCACATAAACAAACTGAGAGACAAAAATCACATAATCATATCAATTGATTCAGAAAAACCATTTGACAAAATCCAATACTTTTTCTTGATAAAAACTCTCAGCAAAGTGTGAAGAGAGGGATCATACCACAACATAATAAAAGCCTTATATGACAAACCTACAGTGAACATCATACTCAATCGGCAAAAACTAAACTCACTTCCCTTAAGAACAGGAACAAGACAGGGATGCCCACTATCACCACTCTTATTAAATATAGTATTGGAAAAGCTAGCCATAGCAATCATGCAAGAAGAAAAAATGAAAGGCATCCAAATTGGAAAAGAAGTAAAACTCTCCTTGTTCCCAGATGACATGATACTATACATGGAAAATCCCAAAGACTCCATCAGAAAATTACTAGACCTCATAAATGAATTTGGAAATGTAGCAGGATACAAAATTATCACCAAGAAACCTATGGCCTTTTAATACACCAATAATGAACTCACAGAATGAGAAACAAAAAAGAAATCCCATTTACCATTACACCAAAAAAATTAGGATACTTAGGAATAAACTTAACTAAGGAGGTAAAAGACTTGTACTCGGAAAACTTCAGGACATTGAAAAAAGAGATAGAGGAAGACATAAACAAATGGAAGAACATATCATGTTCAAGGATTGGTAGAATCAACACCATTAAAATGTCTATACTACCCAAAGCAATCTACAGATTCGATGCAATCCACATTAAAATACCAACTGAGTATACTTCTTTTAAACATCAAGTTGTGTCCAGCCCTGGCTCATGCTGCTCAGTTGGTTAGGCGAAATCCTGTGCATTAAAGGCTGCTGGTTTAATTCCCAGGCAGGGCACATGCCTGGGTTGTGGGCTCTATCCCTGGTAGGAGGCTTGCTGGAGACAGCCAATCAATGTTTCTCTCTGACATAAATTTTTCTTTCTCCTGTTTTTGTTTTCTCTATAAACCAATTAAAAAAATAAACATCAAGCTGTATCCAGAAAAATTAGTTTATAATACTGTGTTTTATATAAATCAGTTATTGCAAAATTATTTTAAAGTATTTGGTCAAATGCTACTAAAAATATTGCAAAGACTTCATCCCTTCTGAATGCTACAAGTTGCAATGAAGAAGTTAAATGAGTCAACAATTTCATTTCTTTGTTTTAAAATAACTTGAGGATAATTTCTTCAGTACTTTTGCCATTATTATTATTACTAGGGGCCCAGTGCACAAATTCATACGTGGATGAGGTCCCTCCAGGTGGCCTGCAGTCCAATGCTGCCTGCAGCTCCTAGCTGCTGCTCCTGCTAATCCGGCCCTACTATGCCTGCCTCAGGCTCACACCCAATCATCCTGATCAGAAGAAGCTCATGCTACCATATTAGTGCTCCCCAGCTAAGAGCCCTGCATCTAGTGCACTCCCAAGGGGAGTTGCCTATGGGATAAGGCTGAAACCAGCTTTCTGACAGCCCCTGAATGGTCCCAGATTGTAAGAGGGTGCATGCCAGGCTGAGGGACCCCACCAGTGCATGTTCTGAACAAGGAGGGACCACGGGAAGGCTCAGGATTTGTCTGGCCCATCTCACTCAGTCCCAATTAGCCAGAACCCAGCAGCAAGCTAACTTACTAGTTGGGGCATCTACCCCCTGGTGGTCAGTCCACATCCTAGCAAGTGGTTGAGCAGCGTTAGCATATCAATAGCATATTATGCTTTGATTGGTTGTTTGGTTGTCCTGACATTCTGTCTATTTGCATATTACCCTTTTATTATATAGGATTATTACTAGAGGCCCAGTGTACAAAATTCGTGCCTGATGGGTATCCCCTCAAGCCAGTCTGCACCCTTTCCAATCCCTGGGGATATCCAACTGCTGGTTTAGTCCTGAAACTTGCAGTTGGACATCCCTCTCATAATCTGGGACTGCTGACTCATAGCTGCTCACCTGCCTGCCTGCCTCATCTCCCCTAAATGTCCCCATACCAGCCTGATCATCCCTAACTGCCTCTGCCTGCAGACTTGATCACCACCCACTAACTGCCCTACCCCTGCTGGCCTGATCACCCCCAACTGTCCCCCTGTTGGCCTGGTTGCACCTAATTGTCTGCCCCCCACCAGCCTGATCACCCCTTCCTGCTGCCCCCCTGCTGGCCAGGTTGCCTGCTACTGCCCTCCGTCCACTGGCCTGATTGCCCCATAAAGCCTGCTGTTCAGTAGTTTGGTTATCCCTCACTAACCCCCTGCTGGCCCTTTTGTACCTCACAGCCTGATGTTTGGTGTTTACTGTCACTGTGATGGTGTCCCATACTATTTACATATTCCTCTATTATTAGTATAGATTATTTTTATTATTGTTGACAATAAATCCATACCTCAACTCACTTTTGTAGAGCTCTTTATGTTTTCCAAAACACGTTGATATACAGGATTTTGTTTTAATTTTCAAGATATATTTTTGAGGTAGCTGTTATGGCAGAGACAATTGGTTGCCCTAAATGATCTGCTCTCACAAGATTTCAACATAATAGAATTATTCTCTGAGCACAGGGCTCCATAGCAGACAATAATTCCCAGGCTCCGTATACCATGTGACTGGGTCCTTCTAATAGGATGTAAGTAGAAGGGATAGTACAGCCTCCACATGAGCCACATTCTTCCTCTTCCCCTCCTTTCCTGTATACTGGAGGAAACTGGGATATTATTTGCTGTGGGGATGCACAAAGGTCATATACCTATCTAGGCAGGAATTTTTTTCCATTCTTCGTCACTCTGAAATTCCTTCCTAGAATATGTGAGAAATCAGACTGTAACTATCCAATTTGAAAGAAAGAAAAAGGGCATATTGAAACAAGCACAGATTATTTTACATCTATATTTATTCCTTCATTAAAAACTGTATTGAAAAGAACCAAGATGGCGGCATAGGTAAACACCTAAACTTGCTGCCACGCACAACCACATCAAAACTACAACTAAAAGACAAAATGGATATCATTTAGAACCACATGAAGGCTGGCTGAGTGGAAGTTATATAACTAGAAGGAAAGAAAAAAGCACACTGAGACTGGGCAGAGGGGTGTGGAAGTGAAGTGTGGAGATATGGAGGCATGCGTGGAAAGGGGTTGGCAACTGGGTACACTGTTGTCTTTTTCAATTGGGAGGGAGATACAAGCTCTTAACTGCTCTTAACTCCAGTTCCAGATGAGACTCTGGGGACCCAGACTCATACAGGGAGAAAATGGACTGTCTGGCATTGGGCCAGAACATGAGGGCAGCTTTCTCTCAGAGGTGCCTGCAGCAATCATTGTTCCTGCATGGTCCTACGAGACACATAGACCCAGGGACCTCTTCAGGGAAGGGCTGACAGTGAGCCATTGCTGTTTTCTCTGCCCTGGTGATTCTCTGAGACCCATCCCAACTCAATTTACAACCCCATCCAAGCTGTGTACAGAGGCTTTTGCATATGAATGGCCTGGCCTTTTGTATCTAAAACCTAACAAACTGCAGCTGGGTCAGAGAGCCCCAGAGCCTCCAAAACAAGGCCCAAAGCTGGACAGAAGCCTGCACTGCTTCACAGCTGGGCCTCATCTGGGCACCTCCAAACCCCAAACAAAGATGAGGAATCTGCAGATCTCTCTGTAGCTCCTGCTGGGTGGCCTCAGACAGTGGCTGACTTTATACCCCCTTGAAGATCCAGTGTACCCAGTGGTCAGAGTGAAATCATCCAGATTACAACTCTTCATATCCATAAGAGACACACTTAGGGGGCAGACTCAGTGAGCACCAAAGACCCATTGAAGCAAATTTTGCCCCATAAGGCTGTCTCCAGCACAGAAGTTCTCCCATCATAGACACACTGGTCCTCACAGCCAATTGGCCTGGAAGTCAGTTCCCCTCAGTGATGCCAATAACAGTCAAGGCTTACCTACAACAGGACTGTGCCCACAGCCCACAAATGAGGTGCACCAATAATGTCCACCTCAGGTAACTGGAGAGGCTAAGCCACATAAAGCCACTCAGGGAAACAGCCAAAATGTGAAGACAAAGAAATAGGTCACAAATGAAAGAAATTGAGGAAAGCAAACTACTGGATATAGAGTTCAAAACTACAGTTATAAGGTTACTCAAGAATCTTCTATTTAAAAAAAAAAAAAAAGCCGAGACCGGTTTGGCTCAGTGGATAGAGCGTCGGACTGCGGACTGAAAGGTCCTGGGTTCGATTCTGGCAAGGGCATGTACCTTGGCTGCGGGCACATCCCCAGTGGGGGGCATGCAAGAGGCAGCTGATCGATGTCTCTCTCTCATCGATGTTTCTGACTTTCTATCCCTCTCCCTTCCACTCTGTAAAAAATCAATAAAATATATTTTTAAAAAAAAAGAATCTTCTAAAAACCTCCAAGAAATTTAGTGAGACCCTCAAGGATAGGAAAAAGGACAAATGAGAAATTAATATACACTAACTGAAATAAAGAATAATATATAGAACCCAACAGCAGACTAGAGGATCCCAAGAATCAAGTCAAAGATTTTAAATACGAAGAAACAAAATCACCCAACTGGAAAAACAAACAAACAAACAAAAAAAGAATCCAAAAATATGGGGATAGTGTAAGGAGCCTCTGGAACAATTTCAAGCATACCAACATCCGAATTATGGGGATGCCAGAAGAGAGAGCAAGAGACTGAAACCCTATTTATTTGAAGAAATAATGATAGAAAACTTCTCCCACCTGGTGAAAGAAATAGACTTACAAGTCCATGAAGCACAGAGAACCCTGACCAAAAGGAATCCAAAAAAAGGACCACACCAAGACACATCATAATTAAAATGCCAAGGGCAAAAGACAAAGAGAATATTAAAAGCAGCAAGAGAAAAACAGTTAATTGCCTACAAGGGAGTACCCATATGACTGTCAGCTGATTTCTCAACAGAAATTATGCAGGCCAGAATGAAATGGAAAGAAATATTCAAAGTGATGAATAACAAGAACCTACCACCAAGATTACTTTACTCAGGAAAGCTATAATTTAGAATTGAAGGTCAGATAAAGAGCTTCACAGATAAGAAAAAGCTAGAGTTCATCACCGCCAAACCAGTATTATATAAAACTAGAGGCCCGGTGCACGAATTTTGTGCATGGAAGGGGATTTCCCTCAGCCCAGCCTGCACCCTGTCCAATCTGGGACCCCTCAGGGATGTCTGAATGCCCATTTAGGCCCAATCCTATCAAGCAGTCGGACATCTTTCTCACAATCCAGGACTGCTGGCTTCCAACTACTTGCCTGCCTGCCTTCCTGATTGCCCCTAACCCCTTCTGCCTGCCAGCCTGATCACCCCCTGGCTGCCAGGGGTTCAGAGCAGGGAGGGATGAATAGGTAGGCTACAGGTGATCTTTAGGGCAATGAAACTGTTCTGTCTGATACTACATTAATGGTACATTTGTCAAAACCACAAGATGTTCAATACAAAGAATGAACCCTAATGTAGACTGCAGATTTCACTTTTGTTAATAATGTGTTGATAAAGGCTCATCAATTGTAATAAATGTATCACATTAATTTAAGATGCTAATAATAAAAGAAGCTTTAATGTCATGTGGCCAGGCCTCGGCGGGGGGGAGGGGCCGCTGGCGTGAGTCCGGACCCCCTGCTGGGTCCGGGATGGCCATCGGGACCCCCTCCAGCCCAGCGACCACCTTGGCCTGCTGGCACTGGGGCGGCCCCACCCCTTGCCCAGCGCACACCTCGGTCCCACCCCTCGCTCCTGATTGGCTGGTAGCATAGTGAAGGTTCGGTCAAATTAGCATATTTCTCTTTTATTAAATAGCATGTTGAAAGGTGTTCTTTAAGAAGAGGAAGAAGAAGAAAAAAGAAAAGATAAAAATTATGAACAACAAAGTGACAACAAATATCTATCAATAAGTCAATCTAAAAATCAAGTGAATCAAAAATCTGATGGACAGATTAAACTGGTGAATATAATAGAATCAAGGGCATAAACAGGGAGTGGACTGACAATTCTCAAGGGAAAAGGGGTGTGGGTGGTGCGGGAAGAGACTGGACAAATATCATGCACCTATGGATGAGAACGGGGGTAGGGGATTAGGACAGAGGATAGGGTGGATACCAGGTGGAGGGGAACTATGGGAGGGAGAAAAGAGGAACAACTGTTATAATCTGAACAATAAAGATTTATTTTTAAAAATTGTATTGAATATTTCCTCTGTTCGCACAGCTGAGATAAACACTTAACATTTAAAAATAAATGATATTATTTTTTCCTCTCTAATGTCTAAGAAATACAAATGAGCACATGATCTGCTTTGTATGCTGTTATCCCAAAATGGAAATACTTATGTCAACTCTGGAGGATAAGTATGAGTTTATACCTAGATAGAAGGGAGAAGTGGTATAGTGAACCTTTGGATTAACTTTGTACCAAGATATATCAAGATAAGAGTATATAAATGGTAGAATATGCTTATCTGTTTAAGTAGAAATTGCAAATATCAGTTTGGAGTTTCCTCAGAAGATTTTATCTCTGAGGATTCAGTAACAGTATGCACTTTTATTTACTCACTCTTTTATTTCTTGTCCTTCCAATAGATATGTATTCTATTATCCTCCTACAGCTAAAATTTACATTATGCTTTAAAAGGTAACATTCATTGAAAGAAAAAGCACCTTTTATATAAAATAATTATAATAAAATTCTGACTTAGAGCAATTGTATTATTTGAAAAATTAAGATAAATCATAAGATGTTTGTGTGCAGAAGTCATGACTAATGACAATTCTAGGTAACATAGTTATACATTCATTAATTTTATACTTAAAATGTACACATTGACATTATTTGAATGTTTAGTAGTCTCTATATTGCCTCTTTTCTTCAACTCAAAATAATTGACATTCTTAAATATTGCTATGATTTTAAAATCATTTTATTGGGTCTTTCTCTATTCTTGAACTTGACTGTAACCTTTAAAAACACTATGTTCAATCAGATATTGAAGAGAAGTGAATCAAGCTCTTTGGGAGATGTTTTATCTATTTCTGATTAAACATACAATTGGATTTTGTAGTATTCTATAAAATACATTGTTTCAGCCCAGTTGATTATTCCATCCATGTACTAAGTACATTTTAATTAAAAGAAAATTGGTATAGCCCTTTTCAATTTGGCTCAGGGTATAAAGTGTCAGCCTGAAGACTGAAGGGTCCCAGGTTTGATAGCAGTCAAGGACACATGTGTGGGTTGCAGGCTCAATCCTCAGGATTGGGCATGCAGGAGGCAGCCAATCAATGATTCTCTTTCATCATTGATGTTTCTCTCTCTCTCCCTCTCCCTTCCTCTCTGAAATCAATAAAAATATAGTTGGTGGAAAAAAAAGAACATAGGTATGGTGCTTCCCAAAAGTACATAACATATAATTTGAGCATGTATCTAGTAGGTAAATTGCCTCTCTTATTACTTGGAAAATGAAAATTCAACCAGATAACAAAGCCACTTCCAATTTATGTTCCTAAAGCCAGCCAGAAGACTTTCCCTACTTTCCATTTTGAAAACTTCTTCATAAAGTTCTATAGTGATTATAGATAGTTTTATAATTATTTGGAAATTTTTATAATGAAATCATCAATTTGATGATGAACTCTGAGCTTTTACTGAAAATGTCGGATTCTATCCCATTATGTTTATTGACTTTCTTTTCTGGATAGGATTTGGTACTTCCCACTGGAGAGTAGCCAGAAAGATTGAGAAAGAGAGCAAATCCTGGAAGCATCCTTCACAAAGCCAGAGTCAGTCTATTAAACAGTCATTCACTGAGCACCTACCAAGAGCAAGAGGGAATTTTAGAATAGATGAAGTGAACATGGTTTCCTCACTTACGGAATTGCCTAGCAAGTGGGGTGGTAAGAAGGCAAATGGTTAAATAAGGGGACAGTGTAATGTGGTAGGAGCCATCACAATGAAGCAATGTGGGATTCCATAGAAGGAAGAAATAGCATTCCGGTGTGGGGTCAAAAGGAGCAAATTAGCTAGTTCTTGAAGAAAAGGTGAAATTTTCATAAACAAGGAACTTTATATTGTTCCCATTTTTAGGTCGCCAAAAAAGAGGAAAGCACGAGGCCAGAGTGGTGAGGAATTACAAATTTATTTGATCTTCTGCACACCAGGTGGCTGAGTGGCTCCAGCACCCAGTGACTGGAGTCAGTGGCTTTTAAAGGACTCTAGGCGGGATTTTTTCTGGACAGAGATTTCTTTATGCATACCCAGAGGGGAGATAATGAAATGTGGTCACCGCAAGTGAAATGTGGTTTTCAGCAAAGGGAATGTCCATAGTGAAATGACGTAAAAAGCCAGTTCCTGGGGGAGGGATATCAGTTTAATTGCTCCATCAAACCTAATACCCATAAACAGTATCCTTGAGAATATCCATCACTGCAGCGGATGAGGGCAAAACAAGGGCATCAGCTAAAAAAACTATTCCAATTATCTAGGGAGAATGTGATGAATCCACCCACTGTAGTTTTAGATAGGGAGAGAAGTGATTGGATTATGGATATATTTTGAAAATTGTTGGAGTTGTTGATGGATTCAAAATAAGATGTGAGGAAAAAGGGGAAAGTAAGGTTTGTGATGCCACCCTTCTGAAAGAGCAAAGTTGCCATAACGAAGATGGGGAAAAACAGGAGTTTGTATTTGGATGTGTTCAAAGTGACATGCCTATTGGACATCTAAGTATATAAGACAGTAGTCTATTCATATATAGAACTCAGAGAAGAAGTTCTGGCTGACTACTCAAAGTTCGCAGTCATCAGGATATAGAGTGCATTCAAGAAATCACACGGAGTGAATCTAGAGAAGAGGCCCCAGGGTGAAGTCCGGGCATGCCAATATTAGAGGCAAGGTGAGGAGGCATAAGCAGAGGGAACTAAGAAGGGGTCATCAGTGAGCTAAGAGGAGAAGTAAGAGAGACTAGGGTTCTAGAAGTCAAGTTGAGGTTTGTCAAGAAAGAGGCAAGAGTGGCTAGATAAATATCGCAGACAGGTCAGCTTCTTCAGCTCAGTGCTGGTCCTCTCAGAAACCCATGGGCAGAATAAAAAACTCAGAGACTGAATTCCCAACTATAAGCCTCAATGCTAGTTTTACAGTGGTCCTCAAGAACTGTCTTTCAAGATCTGTGAAGACACACAGTCCCTCTTCAAGCCTGAGAGAGATGGTGAGTTCTCTTTCTGCATTATACACAGATGTGCAAAGCAGTTCCAGCCTCCCAGAGCTCTTCAGGAAAATTCTCTGTTCTAAGTGTTGTTTCTTGTTTCCCTCCCTTTCCCTCCCTTCCCCTCCCTCTCCTCCCTCCCCTCCCTCCTCCTTCCCCTCCCCCCTTCCCCTCCTCCCTCCCCCTCTACCTCCCCTTCCCTCTCTACCTCTCTCCCCCCTCCTCCTTCTCCTCTCCCAGCCCTCCCCCCTCAAGGTTTATCCCAGTATCAGGAACTCACAAAAGATGCCCCCCTTTATGCATCCTATATTTTGGTCTGCCTCTGTCCTCCAGCCCAACAAACAATGATTCTTAAATATCCGAGGGGTGAGGGGGGGGCATGGAAAATGTTCAGTGTCCCCAGGGGGTATCCTTACCTAACTTTTAAAAGACTGGAAGCACAGTACAGAACCAAAGGGGAGGGGTGCTGGCTAGCTTTATCCAGAAGCATCAGATCCCCAAATGCAAATGAAATGTGAGGAGCTCAGTGGCCCCTAATAGCAATATCTAAGCCCCAGCTGAAATGTTCTATTAACAAAACTTGCAGAATATGAATCCCCCCTCTCTGCAACACTACATCAAGAAAGAATAAAATATCTAATGAAAAAATTAATTTAAGATCTTCTTTGATAACAACTTACTTCATAAGATACAAAAGTGACTAAATTCTAAACCAAAGAAATTAATGTTTTACAAAAACTAGCATTTTGATTGCAGCATCAGCAAAAGCAAGTATCACCTGTCACTAATTTCCTATGAATTCAGAGTCCACTGTATTTCTGGGAAGGGTGGTTAGTGTTTGTCATGATTTTGTGTGCGTGTGTGTGTGTGTGTGTGTGTGTGTGTGTGTGTGTGCGTGTGTGTAAAGATCCAAAAATATAACTAAGAAGTTAATTAAAGGGCTGAGAGTAGGCACAAGAATCAAAAGCATGCTGACTATGTAAAATACCAGAGTACCAGAAAGCTCCTGCTGTCTTAATACCTTATTTTACATATGAAATAATCATGTAAGTCACTAAAATAGCAACTAATGACTTTTGCATACATATGAAGTTTATTACATCACTCTAAAAATATAACTCATGTGATTTAAATCTAAAGTGGTGATTTTGCAGAAATGGTCATATTTGGTCCTCAGATCTCTTTTTTCTGGTATGGATTGAAATTTGCTTATGTCTTTCTCAGGAAAGGGGCCAGTTCATCTCATAATTTTTCTATCACCAACCATAAACAGGTGGTCCTTATGATCTTTAAAAAGGACGGCCAAACTGAAAAATTTATTAGCATTGTTCTGAAGTATGTTAATGAAAAGATATATATCAATATGAAATCACTAATATCTCAATTTTTTTTCAAAAAAACTCAACATGCTTTTATGATTTGTGGTAGCAGATTTTGTGGAGCCGACATACAATGTATTTAGCCATTGTTACAACGTCACTGGCAGCTCAGAGCACCAAGCCAACTCAGTGATCCGTATGTGACGTCTCACTTATCTGCAGCTGCAATGAGAAGTATTCAGAAGTGCTCTGTCTTGAACTCATTCAAAATATGTGGCTTAATTCTTAATGAGTCACCATAATACAGTCCCAAAAGTTATACATTTTAACACTTTTATTTTAATGTTTGTACATGGGAACTAAGATGGCGGCAAAGGTAAAATACCTATCTTGCCGTCATACACAGCAATTTTAATACTACAACTTAACGAAAGAACAAACACCTTCCAGAATCACCAGAAAGCTCACCGAGTGAAAATTCCACAAATAAAAGTGAAGATAAGACACTGTGACTCGGAGGAGCGGCGGCGAACAGCGTTGAAAGATTCGCGCGGAGAGAGGTTTGGAGTGCGCCAGCAGAGAGGGGGTGCAGCTGAAAACCGGTCAGTTTTCTCGAATGGGGAGACAAAGATGTCCCACTGGACTGATTCTCCAGCTCTGGGCGAAGTCCAGAGAACCCACTACCATACAGGGTGAAAACTGGACAGTGGGAGGGCACGCCAAAGCTCGGGTAATGCCGGGTCTGCCGGCTTGTGAAGAAGGCAGCTTGCGTGCGAACAGCTCAGCTGCGTGACGGCACAGAGAGCGATCTGCAACTTGTCTCTCATTAGGAAAACCATCAGACTGCTTTGTTTTACGACCCTGGGTGAGACATTGTGCATGCAAAGTCATTTGGGGAGAGTCTGAATTCCCCGCAGCCGGTGGAGCTCCACAGCGGCTCTCTCTCAGAGGTGCTGGCAGCCATTGCTCACGGCACAGAGTCCCCGGGGCCTCATAGGGCAGAGCTAACACTGTCTGCTTGGCCCGGAGACTCCGCCCATCCAACCTGAGCACATCCAAATGTCACAGATAATTGGCCTGGAGGTCAACCCTCCAAGTGCTAACAAGGATTAACTGAGCTTAACTTCAGCAAGACTGTGCAGCCCATATCCACCTCAGGTAACCGGGGAGGCTGAGCCACTGTCCCTAGTAGGAAGTCTACAACACAAAGCTAATTGACCAACTCAGGGAAGCAGCCACCATGCAGCGACATGGAAAGAAATCAGATGTGAAAGAAATGGAGGAAAAAAAACGACTGGACATGGAATTCAAAACCACGGTTACAGGGTTTTTCAAGAGGCTCCAACAAAATGTTGAGGCCTATAAGGAAATGATCAAGACCAACGTGGAAATGAATCAGTCCTACAAGGAAATGAACAAGACCCTCAAGGATATAAACGAGACCTGCAAGGAAATGATCAAGACCAATGTGGAAATGAATGAGTCCTACAAGGAAATGAAGGAGACCCTCAAGGATATAAAGGAGACTCTCAAGGATATGAAAAAGGACAAACCAGAAATTAAGCATACACTGACTGAAACAAAAAATATTATACAAAGACCTAAAAGTGCTCTGGAGCACCCCAAGAACCAAGTTAAAGATTTGAAATACAAAGAGGTAAAATCCACTCAGCTGAAAAAGCAAGAAACCAAAAGAATCCAAAAAATTGAAGATAGTGTAAGGGGCCTCTGGGACAACCTCAAGCATACCAACATCCGAATTATAGGGGTGCCAGAAAAAGAGAGAGGCCAAGACAATGAAAACCTATTTGAAGAAATAGTGACTGAAAACTTCCCACACCTGGTAAAAGAAATTGACTTAGGAGTCCAAGAAGTGCACCGAACCCCAATATATAGGAACCCTCAGAGGACCACACCAAGGCACATCATAATTAAAATGCCAAGAGCAAAAGACAAAGAGAGAATAATAAAAGCAGCAAGAGAGAAACAGTTAGTTACCTATAAGGGAGCACCCATACGACTGTCAGCGGATTTCTCAACAGAAACGATGCAGGCCAAACGGGAGTGGCAAGAAATATTCAAAGTGATGAACAGCAAGAATCTACAACCAAGATTACTCTATCCAGCAAAGCTATCATTCAGAATTGAAGGTCAGATGAAGTGCTTCACAGAGAAGAAAAAGCTAAAGGAGTTCATCACCACCAAACCAACATTATATGAAATGCTGAAAGATATTCTTTAAGAAGAGGAAGAAGAAAAAGGTAAAGATGAAAATTATGAATAACAAATACACATCTATGAACAAATGAATATAAAAATCAAGTGAATTGATAGGCTGTTGAACAGGATAGACTGGTGAATATAACAGAGACATGGACATAGAGAGGGAATGGACTGACAATTCTTGGGGAGAAAAGGGTTGTGGGAAGTGCAGCAAGAGACTGGACAAAAATCTTGCAACAATGGCAGAGGACAGTGGGGAGGGGGAGGTGAGGGTGGAGGGTAGGATAGGTACAGGGTGGAGGGGAGCTATAGGGGGATAAAAAGGGGAAACAATGTAATTAATAAACTGAACAATAAAGATTAAAAAAAACCACCCCTTATAATATCTCATGAATCTACATGTTGATTGGTGGTTTCTGATCTTCAAAAAATAAAATAAAATAAAATAAAAATAAATAAATGTTTGTACATACACATAAAACATTCTCTCAATACAAAACTACCGAAAGTATACAAACAACTGACATCATTATAATTGAATGCTCATGTGAATGAGACCTAATCTTGAACTCTAAGTAAGAAGAAAAAGGAGGAAGAATTTTTTGGGAGACAGTTTGATCAGAACATATCAGCACTTTCTACTGTCAAATTTTATTAAGCTTTTTGTACAACGGTGTTCAAATCATTGCGTTTTTTGTTTTGTTTTGTTTTTGTTTTCCAATTAAGAATATTTCCCGGAGGAATCCTTTCAACTGACGAGAGCATCATGGAAATGCTTTTATGGCTAGCTTTGTTTACCTTTGTTTTAGGGGTTTTCACATCCCTGCCAATTAAATAAGGTTAGACAAAAAGAACTTCTAAAAACATTTAGATCCAGCTCTCCACAATATGCGGTTTTGACCCCTTTGCATTTGCTGCGGTGCGGACTGAGTCACAAGCAACACAGGTCTTATTGGATTAACATTGAACTCCTGCCGTCTCCACCAACCTCTAGCAGGGGAAGGCTGTCTCCGCAGCTTCGGAACGAACTTGGTCTTTCATTCACCCTCCTCATCCTCCCCACCGACACTGTTAATAAACCCTCCCCGCCTTACACTGGAGGGTTTCTCTGCACCCAGAGACAGGAGCTCCCTTTTCTCCGGGAGAAACGGATCCTATTATCTGCCTGACAAATGGTGTCCAAAGGTCACTCGCTCTGGGCACTCGTCCGCGCACAGACGGCGGGACTTCCATCCCATCCCCAGCTCCGCGCCCTCCAAAGAAAGCCTAAACCGCTCAGTCTCCCCCGCCCCGCTCCCCGCCCTTCCCCGCCCTTCCCCGCCCTCCCTGTGAGACTCCCCAGGGATCCCTCCAGCACCTCGGGCACAGCTCTGGACCCCGGAGTCTCCAGCTGCAGAGGCCCGGCCCCTCCAACTCACCAGCAAGAGGTTGTGAGCCACCAGGTACCCGAGCCGAGCGCGGCCCTGGACGCCGGGGGCCAGGCGCCCCGTGGCGTAGCCATGCCAGGCCACCACGTAGGGGTTGTCGATGGTGATCCAGCGCTTGACCTGGCCGCCGAAGTGGCGGAAGCAGAGCGCCGCGAAGTCCCTGAAGTGGTCCGCCAGGGCGCGGCTGGCCCAGCCGCCGTAGGCGTCCTGCAGGCGCTGGGGCAGGTCCCAGTGGTACAGGGTCACCACGGGCTGCACGCCCAGCTCCCGCAGCCGCCCCAGCAGGCGCCGGTAGTAGCGCAGGCCCTCGCGGCTGGGGCTGCCCGCGCTGCCGTTGGGGAGCACTCGCGCCCACGAGATGGAGAAGCGGTAATGGGTGACCCCGAGCTCGCGCAGCCCCTCCGTGTCTCGAAAGACGTTGTTGTAGCTGTCGCTGGCCACGTCCCCGGTGGCGGACAAGGGCTGTGACGGGGCGCCGGTTGGCAGGCCGGCTGCGGGGGGGGCGCCCCGGCGTGTCGGCGGCGAGTGGGTGAACGTGTCCCAGATGGACGCGCCCTTGCCGTGCTGCCGCCAGCCGCCCTCTGTCTGGTAGGCGGCGGTGCCCACAGCCCAGAAGAAGCCGTCGGGGAAGGTGTCGTGGAGGAGGCCCGCATCCTCGGGGCCCAGAGGGCGCGCGAAGCGGGCCCAAGTCTGCGCACCGTCTCCCGGCTCAGCACGCAGGAGGCGACCGCCCAGGGCCAGCAGCAGCAGCGGCGGCAGCAGCGGCGGCGACCGCGGGCAGCAGCGCGGCGGGGCGCGGGCCAGCATGCTGCGTGTGATCCGGACCGGGGGCCGCGCGCCATCCCTTTATGCCCGCGCCCCGCCGCGCCGGCGCGGCCACCCCCGCTTCCCGGGGGCGGGTTGGCAATGATTACCCGGGAGCCGGCGTCTGCCCAGCCTTGCGAAGGGCCAAGTGGGGAGACTAGGGAGCAAAGACCAGCAGGTGCCGGGGAAAGGGGCGCGACAGCTGCAAGGGGCGGCAGGTTCTGCGCCCGGAGGGCCATCGGGGGAAGGCACCTGCTCCTCGCTGCGCGCAGGAGCCTCTGAGGATGCCCGGGCGCCCGGGGTTCTCTTTCCCGCCTCCTCGAGCTCCAGGACAGAGCCTAGGAGTGGATGTGGGGCCGGGAAATAAAGGCGGCGAACCAACCTCCGGGTCTGGCGCGGGGCCTTTGCCAGCCTCATGGATCCGTTGACCCGGAGACACCGGCTTTCTCTTTTCTACCCTTGGGAGGCCGAGCAAAGCTTTAGATGGACGTGATTCGAGCCAAATTAGGAATTGGCTGCAGTCGTATTGGGATGGCAAGGTGGAGGAGAGACTTGGGCCGGAACTTTGGACGGTGCAAGGCCAAGAGTGGAGGCGGACTTTCTTAAAGCCTAAATGAGACCAGACACCCCCGCGCGGGCGGCAGTCCCCGCCCCGCCCAGGAAGCCCCAGGAGACGTGGAAGCTGTTCGGTTGTCTTGGGACTCTCCCTCGTACTGGTGTTTGTTTTAAGTTGAAAAGTCATTCTTACTGAGGAATTTGGAGGGAAAGTCTCATAGTAGTAAAAACACTAACGTGGAATGTACAAAAACGCAGCGGTGCGGCGCAGCGCCCGCCCGGCGGGGAGGCGGAGGGCACAGGGACTGCCCCTCCAGGGCACAGGCTGGATGGCAGGAGAGAAGCCTCCAGGGGAAGGCGCTACAAGGAGAAGCGCGTTGGGGAGGGAGAGAAGGGGTGGGGATTTTTCTCTAAGATTAGCCCAAATGCACATTAACAGCATAATATACAGCGACCGGCTCGGTCTGCTCCTGCTTCTGCTGCTGTTCCTCCTGCTCCTGGTCCTGCTCTGCCAGCCACAGCCTAGCCCCCCTGTCTCTGTCATTGACGTCTTGGGACTGCCACTTGGCCCCACCAAAGGAGAGGGGTCCAGGGGCCGGCATACCACAACCGGGTTGCTTCTGGTGCCTCGGTTTGGGTGGTGAGAGGTGACAGCCAGGAACAGCTGAGGAGAGGAGCTGAGGGGGCCTGGGTAGAGGCCACTGGACCCCCAATTGCACGTGATTGCAGCAGTCCTCAGCATTTCCTGCGTGAATCTCGTCCGAAGACCAAGGCCACGTCTGGAGAACTGGATGAAATAAATTAAGAAAAGCCTCAGGACAACCATCCTTCCGGTGCGGACAGCCCTGTCCAAAGCATGAAGGCCTTCCCTCGCATGCTAAGAGGAATGTGGTTCCTCCAAACGCATCCAGAGAGCAAAACATTCAATAAAGATCGTCCCTGCGGGGTCCGTCCGGATCCATGGAGGTGGCGTCCAGTCTGTGGCACCCACAAGGGTCCACCAGTGCTGGGTTGGCCCTCCTCTGGCCGTATCACTGGACAAGAAGAACTGTGGGAAGTGGGGCCTTGTTGTCTTGGTGTTAGTAGGAAACTTGTCTATGTAAAGTTTTCTGGATCCAGAGGTTCCTGGATCCCAAAATGTCTCTGAGCTGTGAAGGGGGAGAGGAGGGATTTTGCACAAGCATCCACTCCCTCTGCAACAAAATAGGGTCATGATATCTTTCCAGTTGCCAAAGAGGCCTTTGGACAAAAGCGGTGGAGGCCACTTGAGTATGTGTGTATGTGAAACCTGTTCTCCACCTTTGTGGTCTTGGCTAGGACCTAGGACAAGCTTTAAGATCCTCATCTATGGAGACAGCTGACATGTTGGCCTGCCACCTTAGAGGCTTGTGGAGCTCAAATGAAAAATGTGCACACAGATGACTCAGACAGAAAGCATCCAGACAAGTGTAAGATCTAGTTAATAATACCTTTACCTCCCACTCCAAGACAGTGTGCCTAATTCTCCACACCCCGGCTCTCTGTTGAATGATGAAGATCCTCACAGAGGTACATCCACCTTGTTCATTATCATCCTCGTGCTGTGTCACACACACTTAAAAGTCAATAAAGTTTTAAATATTACAGATTACGGTACTTTTATTAATCCTCTTAAAATGTAAGCACACAAAAAATGTATTCCAATATCTTATTAAATATTCCCAGCTGCAACTAGTAGATAACATATATTTTCATAATTAGTAAGATTAAGCCATCAAACGGGAACAAGAATTATCGCTATTCTACATGTGGCATTTCTAATTTTCAATAAACATAAAATAAAAAAAACAATGACACTTTAGCTATTAAAAAATTATATCGCCCAACTGCACAGTCACACTCTCTTCCAGTTAAATTAAAAAGCTTCTATGTCTGCCTGCAGGATCACATTTCCTTTCTAGAGCTGAAGATTGGAGTGTTTGCTGCATTGTAGCTTGGTAAGTTTCTACTAGAAATGCTTCATGGGTTTCATGGAAAATAGCTTAGGCTAAGTATTCACTTATTGATGTGTGGTCTGTTTGCTCAGGACAGATTGTATCTATTGTTACTTTTATTTAACCAACAGTAAAAAAAAAAAAAATTAAGGCTTTTTTTCTTTTTTGGAATAGTGATTTACAAAAAGGGCTAAGTTGACTAAATTCTTCACATTTAAAGTTTATGCCCCTGTGGGTGTGGGCAAAGACATATTCCCTAATGATTTCAGCATTTGCAGAGATGTTTCAAGGTGATAGTTAATTTAACCTAATGATAAAAATTACATAGCAATTAAACTTTCTTCCCAGAACTGGATGTTATCAAGACTTCATTGACAGTGATGTTCTAGATTCTGAAGTACGACTAATGGCTACTACTTACTCCTCATTTGTTCCGGCTTATTTTGGTTCTTACTTTTCACAACCACCTTTGAACATCTAAAATATGGCTTTCATTCAATGCTTTGTTTTCCCACAAATAAAACTTTTAGTACTTGTTGTACTTTGAATATGAAAATAATGTTCTTGGTGCATTGAAGGAAAGGAGATTTTTAATTTATATACAGACTTTTGCCAGGTGATGATTTTCAACAACCTAAAGGTGGTCATCACACTGAAACATTTCTTCATCAATCTTTTCTGACCAGTTCTTCTCCTGTGTGCTCTCGGGACCCAAAGGCCTCCCTGGCCAAGGTAATGGAGGCTCACTGACCTACATAGGCCACATTACATCTCCAACCTCATTCGTCACCAACCACAGACACTCAGCCTCGCTGAGAAGTTACTGACATCATAATACTGAGCAACAATGATGGGCAAAGTCACCATGAGAAGCTTAAAACCTCAAAATATAGAAGACAACTGCAGCCCTCAAAGACAATACTGGATTAGAGAACCAGGATAAAGGAAGTGACAATAAATAAGACAAATGACACACATGAATAATTTAGGGGAAGGAGAAATTATCTCATTTTCAGCAGCTGGAAAAGTTTCACAGAGATGTGATAATATCTGATAATATCTGGGGTTTAAAACAGTAAAACTTGCAAGGAGAACTGGAGGCAAAGATAATAGGGAAGCAAACTATGAAAGAAAAATACTTGCAGCATATTTGTGGTAAAAACAAATATTTAATTGAAATATTTAATTAAAAATAAATCTATTGGTTCAAGGAAATAGTGAACTGAAAAGTAGTCAGGGGTCAGACCTTAAAGAGTATTTAATATTAAAGTTTTATCATTATATTGCATCAGAGCCTCTACCTTCTTGTACTCATTAAATGTTTGTATTGTGCTGAGTGCTATTCTAGGCACAAAGAAGGCAGCAGTTAACAAAACAAGGCCAATAACCCTGCCCTTCTCCCATACCACTCCTCCACTCTACTCCTTTCCAGCCACAGTTGCCTCTTGGTTGTTCTTTGAAACACACCAAACTGGTTCCTGGCCTCAGGGCCTTTGACTGGCTCTTTGTTCTCTCTGGAATGTTCTTCACAGGACTGCCTGTTTCTCCTCAGTCAGGTTTTAGAACAAAAGCCATATTCTGATAGCAGCATTCTTTAACTTCTCCACTGAAAGCAGTTAGACCCATGATGGTGAACCTATGACACGCGTGTCAGCACTGACACGCACAGCCATTTTCGATGACACGCGGCCACATGCGGTCACATACAGAGAAGTATGGGGCCGCATGTCAGAAGGACATTTCATCCTCGGCTACTGCATGCCCAGGTACAATAACCGAGGATGAAACATTTGCTGTGGTGTAGTGTAGACACTCTGTGCCGGGGGTGTGGAGGCCAAAACAATGGAACTCTGGCTCAGAGTGTCCAGTTCTGGGACTTCCAGTTAGGCCGTTAGGGGATCCTTAACCTCACTTCTGGCCTGCGGAGCAGGGAGCAGCAGAATGCCGCAGGGAACGTGTCTCTGGGGGCCCTAGGATCGCCATTACCAGCAACCACATGACCACAGCAACCATCATCCAATCTACTGTTCTGGGGTGTCCTGGATTTCTAATTGACCATCATTACTGAGACAAGTGAGGGGGAGGCTGGAAGAGGCGAGGGCCTGTGCTATGGATGCCATTTCCTGCCTTTAGAAATAGCAGCAGCCATCTTAATTTATATAAGGAACATCATTTTGCAGCATAGTGCAGATTCCATTTCACCACTATTAATGTTGTGTGTTGGGGGCGACCTCAGTTGACAAAGTCCTGAGAAAAGCAGGTTTCACAAAGTGGCCTGTCTGCCCCCTAGAACATAGTGACCTCTAAACATAATAGTTTAATGAACATGCATTTTGCCCCCCAGAGTGCAGTGACTCTTAAGTACAATAGTTTAGTAAACATGTTGCCCTTGAGGGAGTAGCAGAGCACAGGGAGATAGCTAGGGGTTCAAGTGGCACCAAGCCAGGATAAGGAGTTTTGTGTGAAGGTTAATGCTTGTCAAATTATGGGAATGATGAATGTGTTATGTAACCAGCACTGCTTAAAAGCTTGGAGGAAAATAAACTTGGGGTCACAGTCTGAAAGAGGGCTTGCAGACCCCCAATCCCACTTTTCTCTGTCTATCATTTCCAATCCTCACCCCCCTTTCAGGTGCTGTAGGACTGATGCCGGCTGGCTCCGGCATTGAGTGACGCCCGAACAGGGACCTGAAACAGGGGACACGGTGAAAGACGCTGCCAGTTAAAGATATGTGTTGGATCAAGTAAGGAGTGGGGCAGTGAGGTGTAGAATCGGGAGTAAAAAATCATGGGACAAGGTAATAGTAAAGAATTGTTTGTGCATGTGCTGGAGAATATGCTTAGGGCTAGGGGAACTAGAGTAGGATATAAGCAGCTTAGGCGCTCTTTGAATTTTGCAGAAGTTTGTTCTTGGCTTCCAGAAGAAGGAACTGTAAATCTTGAGACCTGGACTAAGGTTGGGAAAAAACCGCAGGGCCATTCTGATCATGGTCCGAGGAAGGTGCCTGAAGACATTTTTTCTTTGTGGAATCTTATTAGGGACTGCCTTGATCCTCGTTATAAGGAGAAAAATGGGGGGGAAGGGCTGAGAGAGAAAAGTCCTTCTTGTCCTAGTTTAGGGAAATTATCTCTGAGGGATAAAGACCCATCTTGTTCCAGCTCAGAGAAACTAGCACCCCTGGAGGATAAGCCTCCTCCACCAATGGAGCCTTAGGCCCCGCCAGCTGTGCGGTCACTGCCTGAGAATCTTTATGCAAAACAGAAGAAAGAAGGAAAAGAAACGTTGCTAGCACACAAGGAGTATCATCTTTATGATGAGCCATGGAGCCCACTTCCCCCTGAGAATGAGGAGAATTTAGAGGACGCAGCCGTATATTATCATGATAGAAGAACCTGCAGGGAAATACAAATCTTAGCAAAATTAGGTGTTAGTTATTGCTTTAGAAAGCAAAAAAGAGAGAAAAAATTTAAGATCTGTCTTTATACAAAAAGAAATTGAGAGCCAGTAAGTTAAAAAAGGAGGATTAATTCTGTGATCTAGTTTAAATTTAATTTATATTCTTTAAGATAATTTAAGTATATAATCTTTAAAATACACACACACATACATACGCACACTAGTAGCCTGGTGCATGAAATCCATGCACATTAAAAAGGTATTAATTAGAAGAAATAATTTAATATTGCTATTTGCTCTTTCTCTATAATAGAAGTATCAAAGACTAAAGAAAATTAGTAAAATGTATATGAAAACCTGCCTCCTGTCAGAGTCTGGGGCACACCATGGGGCACAGAGTCAAGTCCCCACTCACTCACATGTGCCTCAAAATCACGTGAGACCCAGACCCAGCCACATCCCCTCCCCACATTGGGGTAGATCCAGACCCTGCCAGTCCCACTCTTGTCAAGCCACCCAGGGCAGGGTGTGTCCTCAGGTCCCCTGGCCCAGCACCAGGATGGGGGGCATGGCCTGAGGTCCCCCATAAAGTCCCACCAGGTGGGAGACACGACCTGAGATCCCCTGTCAAGCCCCGCTGGGTAGGGGGCATGGCCTGGGGTCCCCCGTCAAGCCCCACCAGGCAGAGGAGCACAGCCTCAGGTCCCCCAGCCCAGCACAGGGAGGGAGGCGCAGCCTCAGGTCCCCCGTCAACCCTCACTGGCAAAGGGGCACAGACTCAGGTCCTCTGTGAAGCCCCGCTGGGTGGGGGGCACAGCCTGAGGTCCCCTGTCAAACTCAGCCAGGCAGGAAGGGCACAGCCTCAGGACCCCTGGCCTGGTGCTGGGGCAGATGGTATGGTCTGAGGTTCTCCAGCCTGGTGCCAGGTCTGGGTGCAGCCTGAGGTCCCCTGTCAAGCCCTGGTGGGTGGAGAGAACAGTCTGAGGTCCCCTAACCCAGCAACACGATGGGAAGCGCACCCTGAGGTCCCCTGTCAAGCCCTGCCAGGTTGGGAATGTGGCCTGTAGTCCCCTGTCAAGCTGCACCAGGTGGGAGGCACGGCCTGAGGTTCCCTGGCCTGGAGCTGTGGTGGGGGAAGCAGCCTGAGGTACCCTAGCCCAGCACCAGGGCTGGAAGCACACCTTGAGGTTCCCTGTCAAGCCCTGCTGGATGGGGGCGTAGCTGTGGTCCCCTGTCAAGCCCCTCTGGATTGGGGGAGGGTGTAGGCCTCCCTTCCCTCCTGCTGCGACCACACCCTCTGCCGGCCTCCCATCCAGCTGCCACAACCACCTCATGCTCTCCATGAGCAGGTATGCATAGGGAAGGCTGGGCCAGGATAATTGGGAGGGGGTGATGGAGGCCAGCATTCTGGGTGAGCTGGGCCTCACAGCCTCTCTGCTTCAGCTCCCAGCACCCCGGACCTAAGGAGTAGTGCTTCCACAGGGGCCTGGCAGGCACTGGATATGGTGATGTCTTAAAAACAGAAGAAGCCCCCCCCCAACCCCCCTTTAACTCTGGCTGAAAGTACGTTGGGAACTTATTATGGTCGGGGGAAGCAGCCCAACATCAGGGCTGAAATAAGACCTTGGGTAGCCTCTGGAGGGGGCAAACCAACAGTAAAAGGCATCTTTGAAACAAAGACATTTGAAAGTACAGTGGATATTAGGTGATATGAAGGAATTACCTTACCTTTTCAAGGTGTGACAATGGCTGAATATTTTCTTCTTTTTAAAAGATACTCATCAGAGGTTATTTAAGTGGGAAACAACTTTCTTTGAAAGTATGGTGCTGTCCTGGCCCAGCCCTCCCTGCACCATGGACGCCTCAAGGACCGAGCCTCTCCTGCTGGCTCGCTAGGCCCTCGAAAACACCCTGTGCAGAGGCATGGTCCCTGCTTCGTTCCCTGCTCCCACCAGCCTGAAGCAAAGCGTTCCCAGCTGGCACTGGCGCAAAGCGCTTCGTTCCCCACCTGTGCTGGTGTGAAGCGAAGTGTTCCCCACAAGCATGAAGCGAATCGTTGGTGAAGGAAAGTGTTCACTGGCGTCCAGGCAAGCTGTGGCCATTCTTCACACACACACACACACATACACACACACACACACACACACACACACACACACACACACACACACACGGTGCAGCAACACCCCCCACTCCTGACTGGCTGGTAGCATAGCCAATCAGGAGCCAAGGTACAGTCACATTTACATGTTACTCTTTTATTAGATAGGATATATTTGATCTTTCCAAGTATATTTCAAGAGACTGTGAGAGTAACTTTTGGACATTTCAAGGGCCCCAAAATGTTTTCAAAAGTCCGTTCTTTCTTAAATATATTTTTTAATTATACTTGAGATTGCATGGAAAGTTTTATCAAATAAAATTAACCAATATATATTTTACTTATATACATGTATTAAGAGTTGTAGAGGTTTTGCCTCTGGAAGGGACAAAGTAAAGTAACAATATATTTCTTAATTGTAGCCAAATTTTTCAACAACAGTAGAATTTTAAGGAAGATAAAAAGCCCCAAGCCACCTTCACCTTTAAGTATGGTGGTTGTAGGACAGTGTGCTTTGTATATCAGACCTCTAAGCTAAGTTTATTGAATAAGTTTCTTTGCTTTTTAAATTAAAGATACCTATTTAAGTTACTTTATAAATTAGCCTTTTAAAAATATAATCAAAGTCTCATAAATTAAGTTACATTGAGAAGCCAATGTTTTTACAAGTAATTGAATTTAGTTAAATCTAAAAATCAGATTAGAAGCCATCATTTACTGCCTGAATTTGGTAAGCTAAAGGTAGGGCAACATTTACAGCTTATAAATCAGACACCTACATTTACTGAATTTGCTTTCCTTTTTAAATAAAGATGCTTATTTTAATTACTTAAATAAGTTAGCTTTTTAAATTAACATTAAGGTTTTAAGCTAAATAAAAAGCCAATGTCTTTATGAACAATTTGATTAAATATTCTAAGTTACTAAGACCTCCCATAGTCCCTCTGGGTACAAATAAGCCTAAGGGGATACTCTTTAAAAATAATATTCTAGCTTAATAAAAAGGGGTAATTTAAAAATCATTTGTAGAGGAGCAGCATACATGGCAAAGCAGCGTCCCTCCAATAAAAGGGTTAATAAAGGAAATAGCAGAGGTCTTAGACAACCTGGACTGTGCCCTAAGTGTAAAAAAAGAAAACATCGGGCAGATGAGTATAGATCTAAGGCAGATGTCCAGGGAAATTCTTTATCTCAACAGCAGTCAGGAAACTCCCGAAGGGGGCCAGCCCAGCCCCAGCAAATAATTGGGCACTGTCTGTTTACCCTCCTGTTCCTGTGCTGTCTCAAGGCCAGCTAGCTGCACAGCACCCAGCCTGCCCCAGGGAGCAAGACGGATACCAGAGTTATTCTGAGCAACCCCCAAAAGTACCGGGTTAGAACCTAGATCCATAAGGTGATATATGGACTACAGGCCATCCCTACAAGAGTATATGGATCTACTCCTAAAGGGATGTTTGGCCTTTTACTAGGTAGAAGCAGCTTAACTTTAAAAGGATTACAAGTTTTTCCAGGAGTAATTGATACTGATTATAAAGGGGAAAATTAAAATTATAGCCTCTGCCCCCAGAAATATTACCACCATCACCTCAGACATGAAAATTGCTCAATTGGTTTTGCTCCCTCTGCCTACCACAGGCAATCTACTTTACACAGAGTCTGGGGGGGGGGGGGGAAGTGGGGGCAGGAGATTTGGCTCCTCAGACAAGACATACTGGCTACAAGGCCTGAGAAAACTTTACTTATACAAGGTAAAAGATTTATAAGAATTTTAGATACAGAAGCAGATATTTCTGTCATAAGCTTAGTTCACTGGCATAAACAGTAGCCCTATAAAGAAGCTATGGCACAACTTCAAGGAATAGGTCAGACCAACTCTCCTTTACAGAGTTTTTTTTAACACAAATGTTAAAGTGGCAAGACAATGAAGGCCATTCTGGGTTATTTCGGCCATATGTCTTGCCAGGGATCCCTGTGAATTTATGGGGATGAGACACTCTGTCTGCCCTGGGTGTTGCCCTTGTTACCACCCCAGCTCAGGGAAATTTTTAGGGGGGGTCATTATTTCTCCTGTTATCCACACAGCTGACAAAATATCTTGGAATTAGGATGATCTAGTGTGGGTTGATCAATGGGCCCTAACAACTGAAAAGATACAGGCTGCAGAATGGCTGGTGCAGGAACAGCTAGACAAAGGCCATATAGCACCCTCTAACTCCCCCTGGAACTCTCCTGTATTTGTTGTCAAGAAAAAGTCAGGAAAGTGGAGATTACTGCAAGATTTAAGAAAGATTAATAGGACAATGGAAATTATGGGAGCCTTGCAACAGGGCTTCCCTCTCCTTTTGCCATTCCAGCAGGTACATACAAAATAATTCTTGATCTTAAGGACTGTTTCTATATTATTCCGCTGGCACCTCAAGATTGTAAAAGGTTTGCTTTTAGTATACCGTCCACTAATTTTCAGGAACCTATGAGGAGATATCATTGGTTAGTTAACCCCCAAGGGATGGCCAATAGTCCCAAGCTATGTCAAAAGTTTGTTGCACAAGCTCTTGTTAGTACTAGGAAGAAATTTCCTCAGGTCTACATTATACATTATATGGATGATATTCTATTAGCTTGTCAGAATGAAGGAATATTGATAGCTACATATGCCCAGTGCAAAAAGGGCTTAAAGAAAAGGGGTTAGTTATCACTTCTGAGAAAGTACAGAGACAGTCTCCTTTCTCATATTTGGAATATACCTTACATCAGGATTAATTACTCCTCAGAAAATACAATTAAGAAAGGATGGGTTAGGTGGAGGGGTTGAAGGAGGGTATCTATTATGCTGGGAAAACTAGGCTAAACCAGAACAGTTTGGGGCTAACTGGGACGTGTGGCTACCTTACGGCTGGGTGCTAGGAAAGTGGATGAATTTACTGAAGGAAAGAATGTTGATGAAAAGAAGAAAGAAGTCGATCACTGGGCCTTGAGAAAGACCAACGTTTGGGGGAATTGCTGGAGAAAGAGAACTCACAAAGGACACGGGAAGGTGAGCGCGGAGAGGGACGTGTCAGACTCTCTAGCGGTCTTTTCTAGGGCAGTGACCGCCGGTGGTCCAGCCCCCGGAGCTGCGAACGCTAGGGATTCGACAAGGATCAAGAAATGGCCATTGAAAGGAGCAACAAGGAAATCAATGGTGACTTACTGACAATCATCTCTTTGGTTTGATGGAGTTGGAAGCCAAATTAAAGTTTAAAAAAAGAGTGAGTGGGAGGTGAGGACCCAGGAGGCAGCCAGTGCAAACAACTCTTTTAAGTAAGAAGCGGCCTTGAAGGGGCGGTCAAAGATAGGACTGCCCTGGAGGTGGAGTCCAAGAAGTTTCTTTCTTGAAGAAAGACACTGGAATGTATCGAATGCTGAGGCAGGAGCCAGGCTTCGGAGACCGCAGAAGTGGAATGCGTAATTATCCCCTCTCCGGGGGACATCCTGCAGTTCCCGAGGAGGCCCCAGGACGGCACCTGAGCTGAGGACTCCCTCTGCGTCTGAGCAGCTCTCTGCAGACCCGCCCGCGCGAGAAGAAGGGAGCTGGGCCCCCGGGGCTGGGCATCCTGCCCAGCTGCTGTCCTCTGAAGTGCACCAGCTGCGCCACAAGTTCGTCGTCATCCTGGGAGACCCCATCCAGAGGGCGTGTGCAAGCACCTGGTGCTCCTGCTGCAGAAGGATTGCCTGCTCACTTACGACCAGCTCAAGGTCAAGGGGGAGCCGAGCTTCGAACAGGACAAGTTGGTGGAAGGAGGCAACGGCACCGACTACCGCGAGGTGCGCGAGTTCTGCACCGGCCACCACCTGGTGCGCTTCTACTTCCTCACGCGCGCGTACAGCGAGTATGTCCGGACCGTGCTGGAAGAGCTGCAGGCCCGCGAGCACACCCCGGACCCGGTCATCATGAACTCCTGTCTCTGGGACATCTCCCGGTGCGGGCAAACCTGGAGAGCCTGTTCCGGCACCTGGGCCAGGTGCTGTCCAAGTCATGCCTCCCGGTGTGGAACACGGCCATGCCCCTGGGCAGGAAGGTCACCGGGGGCTTCCTCCCGAAAGAGCAGCCGGCCATTTCCTCGGCCCGGATTAAAAAGGTGATCGAAGCCAACTTCTACAGCTATGTCGAGGCGAAGAACCACAATTTAGATGTGCTGGACCTGCACTTCCACTTCCGCCACGCCGAGAGGCACCGGCAGGGAGACGGGGTACACTGGAACCAGCACGCGCACCGACACCTCTCCGAGCTGCTGCCGGCCCATGTGGCCGACGCTTGGGGTGTGGAGCTGCCCCGCCGCCAACCAGGGGGCCAGTGGATCATGTGTGACCCTGCAGGGGCCAGACCTCGGCAGACTTGAAAGGCAGACCCAGAGCAGCAGAGACCTAAGGGCCTTACCCCCACCCTCCTCGCTGCCTCCTCCCAGGCACACCCCCCTGCTGCCACTCCCAGCTCCCCGCCCACCCCCGTCCCCACTCCTGCCCTCACCGCCTCTTCCCATTCCCTGTCACCCGGCCATACGCCCCCAGGTCTTGCTCTATCCCCAGGATACCTGTTTTTCCTCAGACCAACCTCTCCAGTCCGGTCCATTTTTCTTCAGCAATTTCCATTCTACTCAGACAGGATTTAACTTAGAAAATGACTTTGTGTTTGATCCCCAGCCGCCAAGGGCCCCCTTCCCCACACCCTATTATCAGCAGCCGGCCCCTGTGGTTTATAGGGGTTTTCCCAGGAATCTACCTCCTGGCCCTTATGTGTCCTGGAGACAGTTGCCCAAATCTTTCAGGAGACAAGCCCAAGGCTACCCAGAGCCAAGGCCCCATTAGACTGACTTGTGCCTTTTTCCTCCTCATGGACATGGACTTGACACGTCATCTCACTGTTGCCTAACTGACTGATCTTGTTAACAGAAGCCATTGATCCACACTGGACTTCTTTTGGTTCTTTGCTGTTACCAGTTGTTAGCTGTGGCCCCTTCCTCCATGCTCTGGGGGTGACCAAGTGTTATTCTGCCTCCCCACCCTGTGTTCTCTTTGTCTTTTTGTAAACAGAAAATTGAAATTAAAAAGTTGTTTCACAAAAAAAATGGATGGGTTAAAAACACTTAATGATTTTCAGAAACTATTGAGATACATTAATTGGTTAAGACCTTATCTGAAAATCACCACAGGACAGCTCAAGCCTCTGTTTGAGGTACTCAAAGGAGCTTCTAACCCTAACTCTCCTAGAGAGCTGTCAGAGGAAGCAAGACAGGCTTTAAAGATAGTGGCAACAGCTATTGGTCAACAGCAGGCTTCATATTTAGACTATTCTCAGCCATGGGGAGCTTGTATTCTTGCTACTCAACATACACCCACGGCAATAATATGGTAGGAAGGTCCTCTATTATGGATTCACCTGCCCGTATCGCCTGCAAAGGTACTTACACCTTATTATGATCAAGCAGCTGCTCTGATTCACATGGTGAGGACTGAAGCTTGCAAGTTAATTGGACTTGAGCCGCCTTATATTTGTCTTTCTTACTCCAAACAACAAGTAGATTGGCTGTTACAACATAGCAACAACTGGGGAGTGGCTATGGCTAATTACCCCATCAAACAGATAATCATTATCCTCATAATAAACTTTTGCAGTTTGCAAGCCAGCATGCTTTTGCATTTCCAAAGATAGTACAAAAAGAACCTATTAAAGAGGCTTTGTTAATTTTTCTGATGGCTCATCTAATGACAATACAGCCTATAGTATTCAGGGTGAGGTGACAACTTTTCAAACTACATATACATCTGTACAGGTAGTAGAACTGTGTGCTATCTTAGCAGTGTTACAGTGTGTTCCAGATCAAACATTTAACCTGTATTCAGACAGTCAGTATGTGGTGAGAGCAATGGAAGTAATTGAAACTGTCCCCTTTATTGGGACAGTTAATTCCACAGTGCAAAGTATGTTTAGAGACATACAGCGCACCTTCCAGCAGCGCACCCAGCCATGTTTCTTTGGTCATCTCAGAGCTCATACTGGACTGCCTGGACCGTTATCAGAAGGGAATGAACAGGTAGACACTGCAACTAGAATAATATTACATACCCAGGAGCAATTGGCAGAGCAATCTCCTGTGCTCCATCATCAAAATAGCAATAGTCTCAGGCAATAATTTAAAGTTACCAGGGAAGCTGTGTACAATGTACAAGCTGTCCTGCTACTCAATCAGTACCTCATTATGGGGTTAACCCAAGGGGGCTAAAAGCTAACCATTTGTGGCAAATGGATGTGACTCATATCCCCAGTTTGGGGCATGTAAAATATGTACATGTCACTGTGGATACTTTTTCTGGCTTTATTACGGCTACAGCTCAGACAGGTGAAGCAAGTAAGCACTGTATAGTCCACTGATTAAGATGTTTTGCAGTTATGGGACAGCCAAAATGTATTAAAACTGATAATGGCACAGGCTATACTGGAAAAAGTTTTCAATAGTTTTACCAAAGACTTGGTATCACCCATAAAACAGTAATTCCATACAATCCTCAAGGTCAAGGGATAGTAGAGAGAGCTCATAGCACTCTTAAGCTACAACTACAAAAAATAAAAAGGGGGGTGTGTTGTAACCCCTGACACCACAGAATTTATTGCATCTGTTTGTTCTCAATTTCTTAATTTTGGATGTGCATGGGCGATCAGCTGCGCAGCGGTTCTGGAATGCAGGAACTGCATCCACTTATGCTCAGGTCAGGTGGAAGGACCCTTTGACTGGACAATGGCATGGACCAGGCCCTGTGCCCATTCGGGGACGAAGGCACGTTTGTGTTTTTCCCCAGGATGCCGAAAGTGTGAGGTGGCTTCCGGGGAGGCTTGTGCGCTTCGCCGGAGACGGGCGAGCTGGTCAAGGGGGTTCGACGACTGACTCTCCAGGAGCAGCCCCACAGCCTGGCTCCGGCTACTCGGACAGCGGTGGTGCCCACCTGGGACAGATGAAGAAGATGGCAGTTGAAGCAGAACAGGTGCTGATGCAGACTTCTACCCCAAAGACAGCGGTCTCCGTTTCCTGGCTATGATGGCTATCTTAGGCTGCCAAGTGCTGAGCGCCGGAGGAGATACCCACTGGGCCTACGTTCCTGACCCTCCATCACTCACTCCATCCAGCTGAATGGGATGGACTGTCGGTCCAGTGTATGTGAATGACACTCACACCTTGGGGATGCCTCCTAATGGACACACACAGCCAGGACTACACGTGGGTCTTAACTATTCTGGACGAGGGGATGGAATACCTATGTTTGTCAAAAGAGCGATGGATCGGGATGTCTACCAATGGGTCCTGTAGTAATGGCATCTCCCGGGGGACAGTGTTTCTTAGAGGATTGAGAGGAGACAGGGGAAAGGCAGTCGACATCCCTCCGCCCAGGACTTGCCCCCATGTGAAAAAGAGTCCTCGGCTGCGGCGCATGCTGTGCCTGGAGACGCCGCCATGGTACTCAGGCAGTGCAGTATGTGGTCCGTGGGACTGGTTTTCCGTTTATGATGGTCTCAAGCCTGTAGGACAGCCTCTGGGGAATTGGAAATGAATGAGGGAATAAGGGGGTTGAGTAATGGGAAGTCCCATGATGGATTATGGAAGCTAGGAGCGAGTATGGGTACTCCTCTGGTTGCGGGAGGAAGAAGAGACGCCCCTCGCCTTAACGCAGAGTCATTGGCTCATCTTATTTGCCCGAAAGAAGAGCAGGCACTGCCTCTGTGCCAGAACTTACGCTCTATTGAAAGGAAGGGTTAGATGCCAGTTACAGTGTGTCCAATGCAACTTGACCAATTTCGTAAGGCTGTTCCCTCTGTAGATTTTCAGCACTTAGCTTTAGGAATTACAGGCTTGGGATGCTTGGTACTGATACTGTTTTGTTTATTTCCTATTTTAATGCGTAGGGTAGGTGAGGGCCTTCTTGCAGTGCGCACTGGGTTACATGAACTAATATTAAAAACCCAACCTGCTTAATAAGTAAAGAGGGGGGAGATTTTGGGGGCGACCTCAGTTGACAAAGTCCTGAGAAAAGCAGGTTTCACGAATTGGTCTATCTGCCCCCTAGAACATAGTGACCTCTAAACATAATAGTTTAGTGAACATGCATTTTGCCCCCCAGAGCACAGTGACCTTTAAGTACAATAGTTGGTAAACATGTTGCCCTTGAGCGAGTAGCAGAGCATAGGGAGCAAGTTAGGGGTTTGAGTGGCACCAAGCTGGGATAAGGAGTTTTGTGTGAAGGTTAATGCTTGTCAAACTATGGGAATGATGAATGTGTTATGTAACCAGCACTGCTTAAAAGATTGGAGGAAAATAAACTTGGAGTTGAAGTCTGAAAGAGGGCTTGTGGACCCCAATTCCATCTGTTATCTGTCTATCATTTCCCATCCTCACCCCCCTTTCAGGTGCTGTACCACTGATGCCGGCTGGCTCTGGCAGTTGTGCATCCTTATTAACCCCTATTTCTGCTTATTAACCCTGCCCTTTCCTGAAAGACAGTTACATGTGCCATCTTGTGGTCAGTTAGGCTAGTTAACCCCTAATTGCCTGCAGGGATAACAGGCTATCTATAATTCTATCTTCTGTCACTGCCCCCCTGATGGAGAACCCAAAAAATAAAAAACCAAGGTTAAGTAAAAGAAGTGGTAGTAGCAGTAGCTGACTCTTTGAAGAGACATGGATCAAGATGCATGGCATTATAGAAAGAAATGGCAGGTCATTTTGTGTTCTATGTACTGAAATGGTAGTAAGCAGACTGTAGAACATAAATAGACATTATTGAAACTAATCATTAGCTCTTGAAAAAAGTGAGGATGAAAGGAAGGAATACATTTCCAGGCAGCTACACCTTTATAAGTGTCAATCTAATTCCATCTTTAAATTTGTAAAAGGCTCTATAAATTTACCATGTGCAAGGTTGAGCATCGCTCACTCCATAGCTCAGCATGGAAAAGCACTCAGTGAGGGAGAATTTATTAAAGAAATTCTCTTAAGATGTGCAACAGTTCTATTTCACAATATGCAGAATAAAGATACAATTCTGAAGAAAATATCTGAGTTACCACTCAGTAGAAATATCATAAAAGACCGAATAATGAGACTGAACACAAACATGCAACATCAATTACAGAGAGACATAAGTAATTGTAAATATTTTTGGATCTCTCTTGATGAAACTACTGATGTCACATTACATGCTCAGTTGGTCATTATTGGTCGATATTCTGATGGTCTCACAATGAGAGAAGAGTGGATAAAGTTAATATCAGTGCCAACAAGTATACCAGGAAGCGAAATATGTAAGATTGTTATACAAACATTCAACTAAGCATTGATATCTTTAAAGTTGTGTCAGTGACGACAGATGGGACAGCAAACATGGTGGGGAAAAAAGTTGGATTTGTCGAATTGTTTATGGAAGCTATTGGACATCCAATTGTGCCTTTTCATTGTATTATCCATCAGGAGGTTTTATGTGCCAAGGCAGGATTCACCAACTTAAATGACTTAATGTCAGTTGTTACAAAAATAGTTAATTTCATAGCTGCTCACCCCCCTCACAAGTGAGAATTTTCTGCACTTTTACTGGAGGTTGATTCCACTTACAGTGGACTACTGATGTACAATAATGTAAGATGGCTGAGCTGAGACAAAGTTCTTGAGTACTTTGTGGAGTGTTTTGAAGAAATTAAGGTAGTTTTTGAGGATAAGGATCTGGAAAACTTTTCTCAGATCAATGATGATAAATGGGTCAACACCCTGATATTTTTCACAGATCTATCTGTTCATACTAATTAACTTAAAGTTGCAAGATTTTGGCAAAAATATTGATGTTATGTTTGGATACATAAAAGTTTTTTTAAAAAATCTTTATTGTTCATTTTATTAATTACATTGTCCCTCCCTTTTCCCCCTACAGCTCCCCTCCACCCGGTACCCATCACACCCTCCGCCCTCACTTTCCCCCCAAGGTCCTCTCCCATAGTTGCATGATTTTTGTCCAGTCTCTTGCTGCATTTTCCACACTCCTTTTCTCCCCAAGAATTGTCAGTCCATTCCCTCTCTATGTCCATGATTCTGTTACATTCACCAGATTATTCTGTTCATCAGATTATTAATTCACTTGATTTTTAGATTCATCTATTGATGTGTATTTGTTGTTCATAATTTACATTTTACCTTTTTATTCTTCCTCTTCTTATAGAATATCTTTCAGCAATTCTTGTAATATTGATTTGGCGGTGATGAACTCCTTCAGCTTTTTGTTATCTGCGAAGCACTTTATCTGACTTTCAATTCTGAATGATAGCTTTGCTGGATAGCATAATAGTGGCTGTAGATTCTTGCTATTCATCACTTTGAATATTTCTTGCCACTCCATCTGGCCTGCTTCTTTTCTGTTGAGAAAACCACTGACAATCGCATGGGTGCTGCTCCCTTATAGGTAAACAACTGCTTTTCTCTTGCTGCTTTTAATATTCTCTCTTTATCTTGTGCTCTTGGCATTTCAATTATGATCTGTCTTGGTGTGGTCCTCTTTAGATTCCTATATTTGGGGTTCTGTGCACTTCTTGGGCTTTTACATCAATTTCTTTCACCAGGTGTGGGAAGTTTTCGGTCACTATTTCTTCAAATAGGTTTCCATTGTCTTGGTCTCTCTCTTTTTCTGGCACCCCTATAATTCGGATGTTGGTATGCTTGAGGTTGTCCCAGAGGCCTCTTACACTATCTTCAAATTTTTGGATTCTTTTGGTTTCTTCCTTTTTCAGCTGAGTGGATTTTACCTCTTTGTATTTCAAATCTTTAAGTTGGTTCTTGGGCTGCTCTAGAGTACTTTTAGGTCTTTGTATAATATTTTTTATTTCAGTCAGTGTATGCTTAATTTCTGGTTGCTCCTTTTTCATATCCTTGACGATCTCATTCAGATCCTCATAGGTCTCAGTCATTTCCTCGTTGGTCTTCTTCAATTCCTCATAGGTCTTGTTTATTTCCTTATAGGTCTCGGCCTTTTCTAGGAGCCTCTTGGAAAGCCCTATAACTGTGGTTTTGAATTCCATGTCCAGTCGTTTTTTTTTCCTCCATTTCTTTCACATCTGATTTCTTTCCATGTCTCTGCATGGTGGCTGCTTCCCTGAGTTGGTCAATTAGCTTTGTGTGGTAATGTCCTACAAGGGACAGTGGCTCAGCCTCCCCAGTTACCTGAGCTGGATATGGGTTGCACAGTCTTGTTGAAGTTCAGCTCAGGTTAACCATTGTTAGCCCTTGGAGGGGTTGACCTCCAGGCCAATTGTCTGTGACATTTGGATGTGCTCAGGTTGGATGGGTGGAGTCTCTGGGCCAAGCAGACAGTGTCAGTTGGGTCCTATGCGGCCCCAGGGTCTCTGAGAGAGACCCGCTGCTGAGCTCCACTGGCTGCTGGAGAATTCAGCCTCTCCCCAAATGAGTCTGCACACCCAATGTCTCACCCAGGGTCTCAAAACAATGCAGTCTGACGGTTTCCCAAATGAAAGAGCAAGTCACGAGCACTCTCTGCGTGGTCACGCAGCTGCGCTGTTCCCAAGCTCACGCACACTCCACAAAAGCTTGCCTCCTCCGCAAGCCCGCAGACCCCTGCAGCACTTGAGCTTTGGTGTGCCCTCCCACTGTCCAGTTTTCACCATGTATGATAGTGGGTTCCCTGGACTTCACCCAGAGCTGGTGAATCAGTCCAGTGGGACATCTTTGTCTCTCCTGTTCAAGAAAACTGGCTGGTTTTCAGCCGCCCACCCTATCTGTTGGTGGGCACACTCCTCCAAACCTCTGACTCCGAGCGTATCTTCAACACTGTCTGCCGCCACTCCTCCGATTCATGGTGTCTTATCTTCACTTTTATTTGTGGAATTTTCACTCAGCCAGATTTCCGGTGATTCTGGATGGTGTTTGTTCTTTTGTGAAGTTGTAGTTTTGAAATTGCTGTGTATTGCAGCAAGATAGGTGTTTACCTATGACATCATCTTGGTTCCTTTCCATGTAAAAGCTTTTGAAAGTAAACTTAAAATTTTCAAGCGAGATGTAGAAACTAAAACTTAAAAATATTTTCCTTGAGTAGCAAAGTATTTTGAGGAGGCCAGTGCAGCTGTACAAAATGAAATGGAACCCTTTCATATAAAGTATTAGCATGTTTTAAACTCCTTACTTGATCAGTTCATTGATAGATTTAATCAATTTAGAAGCCCTAACAGACCATAAAAATAATTAAGTATCCTGATGTAGTAGTCTGCAGTAATTTGGAATTAAATGGTTTGCAATGGATCCAAATTAATGATTTGGAGATGCAACTTGCAGAATTTCAAGACAGCATCTGGGCTCAGGTGTTTGTCCTCTTGATATTTAAACTTGAGAATTTGGAAAGGTGCCACTTGGAGAATCAAGAGGAGTGCCACTACTTATAGGAAATTTGGAGTGCCAATAACCGATTACCAGACACTTTTAGCACCCTGAAAAATATAGCAATGGCGTTATTCACAATTTTTCTTCTATGTACTTTTGTGAGACCTTATTCTCAGTGTTAACTATAAATATTGCAAAACAATGTTTTTTTTCTAGAAGTGACACACCACCAGAGTTATGCTTGGTTTTTTGGCGAATTTTGACACACAAAGCTCAAAAGTTTGCCCGTCACTGAGTTAGACAATCACTCTCAATTACATTGCCCTGTTTTATCTTTCTCACTGAGTTTGAATATTTCAGATTATCTTTGTTTATTTATTTTCTTTATCCCCAACTCAAAATATAAGTTCCATTAAAATAAGCATCTTGCTTTTTCTTTACAGTCTCTCTAAGATCTTTAGACCTACAATAGTGCTTCCATATTGTACATGTTCTATACATATTTGTGGAATGAATGAATAAATAAATGAATTGGTAAGAAATGGCCAAAACACATTTTTAAGAGTATGATAACAAAAATAAAATTCAAAAATTGTTAAATTCTTGGGAGACAAGAAAATCTGTTAGGAACTAGTACCCAAAGTAAAATATTAGAAATTAAGAGAGAATGTTTAAGAAAAATTTGGAAGATCAAAATCCAACTTATAAGAGTTCAAGAGAGAACACAGAAAATTTCATAATTGAAAGATATGAGTTTCTAGTCAAATGGGTCTAAGTAGCACAATTATGAGTAAAAAACAACAAAGTAAGGCACGTCCTTGTGGAATTTCAGAATCCCAAAGATAAAAGATAAAAGTTTCCAGAAGGAAAAAATCCTATGAAATAAAAGGGTAATATACAAATAGACCAAATAGTGGAACAGCTGAAAAACTGGTCGCTATGACATGCACTGATCACCAGGGGATGTGCGCAGAATGTGGTGGGCATGGGCAGCAGGCAGCAAACCGCAGAACATGGTGGGTATCGGCTGCAGTGGGATGCTGGAGCAGGTGAGTGGGGATGCCAGACTAAGGTGGGGTGCCAGTAGCTGTCATTGGGGAGATCCTCTGGTGATTACTGAAAATTCTGTGCTCCCATTCCAGCACCAAGCGACAGTCCCAATTGCTTGGAACTGTCAGCAGGTGGAAGTGACAGCTGCAGCTGCAGACCTAATCTCCCCTGAGGGCTTTTCCATCTCCCCCTGCTCCTGAGGGGCAATGAGGCAGCAGCTGCAGCTTCATGGGTGTGAGCAGTGGTATGTGGGAGCAGCGTTGGCAGTGGGTATTGGGGGGGCAGTGTGGCGGCAGGGAGGATGGGTCAAAACCTGCTCCTGTGCCCACCACAACCTCACAGCCCACAGTTCCTTTCAAAGTGCACAAATTTATGCACTGGACCCCTGGCAATAATAATAAAACAAGAATTAAAGTAGCATTAGGCTCTTCAAAAGAAACATTGAACATTAGAGATCAGTAGTGCCATCTTATCTAATAAAAGAGTAAAATGCAAATTAACAATTACTTCGCTACCTTCTCAAGCCATGCTCACCAGCCAATCAGGAACAAGTATGCAAATTAACCCGAGATGGCTGCAGCCACAGAAGGAGCAGGAGGCTTGGGTTTCCCCCGGAATGGAGGAAGCCAAGCTTCTGCAGCCCTGGCCTGCCTTGGTCTCCACTACAAAGTTTCAATTATAGAAAATAAATAAATCCCAACAAAAATGACTACAGCCATGGAGCAAGCAGGAGGCTTGGCTCCACTCAAGGCTATAAAATTTCAATTATAGAAGATAAATAAATCCCAGATCCCCAAGACCTCCACTTGGGTCATCAGGTGGAATGGCTGACCTGCAAACCACCACAGGCCCCTCATCCAGGCTGCCACATGCCCTAAGAAAACCCCCACCCTGATCCGAGACACCCTTCAGGGTAAACCAGCTGACCCCCACTCATGCACCAGGCCTCTATCCTATATAATAAAAGAGTAATATACAAATTGACCACCACTCCAACACACAAAATGGCTGCCCCTGTGTGGTCAAAGATGGTTGCCCACATGTGGACACAAGATGGCTGCCACAAGATGGCGAGTAGGGGAGGGCAGTTGGGAGGGACCAGGCCTACAAGGAAGGGCAGTTATGGGTGATCAGACCAGCAGGGGAGGGCAGTTGGGAGGGACCAGTCCTGCAAGGGAAGGCAGTTGAAGGTGGTCAAGCCTGCAGGGGAGGGCAGCTAGGGGTGACCAGGCTGGTAGAGGAGGGAAGTTGGGGGCAACTGGGCCTGCAGGGAAGAGCAGTTGGGGGGACCCAGGCCTGCAGGGGAGAATGGTTAGGGGTGACCAGGCCTGCAGGGAAGGGCTGTGAGGGACAAGCAGGCTGGCAGGAAAGTGGGTAGGGGGTGATCTGGCTGGCAGGCAGAAGCAGTTAGGGGCAATCAGGAAGGCAGGAAGGCAAGCAGTTGGGAGCCAGCAGTCCTGGATTGTGAGAGGGGTCCCATACTGGAGAGGGTGCAGGCTAGGCTAAGGGACACACCCCCTCCCCTTGCATGAATTTTGTGCACCTGGCCTATAGCATCTTTAATATTCTGAGGGAAAATTATTTTCAACCTAGTATTTTATATTCCACCAAACTAATAATTAAGTGTAGTAGTAGTATACACTATTTCAGACATTAAATACATTTCAAAAGGCGCTATCCATAAATCTTTTTTTGTGTGTGTGTGTGGAGCTGTAGAAATACATGCTCTGCTAAAATGAGGAAGTAAACAAAAACAAAAAAAAGAGGAAACATGGGCTGCATATAACAGAGACTAAAAGGCAGAAGAAATATAGCAGGAAGTCATAGGATTGTAGCAAAAGGAAGCCTTGGGATGCAGCCAATTTAGAGCATGAGCATTCCAGGAGGACAGGAGAACACAGAACTTCAAGGCGGATGTCCCCAGGAAACAAACAATCACTCAAAAGGAACAGGTAGATATCTGATTAACTTTGTTGAGAGATTTTATAGGAATTTATCAGTGAATAAGAAAACTTAGCTAGAGGTTTGTTTGAAATAAAGGATTTCAGGTCCAACATGTTAGGCTGTTGGAAGGGCACTTTCGTCCTCACAAGAACAAGAAATTGAACAAAGTGAAAATCAACTTTTCTTAGACACATAAAAGAAGTGAGATTGCATGGCAAAGTGCTGCCCCCCAAAACTTTAAAGATAGATCAATACGTAGAATCACAGTATACATATGCAGAAGCCCACAGCTGGGGAAGATCCCAGTAGGTTAACTTTAAATTATGATTGACAGATTGTTGAAGATTCAGTGCAAACAAGCTTGAGAGTTAAAAACTCTGAGGACCCAGCCTTAGGGGACTCACACAGTTTTGTGAATTTAACTCCATGAACTCTACAAGATTCTCACTGTAAAGAGGGAAGAAAACTTTCCTCATGCTACTGGCAAAAGAGAAAAAGTAAGCACTCTGAAATACACCTATAGCTCACTCTCTTCTCTTTAACAAGCTCTTTGTTTCCTCAAAGAAAACTGTTGTACCAGAACCTGACCAAATGGGGTTTTACCAAAGCCCAGCTAGCCTGATGGACAGGAAACACCCAACTCCAGTTCCCTCTACCCTTTGACATGGGGCAAGAGAAATATCCAATTCAGGTTCACTAATAGACTCAATCACAGGACTACAGAATGTTCCTCTTACCCTCACCTCACCATCACTTCAAGAGGGCTCCTGTATAATGGGATTATATCTAAAAGAACTATAAGCCTCAGACCCTATTTAAGAAGTAGTCTCTAGGGAAATCCAAAGACAATGGGACAGACAAAAAACAAGAACACTAGAGGAAATTTTAGCCTCTGATAGCACAGATACAAGGAACAATAAACACAGCCAGATAAACACAGAATCTTACAATAAAGGCCTGTCTACTTTAATTCCTTTGATCTGATACATTATGTCCAGCTTTTAACAAAAATTGCAAAGCATGCTAAAAGGAAAAAAAGCAAAAACACAGTCTGGAGGGATATATCAAACATCAAACCAGAAAGAGAAAAAAAGGAGGGAATCACTTCTCTAAGAAAAAAAAAAGTATGATTGGAGAAATGTTCTCATAGTGTACTACTTGGCTCAACTGTGAAAGAACTTTACATATTTATACTTAATATGAGTGTAAGAGAATTATTATAACTATATCAGGCAATTATATAAATGATCCAAGAGAAAGAGTTACTTGCATATTACTTTAAAATGTTGAGATGAAATATCAAGCAAAAAACCAGCTAAAATACTTGAAAGGAAAGAAATCATGGGATTGAAGATTTTTTAATAAAACTTTTCAACATTATTGACTTTTTAATTTCCATGCAAATTAAAGAAAGTACATGTTAGTAAGTTTTGGTCCAAAGTGAGAATGGATTATATCTTCTTGAGTGGAGAAAGAGAAGTGGGGGGCACTACAGTGAAATTCAAAGGCAAAGATGGAGGTGCAGACAAATATTTTGAGGTGAGAGTCTGACAGGGGTTACAGGAATGACATGAAACAAAAACTGACGATTTATACATTCTAGTAGCATAGAAGATTAAGTCAAGGATGAGGGTGAAGGAGTTTGGTGAGTCACTATAGTGAATTTGCTGAATGTCAACAAAAGATAATTGAAACATCACTGAATAGCAAGGCTGGAGCTACACAGCATGAAGTTTTAAAGTAACTATCTAAAATACCCACATTTATTGAAAATATTTGATGTGGTATTTCAGGTTGTCTATTTGTCTGTATTTAAAATACATACTTTTGTCATCTATTTCTCACTGAGCTATCAAAAACAGTTATATATTGTTTAATTAAATAATGACTGAATATTTAAATACTATTAAGGAATTAAATTATTTTTAAATATTTTTAATGATTTCAGAGAGGAAGGGAGAGGGAGATAGAAACATCAGTGATGAGAGAGAATCATTGATCAGCTGCCTCCTGCACGTCCCACACTGGGAATCGAACCTTGACCTCCTAGTGCATAGGTCGACACTCAACCACTGAGCTACATCAGACAGGCATGGAGAGAATTTTTAAAATATTTTTATTGAATTTTAGAGAAAGAGGAATGGAGAGGGAGAGAGAGAAATATCAATGTGAGAGTGAAACATCAATTGTCTGCCTCTGGGGATTGAACCTGTAACCCAGGTATGTGTCCTAACCAGGAATCGAACCATCAACCTTTTGGTGCACTGGAGGACACCCAAGCAATTGGGCACTTTTATATAATATATATAAAAAAAACAAGTTTCCATTTTTTTAAAACATGGTCAGTCTCTTTTGTTGATTAGAACCAAGGTCAACATTTCAGAGTTTGCATGTTCTAATCTGCATCCATCTGACCCACTCTCACAGATTGTTTCTCTGCTCCAAGCCACAAACTTAAAATTGGTCTCTTGAATCATCAGGGGTCATTATTTGAAGCAGAAAGTGAATTAATTAGTTGGAATATATGACCCACATAGAAAGATCATCCAAAATACATCCCTCTTCAAGAGTGACTAATAAAATTTGACTGTAGGGTCTAAGACCTTGACCAAGTGATGGCAGAGTTGCCTATAAATCTTTAGCCCTACAATATTGACTTTATACCTGCACTATTTTGGTCATCTCTAAGTAGAGGGTCTGGCGAGGTTTTTGTCTGTTTCTTTGTTTTGTTTTGTCTTCATCAAAAGCTGGCGTTTGGATCTTTATAGCTTGCTTTTGTCACAGAATCCTGTGATTCTGACTTAGCTCCCCTTCCTCTTGCTCACTGTCTCATCTCCTAATCTTTGGCCTCTGCATGCCTTTCTGAGTGCTCAACTAACTCCTCATTTCCAAGTTTGAGAATGATTTCTAAATTTGAATCTACTCATCTTGATTTCATACTTAACCTTTCACTTCAGACCTTCAGTGCCGGCTAGCATTTCCACTGGGAAATTTCAAGCACCAATCTCAAAGTTAATGTGCTTACATTGGCAAAACATGTGAACACAAAGACTTAACATGAAAGCAAATCAGATATTATATAAACATTAAAATATTCAACATCATTTGTGATAGATGTAAATTGCACAAAAATTGTGAAAGAAAGAATAAGGGAAGAATTGACATTAATATAATCAAAGCAATATATTATTGCAATAGGAACAGTTAAAAAGTAGTAAAACATACTAGCATACTATGTATATGTATACTGCGATTCTACGTATTGATCTATCCTTCCTCTCTGAAATCAATGAAAATATTTAAAAATAATTTCTTAATTCCTTAATAGTATTCAGTCATTATTTAATTAAACAATATATAACTGTTTTGTTAGCTCAGTGAGAAATAGGTCACAAAATTATGTATTTTAAATACAGACAAATAGACAACCTGAAATACCACATCAAATATTTTCAATTCATGCTGTGTAGCTCCAGCCTTGCTATTCAGTGATGGATAGATAGATAGGTAGATAGATAGGTAGGTAGATAGATAGATAGATAGATAGATAAATAGAGTAATTTAACATAAGCTAAAATGTGGAAAATTATGTATTTAGACTGGAAAAAAATGATTATTCATTTGGAAAAATGTTAGATTATAAGTGCACACCATGCTAACAAAATATTTCTAATGGATTAGGTAGCTAACTGAAAATGTACAAAAATACTAGAAAAAAACTGAAGGAGAATATTTTCATAATCTTGTGAAGAAAGCTTTGCCTACCATGAAGAAATAAAGATAATACACTCAGTGTGAAAATCATACAAGGATATGGAAAGGGCTGTCACAAAAGAAAAGAAAACAAAACAAAACAAAAAACAAAAGGTCAATACACTAGCAAACAGAAACAACCAGAGAATAATAATAATAATAATAATAATAATAATAATTTTAAAGAGATTTAGAATTTTCATCTAAAAGGGGAAAAATTAACATTTAGTGTTAAAGTACAGGAAAAGTGCATTTATACACATAATTTTTTTTCTTTATTGATTAAGATATTACCTATGATAAGGATACATATACACTACTTTTGAGCAGCATTTAATATAACTCTCCTTTTTGAAAAAAGAAAAAAAATATATTTGAAGGCAAAACACTTGAAATTAAGAGGGTTAACTTAAAATGCAGGCAGATAGGTCAGGGGTCCAGTGGAAAACAAAGGCAGAGACAGACATGGCAGTTTGAGCAAGCCTAATCATGCAGAAATCCTATATAATAAAGAGGTAATATGCAAATTGATCATCATTCCACCACACAAGATGGCCTGCAGAGGAGGGCAGTTAGGGGTGACTGGGCCTGCAAAGGGGGCCACTTGGGGGCAATCAGGCCTGCAGGAGAGTACAGTTGGGGGCAACCAGGCCTATAGGGGAGGACACTTGGGGTTAGGGGACCCAGGTCTGCAGGAGAGGGCAGTTGAGGGGGAGACCAGGCCAATAGGGAGGACAGTGAGGGGCAATCTGACCAGCAGGGGAAGGGAGTTAGGGTGACCAGGCTGGCAGGGGAGGGTAGTTGGAGGAACCAGGCCTGCAAGGGAGGGCAGCTGGGGACACCAGGCTGGCAAGGGGGGTGGGAAGTTTGGGGTGACTGGGCCAGGAAGGGAGGACAGTTAGGGATGACCAGGTTGATAGGGGAGGCCAGTTAGGGGCAATTGGGCTGGCAGGGGAGCAATTAGGCATTGGTCATGCTGGCAGGGGAGTTTTTAGGGGGTTATCAGACTGGCAAGCCAAAGTGGTTAGGGGCAATCAGGCAGGTAACAGGAGAACAGTTGGGAGCCAGCAGTCCTGGATTGTGAGAGGAATGTCCCAGATTGGAATGGGTGCAGGCTGAGCTGAGGGACACCACACTCCCTCCTCCCGTGCATGAATTTTGTGCACCAGGCATCTAGTAATAAAATGTTTCTGGAAGCAAAGTGGAAGACAGGGGAAAACAAGGGAGGGCCTGCACCAACAAGGTATATGAAGGCATAGAAACAAAGAAAGTTCGGCATAGAGACAGAGAAAAAAACACATAGAAACAGGGAAAGTTTAGGTCCATTGCTGGGCAAAAACAATTGAGGGAATCAATCAGGTGCTGACATGAATAGACATAGAGCAGGCTTGTAGCAAATGTATACCCCTGGACTACAGAACTTTAACAGGCATCCCATTATTAGGGTCTCCCTCCCCTTGCGGGGAGTCTGAATCTACTTGTAATAAATTTTCCACACTTTTGCTTAAATCTTCTGGTCCATAGAGCTCATTGTTCAGCATTGTGAGACACAACTTAAAAAAAAAAAAAAACAGCACCGCAGCTTACTGTTCCGGTTATCAAAATCATCCTTGATTTTCTCCCTCTTATAGCCCTTATCCAATTCATCAGCAAACTCCACTCTACTTACACAAATTATTCCAAATCTGACTGTGGTCACCATATTCACCACTGTCACCTTCATCCCACCTAACATTATTTATGCCCTGAATTCCTATAGTCACTTTCTTTATTTCCATTCTTGCTCCCAGATTCCTCAAGCACTAGCCAGAGTGATCTGTCTGAAATTTTGACTTAATTGTTTTTCCTGTTTAGCTTCTCATCACACTCAGAAACATTTCGAATCCTTGATGTAACTTATGAGGTCCCATATGATCTAGACCCCATTAGTCTCATAGATTTTATCTTCTGCTGTTCTTACCTCATGCCCTAAGGGCATCAAGAATGTACCCTTAGCCGAGACCGGTTTGGCTCAGTGGATAGAGCGTCGGACTGCGGACTGAAGGGTCCCGGGTTTGATTCCGGCAAGGGCATGTACCTTGGCTGCGGGCACATCCCCAGTAGGAGGCGTGCAGGAGGCGGCTGGTCGATGTTTCTCTCTCATCGATGTTTCTGACTTTCTATCTCTCTCTCTTCCACTCTGTAAAAAATCAATAAAATATATTTTAAAAAAAAAGAATGTACCCTTAAACTGAGTAGGCATGTTTCTAACTCAGTTCATTTGCATTTACTGATCCCTCTGACCAGAATGCTCATCTGAAATATCTCCACAGATTATTTGCTTACTATATTCAAGCCTTTACTCAACTGTCATCTAAAACAAAAGTTCTTTCTTGACCACACAATCTTAAATATCACCCCTGATATCATCACTCTCTTGGTTTTCTTTATAACATAGATATCTGATAATTCTATAATAATAAAAGGGTAATATGCTATTTAGACCAGACATCCTTCTGGACATCATTCCAAATGTCCTTCCTGATGAAGCTGGGGCTAAAGAGAAGTCAGCTCGGGTCCCGGGTGCTGGAGGGAAGCTGGTGCCAGCTGCTGGGGGAAGAAAAGCCTACTCTTGCACAAATTTTCATGCATTGGGCCTCTACTACATTATATATTTGTCTCTTTGTGTATTGGCTGTCTCGTATCCCTAAATTATAGGTTTCATGATAACAGGGACTTTGACCTGCTCAGTGCTGATGTCCTAACCCTCTCTGGTGCCTGGCACATAGTAAGCACCCAAATATTTGTGGAATAAATGATATGGGAAACCAGAACAAATCTCAAAGTCAACATAATCAATGATCCTTGGTCCACATCACTGAAAGTGTCACCATAGTTTTGCAACTACATAGTCACTATTTGTGTGATGCCAATTTTTAAGGATATACATACAGCATGAAATTATTAGGTAAAATAAAGTTCTAATGGAAGTAAGAAGATAGCCACATGATAAAGGAAAAGTAGTCTTATGAACTGCTAACAGATAGAACATGGCCTTTTCTTTTGTATCTAAATTTTGTCTCATGAGAAGGAAGGATAATGGTTGGAGAGGAATTTGAAGGCAGTGAGTGGACAACTGAGCATCAGTGGAGCCATCCATGTTCATGGTGGGGGCCAGGAGGAGTGTGCCAGCTGTTAGACTCCTGGGTATCCCAGAAGAGCCCCAGAACTTTAGAGCAGTTTCTGGACCCACCATTTCTATCCGAGTTGCCCTGCCCCAGGCCCAAGGCAACCTGAATCTCTGAGAGGATCCTGGAGGGTAGGGCATTCTGAGGCCCTTCTATCTTGAAAGTTCTTCTCAAGAAATATAAAATGCAGGGGGAGGGAGAGAAGGGAGTCAAAGTCTTCTTAAATTTATTTTCCAGAACCTCCTAAAAATGAGGAATTCTTTATGAATTTTAACATGGTATTCTTCCAAATGGAATCCTGGAACAATTCAGAGCATTAATTACTAGGTCATATTGTTTTTGGTCCTATTGTCAGCTACAGCCTTTCCTCATCTTGTCCATGATAAGGGAGTGAAAACTCTTCCATCAGCTTACTTCCCACTTTAATTGCAAAAGCCCCCTCAGAAAGCTTGACCAGTACACCAAATTGGTCTTCTTTCTCTTCATTTATTGCTGCGAAGGTCAAGTTGGGGTCAGCTTCCCATACTCACCCAGGAAGCAGTTCTTTTATTTATTTTTTTAATGGGAAGCTTTATTTTTATTTTTTTTATTTTTTAAAATTTATTTATTGATTAAGGTATTACATATGTGTCCTCATCAACCATTACCCCTTCTAATCCCCCGTCACCACTTAAGCCCTCACCACCCTGGTGTCCGTGTCCATTGATTAGGCTTATATGCATGCATAAAAGTCCTTTGGTTGATCTCTTCCCATTACCCCCACCCTCCCCTACCATCCCTCTGAGGTTTGACCATCAATACTTTTCTGTCTCTGGATCTGTTTTTCTTCATCAGTTTATGGTGTTCATTGTATTCCATAAATGAGTGAGATCTTGTGATACTTATCTTTCTTTGACTGGCTTATTTCACTTAGCATAATGTTCTACAGTTCCATTCATGCTCTAGTTTGAAGAAGATACCTTTTTCTTCTTCTTAAAGAATACCTTTCAGCATTTCATATAATACTGGTTTGGTGTTGATGAACTCCTTTAGCTTCTTCTTATCTGTGAATCTCTTTATCTGACCTTCAATTATGAATGATAGCTTTGCTGGGAAGAGTAATCTTGGTTGTAGGTTCTTGCTATTCATCAATTTAAAAATTTCTTGCCACTCCTATCTGACCTGCATAGTTTCTGTGGAGAAGTCAGCTGACAAGCATATGGGTGCTCCCTTGTAGGTAATTAAATGTTTTTCTCTTGCTGCTTTTAATATTCTCTCTTTGTCCTTTGCTCTTGGCATTTTAATTGTGATGTGTCTTGGTGTGGTCTTCTTTGGATTCCTTTTGCTTGGGGTTCTGTGCACTTCCTGGACTTGTAAGTCTATTTCTGTCACCAGGTGGGGGAAGTTTTCAGTCATTATTTCTTCAAATAGGTTTTCAGTATATCTCTCTCTCTTTCTGGAGCCCCCATAATTCGGATATTGGTATGCTTGAGGTTGTCCCAGATGCTCCTTACACTATCCTCAAATTTTTGGATTCTTTTTTCTTTTTCGGTTGAGTGTTTTTTGGCCTCTTGATATTTCAAATCTTTGACTTGATTCTTGTATTCCTCTAGTCTGCTGTTGGGTTTCTGTAAGATATTTTTTATTTCAGTCAGTGTATGTTTAGTTTCTAGTTGGTCCTTTTTCATATCCTCAAAGTTCTCACTGAGCTTATCGGCTTTTTCTAGGAGCCTCTTGAAATACCTTATCACTGTGGTTTTGAACTCTATATCCAGTCGTTTGTTTTCCTCCATTTCTTTTGTTTGGGATCTTTTTCTTTCTCTCCCCATTTTCCCTGAGTTGTTTGGGTAGCTTTGTGTGCTAGGTGTCTCAGCTTCCCCTGCTACCTGAAGTGTACACTCTTGGTGCACCTCTTTGTGGACTGTGTATACAGCCTTGTTGCAGATAAGACTTGTTTGTTGTTGGTATCACTGGGAGGAATTGACTTCCAGGCCAACTGACTGTGAGGATCAGCTGTGTCTACTCTAGGAGACAGCCTTCTGTGCCTGGACTTGCAAACTTGCCAAGTTTGGATGGGGCAGAGTTTTTGGGTGGGGTAGAGTTTCAGGGTGGAGCCGAAGCCTTGGCTTCCAGTCAGCCTTGGCCCATGAGGTTGCTGGGTCCTAGCGTCTGCCGACAATCGCTGCAGGCACCTCTGTGAGAAAGGTGACCCCATGTTCTGCCTGCAGCCAGACTGTTCAATCCCCAGTGGATCCAGAATCTCAGATTTTTGCCTGGCACCTGGGTTCAGTGCAGTTGGAATTCCTTTTCCCTTCTGCCAGACGCCAGCCACACAGTCAACAGAACACCCTCACTGTGAGCACTTGTGAGTGCCCCTGGAGTTCTGCCTCTGGCTGGAGCTCCTTTCTCCTAACAGACACAGCCAGCAACCCGTTTGTCCCCTCTGTGTGCACTCATTCCAGAGGTCTGCCTCTGGCTCTTCCCCTGAGATTCTGCCCGCAATCCAGGTTCTCCCTGTAAGGGCCTGGTTCCCCCGGGTTTTGAGTACAAACTGAACTAGGTTCAGCACAGCCTGGAGCCCCTGTCTCCTTTCTGCCAGAGCACCCCTGCCAGGTTCAGACACCCCATCCTCTCGCGAGCATGAGTCTCCATCTTATTTGGGCTTTGCAGAGGCTCTGATTATCCGTGTGCACTTCTATGTCCCTCCAGTTTCAGATCTTCCAGTCAGCCAGTCTTCCCGTGGTTCTGGACAGTGTCCGTTCTGTCCTTCAGTTCTATTCTCATAATTGTTGTGTGGGGCAAAAGCCTAGGTGTTTACCTATGCCGCCATCTTGGTTTTCCAGCCTAAAGTTACTTTTAAGTTAAAGATGATATATGTTCAAATAAGGAAAGTGTGGGTCAGGGGTTTTGGGTTTTTTTTGTTTTTTGTTTTTTGTTTTTTGTTTGTTTTTTTTTTGTGTGTGTGTGTGTGTGTGTGTGTGTGTGTGTGTGTTTCCCTGGAAAATAAGCACCAAGAAATCAAGGTCGTGATGTGTTCATTAAATAATAATTCAGGAAGAACATGGGAGATGTGCTTCAAAAAGTATAGAATTACAGATTGTAAAAATGGGTGTGTATAAAATTATGTATAGTAGAGAAAAAGTTTTTCTGTAATACAAAAAGGAATGCAATAGCATCTAATAAAACAGCAGGGATATTTATTTAAATCTCATGAGAAGTGAATTCCTTTTTATAAGGCTGCCACTTGTAAAATTCAGTATTTGGGCTATTGTTATAAAAAGTCCCTTATAAAAATATAAAGAAATTATGAATTTTTATTGTTGTTGTTAATCCTCACCCAAGGATATTTTTTCCCATAGAGGGGTACTGGTAGACAGAGAAAAACATTTGTTTTGAGAGACACATTGATTAGTTATCTCCCATGCTACTCCAACCAGGCTGGGAATCCAATGCAAGACCCTTCAGTGTGCAGGCTGATGCTAACCACTGAGAACACTGGCCAGGATTACAAACTATTTTTTTTATTTAAGTTCTTTATTGTTTAATGTTTTACATAAGTCTCTCCCCCACCCCCATTGACATTTCCCCAGCTGTCCCCAATTCCCAGCACATTCCTGCACCCCTCCCCCACCACCCCTGGTCTGTGTCCATTGGTTATGCTCATATGCACCCATACAAGTCCTTTGGTTGATCTCTTACCTCTCACTCCCTGCTTTCCCTCATAGGTTGGACAGTCTGTTTGAAGCTTCAAAGACTTTGGTTCCATTTTTGTTCCTCAATTTATGTTGTTCATTATATTTCACAAATGAGTGAGATCATGATATTCATCTTTCTCTGACTGGCTTATTTCACTTAGCATAATGGTCCCCAGTTCCATCCATTCTGCTGCAAATGGTAAGAGTTCCTGTTTTTTTATGGCAGCGTATTATTCCATTATGTAGATGTACCATCTTTTTCTAATCCACTCATCTGCTAATGGGCACTTAGGCTGTTTCCAAATCTTAGCTATTGTAAATTGTGCTGCTATGAACATAGGGGTGAATATATCCTTTAGATTGGTGTTTCTGCTTTCTTGAGATATAATCCTAGAAATGGGGTACTGCATCAAATAGTGTAGGAAACCAGTCTTATCTCACTAATAGAAAGATGTGGACAGGAAGTCCAGGAGCCTGGTAAACAACCTTAATTGCTCTGAAAGGACAGAGCTAAAAACATTGTTAACTGAAACACCTCTGTTTGTTCTTTGTGTATTTCTGTTGTTGGAATTTCCTGCCTGGGGGCTATGGGTGGATCCCATAGCCTTAATAAAAGGGATGGCTAGGCCAGAGCAAGGTGCAGTCTTTCCACTAGAGATTGGCTGCCGCCTGGCCCCCATTTCCCAAATTTATCCTTTTCTAAGTCTCTATTCATTGTGTGCGTCCTCCTCCAGATGCTGAACCCTGACATTGGAAACCTGGACACGCGGGACGTGAAAAGGATTTCCACAAAATAGAAGTTCCATTTTTAATTTTTTTAGGAAACGCTGTTTTCCACAATGGCTGTACCAGTCTGCATTCCCACCAGCAGTGAAAGAGAGTTACTTTTTCTTCACATCCTCACTAGCACTTGTTTTTTGATTATTGATTTGCTGATAATAGCCATTCTGTCAGGTGTGAGGTGGTACCTCATTGTCGTTTTGATCTCCAACTCTCAGATGGAAATCATGTTTCCATATGTCTCTCAGCCTTCTGTATGTCCTCTTTCAAAAAGTGTCTATTTAGGTACTTTGTCCATTTGTTGATTGGATGGTTTAACTCCCCTTTGTTAAGTTGTATGAGTTCCCTATTAATTTTGGAGATTAAAACCTTATCAGAAATAACATTGGCAAATAAGTTCCCCCATGCAGTGGGCTTTCTTGTTTTATTGATGGTTTCTTTTACTGTGCAGAAGCTTTTTTTCTTTTAATGTAGTCCCATTTTTATATTTTATCCTTAGTTTCTATTGCCTAGAGCTGTATGGGTAAAGATATTGCTACAACAAATATCTGCTATTTGGCTGCCTATGGCTTCCTCTAAGATATTTATAATTTCCTACCTTACCTTTAAGTCCTTTATCCATTTTGAGTTTTTTTTATATGGTGTAAATTGGTGATCTAGTTTCATTTTTTTGCAAGCATCTGTCCAATTTTCCCAACACCATTTATTGAAGAGACTGTCTTGACTCCATTGTATGTTTTTGCCTCCTTTGTCAAATATTAAGCATAATGACTTCAGTCGATCTTTGGGTTCTCTGTTCTGCTCCATTGGTCTATATGTGGGTTACTGTGCCAGTACCAGGCAGTTTTGAGAACAGTGGCTTTGGAGTAGAGCTTGATACCTGATATTGTGATTTCTTCAACTTAGTTCTTCTTTCTCAACATTGCTGCAGCTATTTGAGGTCTTTTTTAGTTCCAGATGAATTTTTGGAGAGTCTAGATGTTTGATGTATGCCATTAGTATTTTAATGGGGATTGCATTGAATTTATAGATTGCTCTGAGTAGTATGGACATTTTAATGATGTTGATTTTACCAATCCATGAATACAGTATATTCTTCCATTTGTTTTTGTCTTATTCTATATATATTTTTTCAGCTGCATGTAATTTTCTGATTACATGTCCTTTACCTCTTTGGTTAAATTTATTTTTAAGTACCTTAATTTTTGTGTTGCAATGATAATGGGATTGGTTTTTTTGTTTGTTTGTTTCACTTTCTATGAGTTCATTATTGGTATGTAAAAAACCCATAGGTTCCTGGGTGTTAATTTTGTATTCTGCTATATTGCTGAATTCTTTTATTAAATCTACTAGTATTTTGATGGAGTCTTTAGGGTTTTCTATGTATAATATCATGTCATCTGCAAATAATGACAATTTTGCTTTTTCTGTTCCAATTTTGATGCATTTCATTTCTTCTTGTTGTCTTGTTGCTATGGCTAGCACTTCCAGTATTATGTAAAACAAGAGTGGTGAAAAGTGGGCATCCCTGTCTCATTCCTGTTCTTAGAAGAAATGGTTTTAGTTTTTTCCATTGAGTATGATGTTGTGGTATGATCCATCTATTTCTATTTTGTTGTGGTATGATCCATCTATTTCTATTTTGCTGAGAGTTTTTTATTTTTATCAGAAAAGGGTGTTGGATTTTGTCAAATGCTTTTTCTGTATCAATTGATATGATTATGTGATTTTTGCTCTCAATTTTTTATGTGATATATCATATTTATTGATTTGCAGATATTGTACCAGCCTTGCATCCCTGGAATAAATCCCACTTGGTCATGGAGTATGATCTTTCTAATATAATGCTGGATCTGATTTGCTAGAATTTTGTTGAGGATTTTAGCATCTATTTTCATCAGGGATATTGGCCTTTAATTGTCTTTCTTTGTGGTGTCTTTATCTGGTTTTGGGATTAAGGTAATGCTGGTTTAATAGAAAGAGCTGGGAAATGTGCTTTCCTCTTCAATTTTTTAGAATAGTTTTAGGATAGGTTTCAGTTCTTTGAATGTGTGGTAAAACTCTCTATGATGCCATCTGGCCCTGGGGTTTTCTTTGCTGGAAGTTTGTTGAGGACTGTTTGAATTTCCTCCTTAGTTATTGTCCTATTGAGATTGTTGGTTCTTATTGATTGAGTTTTGGAAAGTCGTATTTTTCTAGAAATATATCCATTTCCTCTAGGTTGTTTAGTTTGTTGGAATGTAGCTGTTTATAGTAATTTAAAAAAATCCTTTGTGTTTATGTAGGGTCTGTTGTTATTTCGCATTTTTCATTTCTGATTTTGTTTATTTGTGTCTTCTCTCTTTGCTTCTTGGTGAGCCTGGCTAGAAGTTCATTAATTTTGTTTATCCTTTCAGAGAACCAGCTCTTGGTTTCATTGACATTTTGTATTTTTTTTGGACTCTATGTCATTTATTTCTGCTCTGATGTTTATTATCTCCTTCCTTTTGCTCACTCTGGGCTTTTCTTGTTGCTCTCTTTCTAATTCTTTAAGTTGTAGAGTTAGATGATTTACTACCATTTTTTCTTTTTTTAGGTAGGCCTATAGAGCTATAAACTTCCCTCTCAGGACTGCTTTCATTGTGTCTCATAGATTTTGGATGGTTGTATTTTCATTGTTATTCATTTCCATAGTGTTTTTAATTTCTTTTTTTTATCTCTTTGGTAACCCAGTCATTGTTTTAATATATGCTATTCAGCCTCCAAGTGTTTGAACTTTTAAATCCTTTTTATTGTAGTTGATTTCTAACATTATGCCATTGTTGTCTGAGAAGATGCTTGATATGATTTCAATCTTCTTTAATTTGGAGAGACATTGCCTGTGCCCAGAATATGATCTATCTTTGAAAATGTCCCACGTGCACTTGAGAAGACTGTCTATTCTGTAACTTTGGAGTGAAATGTTCTGAAGATGTCAATTAAGTCCATCTGATCTATTGAGTCATTTCAGATTGCTGTTTCTTTGCTAAATTTTTGTCTAGAGAGTTTATCCAGTGATGTCAGTGGTGTATTGAAGTCCCCTACTATGATCATATTGCTGTTGATCTCTCCCTTGATATCTTTCAGAAGATTTTTTTTATGTATTTGGTTACTCCAGCATTGGGTGCATATATGTTTACCAGGGTTATATCCTCTTGTTATATCGATCCCTTTAGTATTATGAAGTGACCTTCCTTATCTCTTGTTATGGTCTTCACTTTGAGGTCTATTTTGTCAGATATAAATATTGCTACCCAGCTCTTTTTATTTTTTTCATTTCCATTTGCCTGAATGATATTTTTCCATCCCTTCTCTTTCAGTCTGTGTGAGTCTCTTTTGCTGAGTTGGGTCTCTTATAGACAGCAAATATATGGGTCATGTTTTCTTATCCATTCAGCCACTTGCTGTCTTTTGATTGGAGCAGTTAATCCATACATTTAAAGTTATTATTGATAGGTAATTGTTTGTAGCCATTTTTATTTTATTTTGCCTTTGTTTCTTCTCCCTCACTCCTCCCCTATTTTTGTTTTCTTTTTACAACAGTCCCTTTAGCATTTTTTGCATTGCTAGCTTGGTAGTGATAAACTCTCTTAGCCTTTCTTTGTCTGTGAAACTCCCAATTTCCTCTTCAGTTTTGTAGTATAGCCTTCCTTGACCGAGTATCTTGGGTTCGGTCCCTGGCTTTGCACCACTTTCTATACTTCCTCCCATTTCTCTTTAGACGGATGTGTTTCTGTTGAGAAATCGTTTGATAATCTAATGGGAGATCACTTGTAGGTAACTTTCTTTCTCTCTCTTGAAGCTTTTAAGTTTCTCTCTTTGTTGTTAATGTTTGGCATTGTAATTAGGATGTGTCTTGGGTGGGTCTTTTGAGGTTTATCTTGTTTGGGACTCACTGTGTTTGTGTGACTTTTTCTTCTTCAAATCAGGGAAGTTTTCTGACATTATTTCTTCTAATAGGTTTTCTAGCCCATGCTCTTTTTTTTGTTCTTCTGGTGCCCATGTTATACGTATATTGCTTCATTTCATGTTGTCCCAAAGCTCCCTCAGACTCTCCTCATGTTTTTTTTTTTTTCTTTCTCCAATTGCTGTTCAGACTAGGTGTGTTTTGCTTTCTTGTCTTCTAATTTGCAATTCAGTCTCTGCTTCTCCTAGTCTACTGTAAAGATTCCATAGTGTTTTTTTCTTATTGTGGCTATTTGACTCTTTATTTCTTCTTGATTCATACATAGATTGTTGATTTGCTCACCCAACTGGTTTATAAACTGTATGACCCTTATTCTGAATTCTTTTTCTGACATTTTATTTACTTTCTTTTCTGGTGATTCCTCCTTTACTTTTCTTTGGGGATTAGTCTTCTGTCTCCCCATTTTGCTGTCATTGAAGGATCTAAGTGTGGAATGACATGGGGCCTGTAGCTGCAGCAGAGGGCCTGGTGGCAGGTCACGAGGTTGCATGTGGTGGCTGCCGGCTCCCTTCACCTGTGCTGTTGTGGGTGGTGGCTGCTGGCTCCCTTCACCTGTGCTGTTGTGGGTGGTGGCTGCCGGCTCCCTTCACCTGTGCTGCTGTGGGTGGTGGCTGCTGGCTCCTCTTCTGTGCACTCACATGAGCAGTGGCTGTTAGCTCCCCATGCAGTTTCAGGCAATGGCTGCTGGCTCCCTGCACTGTCACGGGTAGCGACTGCTGGCTCCCTGCAAAGTCCTTGGTTGTGGCTGCTGGAGTGCCTGGTCACGATGCTCTGGGCTAAAGTATTTGGAGGAAAGTGCCTTCTGGAACTCACAGTTGCCCTCAGCTGGAGAGGCTAGAGTCTGAGTGTTCTTGTGTTGACAGCTGAGACGGTAGTTCCCTGGCTGGTGTAACTGTAGGTGCCAGGGTGGAGATGAGGCTTGGCCCCCAGTCACAGCAACTCTCCCTGTAAAGATGGCATATCCTCTGCAGCAGAGCCAAGAGATTACAGCAGGCGCTGAGGTTACTCGGCCATGTGAGCTTGGTCCGCCAGCCCCTGAAGGTCCCGTGAGATCTAACTGTCCCTCCCTCAGACATACACACACTCCCTCCCTCCACTCTCTTTCTCACTGTCATCCTCCTGGCCGCCATCTTGGAATCTTCCCCAAACCATTTTTTAAAATATTTTATTTACTTTTTACAGAGAAGAAGAGAGAGAGGGACAGAGAGTTAGAAACATCAATGATAGAGAAACATTGGTCAGTTGCCTCCTGCACACCTCCCACTGGGGATGTGCCCGCATCCAAGGTACATGCCCTTGACCAGAATCAAACCCGGGACCTTTCAGTCCGCAGGCCGATGCTCTATCCACTGAGCCAAACCGGTTAGGGCTTTCTCAAACCATTTTTAATGAGTAGTTTTCTGCAGACATACAGCAGATATACAAGTAAGAATAAAAGTCATGATGACTACTATTACTCTGTATATGTAAAATTTTTAGAAACTTAGATCCCAAAGGAGAGAAAAACTTGGGAAGGATTGGAAAATGTAGTGCCCTGTGTTTTAAAGTAGTCATACAAGAAAATAGGTAATCTCTTTCTTTAATTTTACTTTCTGCTTAGCAAGCCCTAGATGAATAGCATCTTCTGTATGTGGTAATCTTACATATGTAGCATATGTCTCTAGCAACACTGAGGGGGAATCAAGGATTAAATGTCAGTGAGAGAGAATCTTGTTTGAAACTTTAATCTGTTCTAGAGTATCTAATGGCTATAATGAAAACATATTTTCAGTCTTCCTGGCAGTGGGCAAGGAGACACCTGATTGGTAGTATTGTTCTTATATAAATCAGGGGCAAAGCAGATGTATAGTCCTTAGTTCATCCTAGCTTGATGCCCATGTTGATGACCAGAACTGTTTTATGCCTGAGGCACATAAAAAAGCAACCATATTTTCAGGAACATTTTAGATCTAAAGTACTTATTTGCCAACGATACATTTGATAAAGCGTTAATATCCAAAATACATAAGGAACTCACAACTTAACAAAAGAAGGACAAAGAATTAGATTTTTGAAAAATGAGCAAAGGACCTAAATAGATACTTTTCTGAAGGTAACATACAAATGGCCAAGAGACATATGAAAATATGCTCAAAGTCAGAAAGATGCAAATTAAAATGACAATGAGGTATCACCTTACACCTGCTGAATGGCTACCAGCAACAAATCAACAAGTGACAAGCATTGGCAACAATTTGGAGATAAGGAATCCTAGTACACTTTGGTGGGAATGCAGCAATTATGGAAAACAGTATGGAGTTTCCTCAAAAAATTAAAAATGGAACTGCCATTTGATCCAGTGATCCCCCTTCTAAAAATATATCCTAAGAACCCAGAAACACCAATCAGAAAGAATATGTGCAATTTACAACAGCTACACTGTGTAAACAGCCCAAGTGCCCAACAGCAGATGAGCGAGTAAAAAAGCTGTAGTACATGTACACCATGGAATGCAACAATAAAAAAGAAGGGTCTCTTTGACACAGCTTAGAGGAACCTGGAGAGGATTATGCTAAGTGAAATAACCAATCAGAGAAAGACAAGTATCATATGATCTGACTCATATGTGTTATCTAATTAACAAAATAAACTGATGAATAAAATCAGTCCAGAGACAGAAGCATGGAACAGACTGTTTAATCTTAGAGGGAAGGTGGGGGTGGTTTGGTGGGTGGGAGGGAAGAGATCAACCCCAAAACGTGTATGCATACATGGATAACCTATGGACACAGACAAAAGGGTGGTGAAGGCCTGTGGTGGAGTATGGGGACCAGCCAGAGAGGTCAATGGGGAAAAACGGGGCATATGTAATACTTTCGACAATAAAGATTTTTTAAAAAGACTAAGATGAAAATGACTTAAATAACATCTAATCTCCATATCTATCGTATTATTTTATGTTATAGGTTATTTTTAATTATATTTTTGGCTTCTAACACTTTAGAAGCATCACTTGAGATAAAAGCAATATTGAAGATATAATTTTATTTCTTATGTGTCAGTTTATCTTATTATATAAACAAGATAAAGTATCTTAGAAGATTGATTTTCCAGCAATGAATTTTTATTTTTCTCTCTGTTCTTGTGGCATATTCAATTCTCTAACAAAAACTAATAAACAGTCTCATTATCTCATGTTTATAAATCATATTTAGGCTCAGATACCATCAGAAAAAGAAAATATGAATAATGTATCTGGAAAAAGTAGAGCCTTAATACATTTTTATTAAACTGAATTAAGTTGAGAGCTCACTAGTATTTTCCCTTACCTTGTTCTATTTACTTGCTTATGCCATTTATCTTTGTAGCCAATCCATTCCTTTTTCCCTACCCACCAAATGTTCTAGTGCATTTTACAAATATCTTTGAAATGTCTACTTACTGTTTTGTGCAGAAATATATTTTATCTCAAAATATATTAAAATAATTAATAGTTTTGCATAACATTGACCACTTAATTTTTAGATGTCTTTTGGATTTTTTCATACTAGTGAAGACATAAACATAATCTCTGTTCTCCTTTTAAAAAGTATCATATTATACTCCTACTCTACAACTATCAGAATCACATGTTTTGTATCTTTTTTATTTTTTAGTTTTTCAATTGTGTATTTTAACCATTTCTAAGTGTATAGTTCATTTGCATTCAATTCATTCACATTATTGTGCAACTATCACTACCATCCATCTCCAGCACTTTTTCATGATCTAAAACTGAACTCTGTATCCAGCCTCTATGATAAAAAGTTAATATGCCAATAGACCAAACTGCAGAACAACTGGTCACTATGATGCACACTGACCATCAGAGGGCAGACGCTCAATGCAGGAGCTGTCTCCTGGTGGCCAGTGTGCTCCCATGGGGGAGTGCTGCTCAACCAGAAGCCCTGAGTAGGCTGGAGATGTTTGGATGATGGCTTAGACCCACTTCCTAAGGGAACAGGTCTAAGCTGCCAGTTGGACATCCCCCTAGGGCTACTGGACTGCAAGAGGTCACAGGCCAGGCTGAGGGACCCCCCACTGAGGGCACAAATTTTGTGCACCGGGCTTCTAGTTGAACAATAACTCTCCATTCCTCTCCCCTCCAAACCCTGGAAACAACCATTCTACTTTCTGTCTTTATAAATTTAACTACTCATTATAAGTAGAATCATACAATATTTGTTATTTTGTGACCAGCTTATTTCACTTATTACATCTCTGAGGTTTGTCCACGTTGTAGCATGTGTCAGGATTTCCTTCCTTTTTGAGGCTGATAATATTCCATTAAATGTATAGACCACATTTTGTGTATACATTCATGGGTTTATAAACACTTGGGTTATAACAATAGTATAAATATTGTTATGAACATGGGTGTACAAATATAAATTCAGGGTCCTGCTTTTACTTCGTTGGGGTGTATACTTAGAAGTTGGGTGTTGGATCATATGGTAATTCCATGTTTAAGTTTTTTTAAGAACCACCCTTTTTTCCCACAGTGGCTCTACCATTTTACTCCCCACCAGCATTACCCAGATTCCAATTCTCCACATCTTTGCCATACTTGCTATTTTCTGGTTGTTGTTTTTCTTTTTCTTTTAGTAATACCCACCCTAAAGGGTGTGAAGTAGGATATAACTGTGATTTGCATATCCATTTCCATAATGATTAGTGACATTGCATTTTTTTATGTGCTTATCCTTCATTTGTATATCTTCTTTGAAGAAATGTATATTCAAGGCCTTTGCTTCTTTTAAATTGGTTTTGCGTTTTGTTGTTGGTGAATTGTGGGAGTTCTTTATATATTCAGGGTACTGGGCCCTTATAAAATATATGATTTGTGAAAGGTTTCTCCCAATCCATAAATTGCCTTTTTACTCCCTCAGTGGTGTCCTTTGATATACACAATTTTTTTTAATTTTAATGAGTCCAATTTACCTACATTTTGTTTTATTGACTGTGCTTTTGATGACATATACAAAGAATTATTGCCAAATCTAAATTATGAGGATTCCCCTTCTGTTTTATTTTAAAGAACTGTATAGTTCTAGCATATGTCTTTAACTTACACAAATAGAATTATATTAAGTATCTCATTCTGTTTCTTACTTTTCTCAGTGCAATAGTTTTAAGACTTATTCATGCTCCTATATGAAGTGGAATCTTTTCTTCTAACTTCAGCACAGTCCTCCATGTGTGTTCCTCCTCGCCTTTTACCCATCTACTCTTACTGAAAGACATAAGATTGCCTCCACAGCCTGCCATCAGACAATCTGCAGTCAACACCCTTGGAAACGCACTTAGCTGGACAATGTAATATCACCACTTCCAGAGTGGTTGCCTCAGTCTACTTTCCCACCAGCAGGGCAGGAGGGGCTTCTAACTCCACACCTTTGTCAACAGTAGATAGTACCCAGCTCTCTAATTAGTGCTTAGTTAGTGGGCACAAAGTGATATTTTATTTGCATTCCTTTTACTACTATTCAAGCATATGTCCATATGTTTAGCTTAATGAGTTTCCTGTTCTGTAAGTTGCCTTTTTCATATTTTGCCTTTTTTTCTATAGGAGTGTTTTATTGTTTATATGCTAAAATTTCTTGTATAATTTAGACATTAATACCTTGTCTGAATTTGATATTATGATCTCTTATCTTTTTGTGTGATCTATGATTCATTGGACACAAACGTCTTATTTCTACCTTATTCTATTTAGTAATTCCAAATTTAAAAGTGAATTACTTTGATTACAATAAAAATTGTATTTTCTGTGATGCTGTTCCCTTTCTTTAAATTAAATTAGTTAATATAAGTGACACACCTAGAACAGTCTGTAAAAATGTTGAACATTTAATTCAAATATGTTTCTCATATGAAATTGTCTCAGATGACCTAACTAGCATAATTTCCTTAAGATATATCAAATAATAGAAAATAGAGGTCATGTGATTTATCAGCAAAGATAATTCACTTATTTAGTTATATTATTGAAAGAGAAGAAAAAATGAAACACAAATCACTATTTTAATGTGGGTATGGTCTTTTGGAATTTGAGGGTTATATATTCCACAGAAATTACAGCATCTTTGGACTTTCCAAGAGAGAATGCATACCCTGTGGAATAATTTTAGTCTATCTGTTTCATTGTTTTTCTCTTCCTGATTCTCCACTCTCTGTCATCTTAAGGTGAGTCTTATTTTCTTATTCTAAATATTGAGAGTGACTTACCTGCCTAAATAGCTCACAGGTGATGTGAATATCTTCTCTCTTTAAATCCCTAGGTAAATATCATCATAATTTAATTTCTGGAAACACAGACTTCCACAAAGGACTGAAGTGTCTACAAGAAAGATTGCCTCTTTCATCTCCTCCATAAAGACTTTCAGACTCTTCTGCAGAGCTGCACACCTGCCTCCAAGTCCAGATTCTTGACTTCACTCAGTGCCCTTGTTCTTAATCCTCTACATCATAATCAAAACACTTAACAATCATGGCAGCAGGTGAAGTGGTGTATAAAGAGAATTACAGACATGAAAGTATTTTGTGTAATGCAATGGGATAAATTTACCCAGATCTTCTGGTCATCTTATGGAAGATTCAGGTGTGTTTGAGCTCAGAATAAAGAGAATTTTTTTAAAAGATTTTATTTCTAAAACTTACCTCAATCAATTAAATATAAATAAAGTTATTGATTGTGTGCCATGAAGTTATTTTCTACCTAGATTTCCTATTTCTGAGATATTCTGATTAACCATGAGTTACATCTGTGAGATACATGTATTATTCAGAAGACGTTAAAATATAATTTTCCCTTTACATTTAGAGAATGAAGTCATATTGAAGTTGAGAGATTTTCTTGCAAAAGGAGTAGAATTGTGTTCATGTAAACAATACTTATTTTTAAATTATTTTCCATATTTCTCGTTAATACCATATTGCTTAGGAATTTTTTATCTAAATATATGAGAAAGTTCATTCTAATTTCACCACAGTAAAAGCAGTGTGGTGCTACTCACATCAATAATTTTGTCCTCAATATTGTCATATGTAACTATTGCTTTAGAAGTATTTTACTTAAGGCCTTTTAATAAAACACACACACACACACACACACACACACACACACACACACACACACACAATCAAACAAAAACAAACAAAAATAAAAAACCCTGCTCTAAACAGCTAAATGGGGTGTTTGTGTATCTTAAGTTATGTTCAGTGTTTTTCTTTTATAACCCATGAATCAAAATATGAAAGAAATGGTTCAACATTAGCAGTGAACTTTGTTTTGATGCATTGAGTATGTTTTCTTCGTGGTTCATAAACTTTGAATATCTGTTACTGAGCTGTGAAGACTACATATTTTCTTTGCAAGTGAAGCAAGATGTCATACATGTAACCACCATGAGTGCAAAACCAACTATCTACAAACTAGATTAATGAATCAGTCAAACTGAAGTTAGAAAACTAGAATTTTAGAAGCTTTCCTCGCAGTCTTGTTACAGACATCTTTGTGGTATGTTATTTATACCATCTTATACTGGACTGAATATTTGTGTTCCCTTAAAATATATATGTTGAAGCCCTAACCCACAATGTGATGATATTTAAAAGTGAAGCCTTTGGATGAGTTTGTAAGGGTGAGGATTCCATGATGGGATTAGAAGTGTCCTTTAGAAAAATAAAGAGAGATAAGAGCACTCTTTTTTTTTTTTTTTTTTTTTTTTTTTTTTTTTTTTTTTTTTTTTGGCTATATGGTTGTACAGCAAGAAGGCTACCATCTGCAAACCAGGAAGTGGGCCCTCATCTGGAACCAAATTTGCAGACACCTTGATCTTGGACTTTCTAGTCTCCAGAATTATGAGAAATAAATGTCTGTTGTTTTATGAACCTAATGTTTGGTATTTTGTTATAGCAGCCCAAGTTAAGACATATGTCATTGGTAGTAATCATGGAGAGTGAACAGAATATTCATCACTTAACACAAATATTTGTTCAAGATTCCTTTGGCTACTTTCTTCCTACTTTGCATATGGAGTCCTATGCTGAGAAACAAACAAGGCGAAAATATTATTTTCAGATGACTGGAGCCTATGGAATCTTGTGCTAACCTTAGGGGGAAAACTATTGTGAAGAACATGAAATGTATCTTCATTATTTCCAAACTCCCCTCTTTTGGGAAATGATCTCAACAGTTAATTCATAAGACAGAGCTAACACCATAAATATACTACCCACCTTCCTGCAACTTCAAAAGTACTGCCTGTTTCTTAAAATAAGAGGCTTTTACCCAAAGGAATAGATGAGTGATAGAATTTAGGATGTTGGAGCATCTTTGTAAGTAATCAATATTTCTCACTTTGCAACACTTAGGCTCACTGGTTGCTTGCTTTGTCTGCACTTAAATGTGTGGAGCCTCAAGATAAGTCTCAGAACTCCTCCAGCTCTTCTGTCAACAGGCACTCAAGCCTATGTGATCCAGTCTTATCATCCAAATCTGTTTCAGAAAGTTCTTTTCATGGTTTATAAAATTTCCTCTTACATCAGTGAGTGAAATCATACTATAAAAGGGTGACTTTCCAGAAAAAAAAGTGAGTTTTCACTGATGGGTGGTACTTTCCCTCAAGAGAAAAAATAGACAATCCAGCAGGGCCAGACCAGGATGAAGCAGGGGAAGCACCTAGGGTTCAAAATGTAAGGAGGTACCTATGACCTGTGCCAACTCTGTACTTGTAGGGCCTGACCATGAGCACTTCCTTACATTATCCATCTTACTGGTTCTCATGGGCTTAGCTAACACTGATTATTCTTGGTGTGGTGTTAGTGATTATTGGAAATGGTGGTAAAGTGAGTGGAAGTTGGGCCCAATCCCAGTGGGCAGGGCAGTGAGTATTGTAGTCTGTGTCTACATTGTCATCAAAGTTGGAGGTCCATCAGAGAGGAAAGATGACTATTCTTTAGTGCATAGCAAAATCTTTTGAACTGTTTTCAATGTGTGCTAGCTATTCTCTTTGCCTCCCAGACTCATCCATTTTTCCCTTCTGTGCATCCCAGGAGGATGGCCTGCATCTCCCAGTCTCTGGCCCTTGATATCTGCTTGGGTTCAGACAACTGGAGGTATTGGCAGGATGAGAAAAAGCTCAGGTTATTTCTTCCACTGCTCCTTGCTTTTGTCAGTATGACTGTGGCTTTATCTTTTATTATTATTTTTATTACAGTCCTTGCCAGGTACACTCTCCAGGGTTCAGCCTTTATGAGCTCTGGAAGCAGGTTTCTTCTCCTTGTCCCTTCAGACTGTGGGTGGTAACTGCTTCTTGCTAGTGCTAGTCTTTTGAGGGCCTCATTATTCCCAAATTAGTTCCCTTAACTCTGTCTACATTTTTGTAAATAGTCATTTTTTGTTACATGATTTTGAGTGGAATTGATTTCTTACTGGAATCCTGGTTGATATATTCCTATCTATTTATTCATACATCTATGTTTTATAGTTATAGATAATAAATTATCTTAATTGTCCATTAAAAGAAAGAAAAGTATAAAATACTGATTTGAGTTCACCTTACAAAATGTAGAAATTCAGGGACAGGAAGGAAATGTCAATATAGGAAAGAAACCATATTAGTCACAGTTCTCTAAAGAAATAGAACCAATCGAAGAAATTGAGAGGGGAGAGAGAGAGATTATAAAGAATTGGCTCATCTGGCTGTGGAGGCTGACAAGTCCAAATTTGACACTGTGGGCCAGTAAAATAGAGACCTAAAAAGCTGGTGGTGCAATCAAAATTCAAAGGCAGTCTGGAGGAGAATTTCCTCTTAGGGAGAACAGTCCTTTTGTTCTACTCAGGCTTATTTAAACTCATTGGATGAGGTCCACCCACAATATGGACATCCATCTGCTATACTCAGAGCTTGCAGATTTAAAAGTTAACCTCATCCAGAAACAAAAATTAACTATCACAGGAACTGAGATAATTAACGAAAACTATAAAGGGATCCTTAATAACTAGGAAATAATTGAACCAATGAACAATTATTTTTAGTCCTATGACTATATATATATAGTGCCTAAATTTGCTAGCAATTTTCTGTGCTTTTGAACACATGTGAAACATGTTTTTCTTGATTTTTTCATTTTCAAAATGAAAAATATTTTCTTATTCTTCTGAGTGCAATGAAACACAAATATAAACATACAAAACACATTTAATGCTTATCATTTGTTCCACTTAAATCACTCAAGTTCAGTGCTTCCTGATATTCACAGGAACTTCCTGGTTCTAAAGTTAAGTGTAATTGAACTTCTACACACACTGGATGGCACATGAGTGCAGCATGTTGTCATCCAAACCTAGCACATGGAAGACTCCGTTCTGTGAGGTTTAGGACATGTGAAATGTGTTCTTTCAAGCTTGCTAAACATCTGTACAAACCTATATTTTATTCTCTAAGTTCATTGTTGAGATGAGGCCCAATGCTTTTTTAATATATATATTAAAAAATCTGGTATTGAGATCCCACCTACTTTCTTCTTTTTTCTCAGGATTGCTGTGGCTATTAGCGATGAATTTGTGGAGAGGCTTTCTTGTTGTTTTGCTGTACAAAAGCTTTTTATTTTGTTGCAGTCCCATTTGTTTATTTTCTCTTTAGTTTCCATTGCCCTAGGAGTGGTATCAATGAAGAAATTGCTTCGGCATATGTCTGAGATTTCTCTGCCTGTGGATTCCTCTAGTATTTTTATGGTTTTCCATCTTATGTTTTAAGTCCTTTATCTATTCCCCATTGACCTTCCCCCAGCCTCCCCGACCCACTACCACATGCTGTCATCCCAAACCCCCAGTGTCTTGTGTCCATTGGTTGTGCTTATATACATCCATACAAATCCTTTGGTTGATCTCTTTCCCCCTCTCCCCAACACTCCCCAGCCATACTGTTGTAATTTGACAGTGTGTTCAGAGATTTACTGCCTCTATATCTATCTTTTAAAAAATATATATTTTATTGATTTTTTACAGAGAGGAAGGGAGAGAGATAGAAAGTTAGAAACATCAATGAGAGAGAAACATTGATCAGCTGCCTCCTGCACAGCCTCTACTGGAGATGTGCCTGCAACCAAGGTACATGCCCTTGATCGGAATCGAACCTGGGACCTATCAGTCTGCAGGCCGATGCTCTATCCACTGAGCCAAACTGGTTTCAGCTATATCTATCTTTTTGTTCATCAGGTTATAATATTCTTTATTTTCCATAAATAATGAGATCATGTGGTATTTTTCTTTCATTGCCTGGCATATTTCACTTAACATAATGTTCTCCAGGTCCATCCATGCTGCAGCAAATGGTAATAATAACTTCTTTTTTATAGCAGCGTAGTATTCCATTGTATAGATGTACCATAGTTTTTCAATCCACTCATCTGCTGATAGGCATTTAAGCTGTTTCCAGATCTTAGCTATGGTAAATTGTGCTGCTATGAACATAGGGGTGCATATATCCTTTATGATTGGTGTTTTTAGTTTATTGGGATATATTCCTAGAAGTTGGATTACTGGATCAAATGGGAGTTTTTTGAGGAAACTCCACACTGTTCTCCACAGTGGCTGCACCAATCTGCATTCCCACCAGCAGAGCACAAGGGTTCCTTTTTCCTCGCATCTTTCCCAGCACTTGTTGTCTGTTGATATGTTGATGATAGCCATTCTGACAGGAGTGAGATGTTAGTGCATTGTCGTTTTGATTTGCATCTCTCAGATGATTAGTGACTTTGAGCATATTTTCATAAAACTTCTGGCCTTCTTTCTGTCTTTTTTCAAAAAGATTCTATTTAGATCTATTGCCCATTTTTTTATTGAATCATTTATCTTCCTTTTATTAAGTTGTATAAGTTCCCTGTAAATGTTGGAGATTAAACCTTTGTCAGTGATAACATTTGCAAATATGCTCTCCCATACAGTGGGCTTTCTTGTTGTTTTGCTGTACAAAAGCTTTTTATTTTGTTGTAGTCCCATTTGTTTATTTTCTCTTTAGTTTCCATTGCCCTAGGAGTGGTATCAATGAAGAAATTGCTTCGGCATATGTCTGAGATTTCTCTGCCTGTGGATTCCTCTAGTATTTTTATGGTTTCCCATCTTATGTTTAAGTCCTGTATCCATTTTGAGTTTATTTTTGTGTATGGTGTAAGTTGGTGCTCTAGTTTCATTTTTTGCATGTATCTGTCCAATTTTCCCAGCACCATTTATTGAAGAGACTGTCTTGACTCCGTTTTATGTTCATGCCTCCTTTGTCAAATATTAACTGAGCACAGTTGTTTGGGTTGGTATCTGGGTTCTCTATTCTATTCCTTTGGTCTATATGTCTGTTCTTGTGCCAGTACAAGGCTGTTATGAGAACAATAGCTTTGTAATACAGCTTGAAATCTGGTATTGAGATCCCACCTACTTTCTTCTTCTTTCTCAGGATTTCTGTGGCTATTTGGGGTCTCTTTTTATTCCAGATGAATTTGTGAAGAGTTCTTTCTAGGTCTGTGAAATATGCCATTGGTATTTTAATGGGGAGTGCATTGAATCTATGGATTGCTTTGGGTAGTATAGACATTTTAATGATGTTGATTCTCCCAATCCATGATCATGATATTTTCTTCCATCTATTTACATCTTCCTCTGTCTCTTTTTTCACTGTCTTAGTTTTCCACGTATAGGACTTTTACCTCCTTAGTTACATTTATTCCTAGGTATCTTAAATTTTGTGTGTGATGGTAAATAGAATTACTTTTTTAGTCTCTCTTTCTGTAAGTTTATTTGGTGTATAGAAATGCCATAGATTTCTTGGCATTAATTTTGTATCCTGCTACATTGCCAAATTCATTTATTAAGTCTAATAGTTTTTTTATAGAGTTGTTTGGGTTTTTTATGTACAATATCATGTCATCTGCAAATAAGAACAGCTTTACTTTTTCTTTTTCAATTTGGATGCCTGTTATTTCTTCTTCTTGTCTAATCACAATGTCTAATATTGCCAGTACTATGTCGAACAGAAGTAGTGAGTGTGGGCATCCCTGTCTTGTTAATGTTCTTAGGATAAACGGTTTCAGTTTTTGCCCATTGAGTATGATGTTGGGAGTGGGTTTGTCATATATGGCTTTTATTATGTTGAGGTATGATCCTTCTATTCCCACCTTGCTGGGTTTTTATCATGAAAGTTTGTTGGATATTGTCAAATGCTTTTTCTGCATCAATTGATATGACTATGTGGTTTTTATCTCTCAATTTGTTTATGTGATGTATCACAGTTTATTGATTTGCAGATATTGTACCATCCTTGCATCCCTGGGATAAATCCTACTGGTCATGGTATATGATCTTTCTGATGTACTGCTGGATCCGATTTGCTAGAATTTTGTTGAGGATTTTGGCATCTATGTTCATGAGGGATATTGGCCTGTAATTCTCTTTCATTGTGTTGTCTTTATCTGGTTTTGGTATTAGGGTGATGCTGGCTTCATAGAATGAGCTTGGAAGTGTTCCTTCCTCTTGAATTTTTTGTAATAGTCTTAGGAGGATAGGTTTTAGTTTTTCCTTGAATGTTTGGTACAAGTCCCCTGTGAAGCTGTCTGGCAACGGGTTTTTGTTTGCTTGAAGCTTTTTGATGACTGTTTCTATTTTTCCCACAGTTATTGGTCTATTGAGATGTTTAGATTCTTCCTTATTGAGTTTTGGAAGGTTATATTTTTCTAGGAATATGTCCATTTCCTCCAGGTTGTCCAAATTGTTGCAAGGCAGGCAGGCAAGCAGTTGGGAGTCAGCAGTCCTGGATTGTGAGAGGGATATCCAACTGCTTGGACCTAAACGGGCAGTTGGATATCTCTCAAGGGGTCCCATAATGAAGTGGGTGCAGGCTGGGCTGAGGGGCCACCCCCACACCTTGCACAAATTTCATGCACTGGGCCTCTAGTGTATGTGTGCATATATATATAATCCTGGATCATAATTCTTGCCCCAAAGGGAAAAATTCTAAGAGGTCTTCACTACTTTTGCCCATTTGTTTTTGGGAAAGTTGATGGAATAGAGTTGTTTTTTTGTTTTGTTTTGGTTTAGTTTTTGTGGGGTGATTTTGCATTTATATAAACATGGCCTTATGTTTCTCTATAATTTTTAACTCCCTTCCATCAAAAGTATCACCAATTTATTTCACATTTATACTGCAAAGATAAATCTTTATACAATGACATGAATTACGACAATTCAGAGTTAAATAGCAGCTTAAAATGCTGAAATATATAATAAGAAGGGGGAAAAGGCATTAACAAGAGAGCACATCTAGCTTATTATAGACTCTACAGCTTCAAAGTTCCCATTCTATAGCAACAGCAGGGCACAATCTCAGCTAAGATGATGGGATGCTCAGCACAAACAGGAACTCCAAAACTCCAATGTTTATGGGCAAACTGAAGTTTCACTTTCTTTGTAGCTGATTCAGTTCTGCATGGAGTTGGCCCTTCTCCCCAAATGTCTTCTGAGGTTATCATACCCTTTTAATTTTCTTCTATTACATTAATGAACCAGAGGTGGGCAAGAAGTCAAATTTCCAAACTCATGAAATTGCTCGCTGCCAATAGTATGGGTTCAGCCCTGCTTCTTGCTCACTTGGTTTCTGGTATTTGAAAGCAGGGAAATGTGCTCATCAGAGTGGATTTTTTTATTGCCAAACATGGCTAATTTGGGGAAAGAGTGTGAATTCATTCTATTACTGGCCTATATTTTTCAAAATATGTCTAATGTGCTTCACAGACTTCAGTTTTTTCAGGTTTTTCCCCAGCCTTTACAGTTGGATACTCGTTAATTTGTTAACTGATTTGTGTGATCTTCTAACACATTCTAGAGATTTTGTTTTCTTTTCTGGTACTGGATACACGTGGTTAGATATGGAATTAGAGGAAGGGAGTCAACATTTAAGAGCATGGGAAATAAACCAGAATTGAGGTCAGATGCTCTTATTCACAAATCAGGAAGCAGGTATCTGCCCCACAGTAAGAATGAAAGGCCTGAGACTTCAGGAAATTAGGTCCACATTTTACAAACTCTGGTCCATAAAGTTCATGGATCAGAATCACCTGGGATCCTTTAAAATGCAGATTCTTGAATCCTATAAAACCACTTAATCAGAATACCTAGGGAAGAGCTTTGGAATACAAATTTTAACAAGTCTAGGTGATTCTACATACTGAGGTTTTACTGGGTGAGTTGTTTATTTTTTAAACAATCCTTTGTATTTCAGTGGGGTCTGTTGTTACTTCTCTTTCATTTCAGATTTTGTTTATTTGGGTCTTCTCTCTCTGCTTCTTGGTGAGCCTGGCTAGGGGTTTATCAATCTTGTTTATCCTTTCAAAAAACCAGTTCTTGGTTTTGTTGATATTTTGTATTGTTGTTTTGGTTTTGTTTTGTTTTGTTTTGGGGGTTTTTTGGGGGAGGGGGCGGGGTTTGGTCTCTATGTCATTTATCTCCACTCTGGTCTTTACTGTTTCCTTCCTTCTGCTTACACTGGGCTTTTCTTGTTGCTCTCTTTCTAATGCTTTGAGTTGTAGGGTGGGGATAATTTATTACCATTGTTTCTTGTGTTGTTTTCTTTTGCAGTAGGCTTGTGGAGCTATGAACTTCCCTCTCAAGACTTTTTTGGCTGGGCCCTGGGTGCCCTGGCGTCAGTGACGCTGCCCTGTCATCCCTGACCATCGCCTCCGGGTCCTCAGGGCCGGCCTGCCGCTCCCCGGGCTTCCTGGGAGGTTCATCTGCTCCTTCCCGAATTGCAGCCCAGTTACAACAAGGCCTGGAAGTTAGAGGAGCACCCGTGCGGGGTGGGTGGGGACCATTTGTTTGTGACAGCAAAGCCTTTGTCAGGGACGGCCACCTGAGCCGCCATGCGCTGCTTCACACCGGAGAAAAGCCTTTTGTTAAACAGCCAACGGATGAGCTATAGTCACCAGGCCCGAGCCCCTTCTAGCTCTCTGCCATCTGGCTTGGGGCTTCACACGGCCCAAGATTCCTGCTGGAGCTCCGGCTCTCACAGGAGCGTCTCAGCCAACAGGAGGGAGAAGGCGCAGAAGAGGTGTGCAGCTGGTGGCTGTGACCAACAACTCAGCACAAAGTCAAACGTGAAGAAGCGTTTTGAGCACAAACACGAAAATCAACAGAAACAATGTGTGCACTTTTGAAGGCTGTAGGAAGAGCTTTCGGAACATCCGCGGCGCCAGCACGCCGGTGAACCGCTGTCCAGGGCGCCCCGCCCGGCAGGAGGCCCGCGCGGCTGTAAATGTCGAAAGGCCGCTCCGCTGCGGAAACTCGCGGCCGAGCTTCCGACACAGGTGCGAGGAGCCCACGAAGAGAAAATGCCGTGTGCCGGAAACATTAACGCAGAGACGACCCGAAGCAGCACACGAAAACGCTTGGCCCAGAGAGGGATGTGTCGCTGTCCCGCAGAAGGCCGTGGCAGAACCCGCACAGCCGGCTCCGAACCCAGAGCCGCACCTCCTGTCCGGGGAGCGGGTCCGCGCGGGCCGCTGGCGGAGCCTCACCGGGCGCCCGGCCCTGACAAAAGGAAGACGAAGCCCAGAGTCACCAGGCTGGGGAACGGAGCTCGTCCTCCGCCTCGGGGGACACATTCCTCCTAAAGGGAGCCGGGCCGGCTCATCTCCGCCCCACCCGGAGCGCCGCGGGCCGCCGGAGGACAGAGCGCTCTCCGCAGCTGCAGCGCTCACTCTGGGCCGGGCGCCCAGTCGTGCCCCAGACCAGGCCCTCGTCACGGGCAGACCGACCGGAGGCGCGGCGCCGAGCCTGCATTACAACCGCCAGTGCTTGTGGAGAAGGGTCTTGCCCTTGATTTGGGGGGGGGGGGGGGGGTGTAACATCTGTCAAACACCATAAAGTGAAGCACAATAAAATGATGTATTCTTGTAAAGAGAGAGAGAGAGAGAGAGAGAGAGAGAGAGAGAGAGAGAGAGAGAGAGAGAGAGAGAGAGAGACTGCTTTGGCTGTGTCCAATAGATTTTGGGTTGTTGTGTTTTCATTGTTGTTTGTTGCCACGGTGTTTTTTTTTATTTCTTCTTTGATCTCTCTGGTAACCCAGTCATTGTTTAATAGCATTCTATTGAGTCTCCATGTGTTTTATTTTTTTGGATTGTTTTTTGTAGTTGATTTCCAGTTTTATGCCACTGTGATATGAGGAGATGCTTGATATGATTTCTGTCTTCTTGAATTTGAAGAGACTTTGCCTGTGACCTAATATAAGGCATATATTTCAAAATGACCCATGTGCACTTGAGAAAATGTATATTCTGTGGCTTTGGGGTGAAGTGTTCTGAAGATTTCAATTAATTCCATCTGGTGTAGTAAGTCATTAGGATTAATGTTTCTTTGCTGATTTTTTGTTTAGAAGATTTTTCTATTGGTGTTGGGGTATTAAAGGCCCCTACTGAGATTGTATTGCTGTCTATCTCTCCCTTGATATCCTCTAGGAGTTTTTGTATGTATTGGGGTGCTCCTGTATTGCGTGTGTATATGTTTACCAGAGTTATTTCTTCTTGTTGGATTGCTCCCTTTAGTATTATGAAGTGGACTTCCTTATATTTTTTATGTCCTTCACTTTGAGATCTAACTTTTCAGGTATAAGTATTGCAACCCCAGCTTTTTTCATTTCCATTTGCTTTTTTTATTTCCATTTCCATAAACCTGTTTCCATCCCTTTACCTCAGATTGTGTGCATCTTTTTATTCTGAGGTGGGTTTCTTGTAGACAGAATATGTATGGTTCATGTTTTCTTATCCATAGGATAACTATGTCTTCTGATTGTTGCATTTAATCCATTTACATTTAAAGTTATTATTGATAGGTAGTTTGTCTCTGTTTTTATTCTTTATTCCTGTGTTTCTTTTTCGCTTCCTATTTCTTTCTTTCTTTTTTTTTTGCAGCAGACTCTTTAGCATTTCTTGCATTGCTTGTTTGGTGGTATTAACTCCCATAGTCATTTTTTGTCTGTGAAGCTCCTGATTTCACCTTCAATTTTGATTGGTAGCCTTGCTGCGTACAGTATTCTTGGATTCAAAAACTTCCTTTGCATGACTTTGTATATTTCATTCCATTCCCTTCTGGCCTGATGTATTTCTGTTGAGAAATCAGTCGCTAGTCTGATGGAAGATCCTTTGTAGGTAATTTTCTGTCTCCCTCTGGCCACTTTTAAGATTCTGACTTTGTCATTGGTGTTTGCTAAATTAATTATAATGTACCTTGGTGTTGTTCTTTGAGGTTCATTTTGCTTGGAATTCTATGAGCTTCTTGGATTTGTGTGGTTTTTTTCTTCAATATATCAGGAAGTTTTTTGTTAGTATTTCTTTAAACAGGTTTTCTATTCCTTGCTTAGTTTCCTCTCCTTTTGGCATCCTTATTAAGTGGATGTTGGTGTGGTGTTTTTTTTTTTGTTGTTGTTGTTGTTTTTGTTTGTTTGTTTGTTTGTTTGTTCTAAAGTCCCCTTAATCTCTGCACCTGCTTTTTAATTTTTTTCTAGAAGCTTCTGTACTTGGATATTTTTTTTCCTACCTTGTCTTCTAGCTCACTGATGCGGTCCTCTGCTTCTTCTAGTCTACTCTTGATGCTTTCTATTGACTTCTTTACAGCTGAGATGTCACTTCATTTCTTCTTGGTTCTTCTTCAATTACTCTTGGTTCTTACACATATTGTCAAATCTGTTTTCCATTCTTTTCATCCACCTTGTGACCGTTTCTCTAAGTTTTTTCTCTGACAGGTTGCTTGCCTCTATTTTGTTTACTTCCTTTTCTGGTGATGCCTGCTTTTCTTTCACATGCATGATGTTTCTTTTTCTCCTCATGATCTCTCTTCTCCAGGTGTCTGGTTATGTAGTCCTCTCTTTCTTGATTGCAGGAGCTAGTAAAGCAAGTCCAAATCTTCTGGATGGGTTGTCAGGAAGAGCCGGCCCAATGCTTTTAAACTTTATCATTCAAGTTGGGAAAATATGGTTTTAATATTCTGCACGAAATTTATTTTTTTTCTTGGGCAAAGAGTGACAATTTGCACAAAATCTGTGTAAATAAAGAAACTAATCCCTCATATAGAAACACTTTTATGAGACTTGGTGGGGAAGACCGTTTATGGGAGGGTGATAACCTCCATTTAAAAGAACCTACAGATGAATAGAAATCTCTAATGATTATTTCCATAGTGGTACACCCCATTTGGACAAGTAAAATGTAGCATTGTTTTTTAAAGTAGAAATCAGAATTCAGTTCAATTCCTTATGTTATTTTCTTTTTTTTTTTTAAATATATATTTTATTGATTTTTTTACAGAGCAGAAGGGAGAGGGATAGAAAGTCAGAAACATTGATGAGAGGGAGACATCGATCAGCTGCCTCTTGCACGCCCCCTACTGGGGATGTGCCCGCAGCCACGGTACATGCCCTTGCCGGAATCGAACCCGGGACCCTTCAGTCCACAGTCCGACGCTCTATCCACTGAGCCAAACCGGTCTCGGCTCCTTATGTTATTTTCCATGCCCAGAGTCCCATTCCAATGAATGGCAAAGCTTTCCTTTAATTAACATGGAATTTAATGTTGTCATACTATTTTCAATAAGTAAAATACGTTAATTTTGTGGACTGCCATCTTTTTTACACCAGAGCCCAGAACAGTAGGCAGGAAAATGAAATAGTTATGCCATGAGATTCCAGTACTAGAATGTTTAATGACATAGCACAGGAAGTGTTGTGGAGTTCTCCTTTCTCTCCAGTCCAGAATCTATGAAAAAGTGGCAAACACAGACACTGAGAGACAGGCCTCTTTCCATCAGTAAGGCCCCTGGGCCCTCATGTCACTCATTTACCTCTTTCTTCCCTGTGCCGCACACCAAAGGAAGACGTGCTGATAAGGTCACCAAAAGTTCCAGTGACAGCTTCTCTCCAAGGCAGAAACCCTGCTTGCCTTACATTTTCACATAAAAAAGAGGTTGCATTTAAAAGTTATGCTCTTAATGTAAAACAGTACAATTGCTATATTAAACCATATAGAGGTTCCTAAAAAATGGTTTAAAACAATCTGAAAGTGAAACTACCTCAGACAGTTCAATTTTGTAAGTAATTCAATTGAAGATATTAGCAAAATTTTGAAAGAAAAAATAATTTTAACAAATAAGATAACACTAGATGCCTGGGGCGTGAAATTCATACAGGAAGTGAAGGCAGGGTCTCTTCAGCCAAGCCTGCACCCTCTCCAATCCAGGACCTCTCAAGGGATGTCCAACTGCTGGTTTAGGCCCAATCCTGGGGATCAGGCCTAAACCAGCAGTTGCACATCCTTCTCACAATCTGGAACCACTGTCTCCTAACTGCTCACCTGCCTGCCTGACTCATTTTTCCTAACTTCCCTTCCTGCTGGCCCGATCACTCCCAGCTGCCCCTTTGCCAGCCTGGTCACCCCCAACTAACCTCCACCCCACTGGCCTGTTCACCGCTAACTGCCCCCCCCCACCAGACTGGTTACCATTGCCCGTCATGATGGCCCAGTCATCTCTAATTGCCCTCCCCTGTCAGCCTGGTCTCCCCTAACTGCTCTCCCCTGCTGGCCTGGTCACCCCAACTGTGGTCCCTTCCCAGTCTGGTCACCCCTAACTGCCCTGCCCTGCAGGCCCGATTGCCCCTAACTTCCCTCCCTTGCAGGTCTGGTTCTCCCAACTGCCCTCCCTTGCAGGCCTGCCCCCCGGCAACCGCTCTTCCCTGCAGGCCTGGGCCCCCCAACAGCCTTCCCCTACTTCCCTGGTTGACCCCAACTTTCCTCCTTTGCAAGCTTCAGCCCCCCAAATGGCCCTCCCCTATAGGCCTGGTTGCCCCCAACTGCCCTTCTCTGTAATTTGGTGGTCATCTCCCAATTTATCTTCCTAACTCTAGTCTCTCCCCCAGTGTTTGCCTGTTTTAATGTGCAAACAAATCTGTCTTCTTTAAAATATCTTTCTGTACAGATTATCTCTCTTCTGGAAATCTGTGTATTTGCATCCATGCAATGGGCTACATTGACCACAAAGATCTCTTCCCACCACTGAACCCCTTAGAAGCCACCATTTAGAACTTTCATCTGGCAACTGCCACATCTAGCCTTATGTTTCTAATTATCTTCTTATTTTGATCTGGGCTCCTTAGCTACATTTTAATGGCAAAATAAACATTTGTGTGTTGTCTGAAAAATGCCTACAAATACAGTAAGGCACCAACCCACAATATCCCAGGAGTTCTAACAATAACTGTAAATAACTATTTTTGCTTCACAATGAGACACTAGAAACAATCAGTGAAAATAGGAGCTAGTTCTTTGTAAAGATAGACAAAATTGACAAACCTAAATTGAAAAGAAAAAAAAGAGAGAGGACTCAAATAAATAAGCTCAGAAATAAAAGAGGAGATATTACAACTGATACCATGGAAATATAAAGGATGATAAGAGACCACTATAAATTATTATATACCAATAAGTTAAACAATCTAGAAGAAATGGATAAATTCCTAGGAACATACCAAGCTACCAAGACTAAATAATGAAATAGAAAATCTCAACAGACCGATAACTAGCAAGATTAAAACAGTAATCAAAAGTTTCTCAATAAATCAAAGAACAGAACCATATAATTTCATATGAATTCACCAAGCATTCAATGAAAAATTAATACCATTCTTTCTCAATCTCTCCCAAAAAATAAAAGAGAGGAAAAATCATCCAAACATATTTTATGAGGTTAGCATTATCCTGAAACCTGACAAGGATGAAAAAATATGCAACAAAATGTTAGCAAATCAAATTCAACAATACATTTGAAAGGTCATGCACCGTGACCAAATAATATTTATTCTGGGAATGCAAGAAAGGTTCAAAATCTGCAAATCAGTCACTGTGCTAGATCACATTAACAAAATCAAGGATAAAGTTCTATGATCATCTAAATTTATACAGAAAAAGCATTTGACAAAATGTGTCATCCACTTATAATAAAAAGTCTCAACAAAGTGGTTTAGAGGAAACACACCTCAACATAAAAAGGTCATGTATGGCAATCCAACAGTTAATGAGGAAAAGCTTTCTGCTTAGACCTCAGAGGAAAAGGCTTTCAGGAACAAGACAAGGATGCTCACTCTTGCCACCTTTATTCAACATAGTATTGAAAGTCCTAGCCAGAGTGATTAGTCAAGAAAAAGGACTAAATTGCATCCAAATTGGAAAGAAAAAAAGTAAAACTGTCTCTATTTACAAATGACATGGTATTATATGTAGAAAATCCTGAAGACCACATCAAAAAATTATTAGAATTAACAAATAGATTCAGTGAAACTGCAGGATACAAAATCAAAATGTAAAATTCTGTTGTATCCCTTTACACTTAAAATGAAATATCAGAAAGAGAAATTAATAAAAACATCCCCATTTACAATTGCCTCAAAAATAATAAAATACCTAAGAATAAATTTAATCAAGGGGGTGGAAGATCTTTATATTTAAAAATACAAGACATTAACGAAGGAAATAAAAGAAGACACAAATACTAGTAAATGGAAAGGTATTTTATGTAAATGGATTAGAAGAATTAATACTGTTAAAATGTCCATAATAACCAAAGCAAAATATAAGTTCAATGCAATCTCTATTACTAGTTCACAAGTATTTTTCACAGAAATAGAAAAATCAATCCTAAAATTTGTATGGAACCACTAACCAGAACAGACTAAGCAATTGAGAAAAATTAACAAAGTACCACACTTCCTAATTTCAAATTATATTAACAAAACTAGCAATTATACAGTGATATTGAGTAGAGAAAATGGTGGCTGAATAACAGACATGCTATGCACTTTGTCCTGGAGCCAGACTGAACAAGCAACTAAATCAAAGAACATCCACCAGGAATCCTATCTAATAAAAGAGTAATATGCAAATTAACCATCATTCTGCTACAACCACAAGCCACCCCCACCAGCCAATTAACCCCAACCAAGATGGCTGCAGCCACAGAGAGTAGGAGGGAGACTTGGGTTTCCACAGCAATGGAGGAAGCCAAGCATTCTGCCTGACCTGGCTGGCTCAGGCCTCCACTTAATGCTACAAAGTTTCAATTGTAGAAGGTAAATAAATCCCAACAGAAATGGTGGCAGCTACAGAGCTGCAGAGAGCAGGAGGGAGGCTTAGGTTTCTTCGGAGAAGGAGGAAGCCAAGCTTTTCAACTGCCCTGGCTGGCCCAGGCCTTCACTTAAGGCTACAAAGATTCAATTATAGAATATAAATAAAACCCAACAGAAATGGGTGCAGTCAAGGATTGAGCAGAAGGCTTGGCTTCGCTCCAGGCTACAAAGTTTCAGTTGTAGAAGATAAATATTTCCCAGATACCAGGGGGTGTGGTCGGCCTGCAAACCACAACAGGCCCCTCATCCAGGTCGCCCCATGCCCCAAGGGAACCCCCACCCTGATCCGGGACACTCTTCAGGGCAAACCAGCTGGTCCCCACCCATGCACCAGACCTCTATCCTATCTAATAAAAGAGTAATACACAGATTGACCATCATTCCAACACACAAGATGGCTGCCCTCATGTTGTCAAAGATCTTGTCCCCATGTGGACACAAGATGGCCACCACAAGGTGGCCAGCAAGGAAGGTCAATTGGGAGGTTCCAGGCCTGAAAGGGAGGGCAGTTGTGGGTGATTAGGTCAGCAGGGAAGGGCAGTTGGGAGGAACCAGGCCTGCAAGGTAGGGCAGTTGCGGTCAATCAAGCCTCAGGGGAGGGCAGTTAGGGGTGACCAGAGGAGGGAAGTTGAGGGTGACTTGGCCTGCAGGGAAGGGAAGTTGAGGGGAACCCAGGGTTGCAGGGGAGAGCAGTTTGGGGGGGAGTCTAGGCCTTCAGGGAAGGGCAGTTATGGGTACCCAGGCCTACAGGGGAGAGCTGTTGGGGGGGACCAGGCCTGAGAAGGAGGGCTTTTGGGGGTGATCAAGCCTGCAAGGGAGGACAGTTAGGGGTGACCAGGCCAGCAGAGGAGAGAAGTTGGGTGCAAACAGGCTGGCAGAGGATCAGTTAGAAATCAATCAGGCTGACAGGGAAGTAGTTAGGGAGTGATCAGGCTGGCAGGCAAAAGCAGTTAGTTGCAATCAGGAAGGCAGGCAGGTGAACAGTTGGGAACCAGCAGTCCTGGATTGTGAAAGGGATGTCTGACTGCCCATTTAGGTCTGATCCTGGTGGGCAGTTGGACATCCCTCAAGGGGTCCCAGATTGGGGAGGGTTCAGGCTGGGCTGAGGCACACCTCTCCCCCATGCACAAATTTCATGCATCGGGCCTCTAGTTAATAAATTAGACTCAGCTGAGGAGACGATTTATAATAATGAAGGGCAGAGGATACCTGGAGAATGGTAGAAATGGGGATCTGGGCTGAAGAGAAATAACCAGCCAGAAACCTGAGAAGCTGAGAAGGAAGTTGCTTTGAACCCATGCCACATCCCTTGGCAACAGCTGTAACATCCAACTGTGGAAAGGAAAAGCCACAGGGCTGCTGGCAGCAGGGGTATCTGGACCTAAGACTACAGCTTGAAAGACTGCCCGAAAGACAGAGCAGCACAGTGCTGGGGAGAGAAACCTACAATTTTGTGGTTATTTTGTTTTGGTTTTGTTCTTGCTTTTATTCGCTAAACCCAGAGCACAGGACTTTTCTTTATTTTTTCTTTATTGATTATGGGATTACATATATGTCCTTATACCCTATGCCCCCACCCCCATTTCTTATCCTCATCCCCCTGGTGTCTGTGTCCATTGGTTAGGCTTATATGCATGCATACAAGTCCTTTGCTTGATCTTTTCCCCTCCCCCCAACCCTCCCATGCCTTCCCTCTGAGGTTTGACGGTCTGAGTGATATTTCTCTCTCTCTGGGTCTGCTTTTGTTCATCAGTTTATGTTGTTTATTATATTCCACAAATGAGTGAGATCATGTGATATTTATCTTTCTCTGACTTACTTTGCTTAGCATAATGCTCTCCAATTCCATCCATGCTCTTGCAAATGGTAAGAGTTCTTTCTTTTTTATAGCAGTGTAATATTCCATTGTGTAGATGTACCACCGTTTTTTAATCCACTCATCTGCTGATAAGCACTTAGGCATTTCCAAATCTTAGCTATGGTAAATTGTGCTGCTATGAAAATAGGGATTTATATATCCTTTCTGATTTGTGTTTCTGTTTTCTTGGGATATATTCCTAGAAGTGGGATCACTGGGACAAATGGAGTTCCAATTTTAGTGTCTGAGGAAACTCCATACTGCTCTCCACAGTGGCTACACCAGTCCCACCAGCAATGTACAAGTACCCTTGTTCCTTTTCTCTGAATCCTCACCAGCACTTGTCATTTGTGGATTTGCCGATGATTGCCATTCTGACAGGCGTGAGATCGTACTTCATTGTTGTTTTGATTTGCATCTCTTAGATGATTAGTGACTTTGAACATGTTTTCATATGTCTCTTGGCCTCTATGTCCTCTTTTGAAAAGTCTGTTTAGGTCATTTGCCCATTTTGTGATTGGTTTGGTTATCTTCCTTTTGTTGAGTTGTGTGAGTTCCCTGTAAATGTTGGAGATTAAACCCATATTGGAGATAACATTGGCAAATATGTTCTCCCAGGTAGTGGACTCTGTTGTTCTTTTGTTGATGGTTTCTTTTACTCTTCAGAACCTTTTTGTTTTGATGTAGTCCCACTTATTTGTTTATTTTTTAGTTTCCATTGCCCTAGGAAATATATTCGTGAAGATATTGCTTTGGCATATGACTGAGACTTTGCTGCCTATGGATTCCTCTAAGATTTTTATGTTTTCCTGCTGACCTTTAGGTCCTTTATCCATTTTGAGTTTACTTTTGTGTATGGTGTAAATTGGTGGTATGGTTTTTTTTTTTCAAGTAGCTGTCCAATTTCCCCAGCACCATTTATTAAAGAAACTGTCTTGACTCCATTGTATGGCCTTGCCTCCTTTGTCAAATATTAATTAAGCATAGTGGTTTGGGTCAATTTCTGGGTTTTAGAGTAGGGAGAGAGGCACAGACTTTAGGTATGAGGAGAGGCTGGGGGGAAGTAGGACAAGGAGATATGGTGAGGACTTCTGCATTGGGACATTCTTAAGCTTCCAAACCTAGCTCTCCCCAGAAGAGCTAGCCCCTTCTAGTAGCCTCAAGGCAGGTAATACAGCCTGCCATACTCTGCCTTCGTTTTGAGCTTTACAAAGGAAACAAAGACAGAGGTCAAGTTTAAAGGACTGAATAGGCCCAAAGATCCCTCAATGACTGGATTGGAAGAAGGGCCAGTCCACCCTGCTGGGAACCAGACTGGTAAAAACTCTAGGTTCCCAGCTAACCCACTGGCCTTCATGCAAGGATCTTTGATCAACCAAGGCCAGAATAATATTGTGGGCCACTCACAGAGGAGTAGCTCTGAGTCAGGAAAAAACACACACTCATTTTACTCCTTGAAAGCAAAACAGCACCAACCCCATCTAAAGCACGGTCAGAAACAGAAGCTTGAGTGATCAAGACTGGCAGCTGATAGACAGACAAAGAAGGCAGATTGGCCGCACCTGCTTGTAGCCAAGGCCTGTGGAAAGAGACACAGGAGAGGACCTGTAGATCCTTGAAGTTTCAATCAGCTAAAAGGCAGAGGAAGTGCCTGGTAGTGGCCAGAACCTAAGTACTTAACAGGAAACCCAGAATTAGCGGACAGAACAGAATAATGTGGTACTAAGCCAGCTCCCATGGGGCATTAAAACTTGGCTAAAGTGAACAACACTTCACTACTTAATTTTTATTATTTTAGATTTGTTTATTTTTATCTTATTTTTATTTTTTACTTTTTTTGCACCTTTTTTCCTCATTTCTATTTCTATCCTCCTATTTTTCTTCTCCTTACTTTAGTTTTCCTATTTCCTTTCCCTTTCCCTCTTTAAAAAAGGAAATTATTTATCTGCTTTATCGATGTGTTATTATTCTAATAACTGTTGGTTTATTCATATATCTAATTTCTTCTTCCCTGAACCTACTGCATTCTTGTTTCTCTTTCCTTTCTATAAACTACTCAAAATTTTCCTTTCCCCCTCTTCTCTTGTTCTTTTATTCCCTTAATTTTATAACTTGTTTTACTTTCTCAATTTAGGTCTATCTGCTCTCTCCTCTATAATCCTTTTCAAAAAAATATTTTTATATCCTTCCCCTATTCACCCAATCCCTGAACCTTAGTGTCTCTATGTAAGCTCTGCACCTAGAGATTCTATCCTACCCTTTTATTTCTGGGTGTTTTTGATTATGCCATTTGTTTTATTTATTTGTTTTGCTGTGTTTTCTCCCCATAGTCTTTTTTTTCCCTTTTCTTTTTTTTAATGTAAAGCATTTAATTAATATATATCTCACATTTTTAAACAAATCTTTATTGTTCAGATTATTATAGTTGTTACTCCTTTTTCCCCCCATATCTCCCCTCCACCCAGTTCCCACCCCACCCTCTGTCCTTAACACCCCCTCCCATGGTCCTCGTCCATAGGTGTATGATTTTTGTCCAGTCTCTTCCCGCACCCTCACACCGCCTTTCCCTCCAAGAATTGTCAGTCCACTTCCTTTCTATGCCCCTGATTCTATTATATTCAACAGTTTATTCTCTTTGTCAGATTTTTTATTTACTTGATTTTTAGATTCACTTGTTGATAGATATGTATTTGTTGTCACTTTGTTGTTCATAAATTCTATCTTTACTTTTTCTTCTTCTTCCTCTTCTAAAAGAATACCCTTCAGCATTTCATATAATACAGGCTTGTGTTAGAGAGGCCACGGACTATGCCCCAGACGGAGTTGTCAGTGCTGAAATCAGGCCAGGTTTTGAGATATGGTCACATTGCCCCTTCCCAGCTGCACCTCACAAAATAGCCTTGCAAGATAGAATACTGTCAGCTTTCTGAAGAACAGAATGACCCTGTAAATAACATAATCATCAATAACATGACCCTGACATTACTTAGGAAAAACTGTTTTATCTTGGGTTGCTTGCTCTGCAGAAACAGGATATGATAAATGTGCTTAAAAGTGGTCCTGCAGAAAAGGTTGTGACTTCTCTCTGGACTCCCTGTGTGAAGAAAGGCAGAGCAGTTTCCATCTGGCTAATAAAGGCCCCATAAATTTTAATTTGGTCTGGGCTCCAGTGATCATTCACTCATGATCGCTCCACAACAGTTTGGTGGTGATAAACTCCTTTAGCTTTTTCTTATCTGTGAAGCTCTTTATCTGAGTTTCGATTCTAAATGATAGCTTTTCTGGGTAGAGTAATCTTGGTTGTAGGTTCTTGCTAGTCACCACTTTGAATATTTCTTGCCACTCCCTTCTGGCCTGCATCGTTTCTGTTGAGAAATCAGCTGACAGTCATATAGGTACTCCCTTGTAGGTAATTAACTGTTTTTCTCTTGCTGCTTTTTATATTCTCTCTTTGTCTTTTGCCCTTGGCATTTTAATTATGATGTGTCTTGGTGTGGTCCTCTTTGGATTCCTTTTGGTAGGGGTTCTCTGTGCTTCCTGGACTTGTAAGTCTATTTCTTTCACCAGGTAGAGGAAGTTTTCTGTCATTATTTCTTTAAATAGGTTTTCAATATCTTGATCTCTCTCTTCTTCTGGTACCCCCATAATTTGAATTCCTCTCAGAGGATCCTTACACTATCCTCAAGTTTTTGGATTCTGTTTTCTTTTTGCTTTTCTAGTTGGGTGTTTTTTTGTTTTGTTTAGTTTTGTTTTGTTTTTGCTTCTTTGTATTTCAAATCTTTGACTTGATTCTTGGGAACCTGTAGTCTGCTATTGGATCTCTGTATATTATTCTTTATTTCAGTCAGTGTATGCTTAATTTCTAGTTGGTCCTTTTTTATATACTTGAAGGTCTCGATACATTTCTTGGAGGTTTCTAGAAGATTCTTGAGTAACCGTATAACTGTGGTTTTGAACTCTATTTCCAGTAGTTTGCTTTCCTCCATTTCTGTCTTTTGTGACCTGTTTCTTTGTCTCCACATTTTGGCTGTTTTCCTGTGTTGATAGAGTGGCTGTGTGTGCTAGGTGTCCTATAGGGCCAGTTGCCCGGCCTCCCCAGTTACCTGAGGTGGACACTCTTGGTGCACTCCTTGTGCACAGTCTTGTTGTAGTTAAGCCTTGATTGCTGTTGGTATCACTGGGAGGAATTGGCCTTCAGGCCAATTGGCTGTGAGGACCAGTTGTCTCTACCATGGGAGAATTTCTGTGCTAGAGACTCCCTTATGGGGAAAAATTTGCTTCATTGGGGCTTTGGTGCTCACTGAGTCTGCCTGCTGAGTGTGTCTCTTATAGATGCAAAGAGTTGTAATCTGGATGGTCTCACTCTGACCACTGGGTACACTGGCTCTTGGATCTCCAAGGAGGTGCAAAGTCAACCACTGCCTGAGACCACCCAGCAGGCGCTACAGAGAGATCTGCAGATTCCTCCTCTTTGTTTGGGTTTGGAGGTGCCCAGATGAGGCCCAGCTGTGAAGCCATACAGGCTTCTGTCCAGCCTCGGGCCTTCTTTTGGAGGCTCTGGGGCTCTCTGACCTAACTGCAGCTTGTTAGGTTTTAGATCGCAAAAGGCCAGGCCATTCATATGCAAAAGCCTCTGCAAATAGCTTGGGTGGAGTTGTAAATTGGGTGGGGTCTCAGGAAATCACCAGGGCAGAGCAAACAGCAATGGGTGGCCATCAGCACTGCCCCAAAAAGGTCTCTGTGCCCCGTGGAACCATGCAAGAACAATGATTGCTATGAGCACCTCTGAGAAAAAGCTGCCCTTTCTTCTGGCCTTATGCCAGACAGACCAGTTTCTTCCCATATGAGTCTGGTTCCTCAGAGTCTCACCCGGAACTGGAGTTCAGAGCAATCAGGAGCTTGTATCTCCCTTCCAATTGAAAAAGATAACAGCATACCCAGTTGCCAGCCTGTTTCTCGTGTGCCTCTTTACCTCTGCACCTCCACACCTCTGCACCTCCTCCCAGTCTCAGTGCATTATTCTCTTTACTTCTAGTTGTATCACTTACACTCAGCAAGCTTTTCCGTTTTGTCTTTTAGTTGTATGAGGCAGGAAGTTCAGGTGTTTACCTATGTCACCATCTTGGTTCTTCCACTTATCAGTCTTTTTTATTTTTTTCTTGTTATAATTCTTGTTCTCCTTTCTAATTCTCTTTCCTCTGTTGTTCACTTTATTAGGGTTATAGGTGTCTTGTGTACATTTGTGTTCTATTTCTTCTGTGTTGAGTCTTGTCATTTTGTGTTTTGTGCTGCTTGGTCAGTGCCTCCACAACAGTTGGCACAATGTGGTATGGAGCAAGCCTCATAATCAGACACACTAAGAGGAAACTGCATCCACGAATGCAGCAATAACATGCAAGACTAAACTACATCAGGAATGCCCAAATATCTCAACCTAGAACTCCCAACCCAGAAGAACTGAAAGATTGCACCACTGGGACCCACAAAACATCTATTACACAAAACCAATTTAAAAAATCCAGTGGCATAGCTCTTTCACTTAATACCTAGAAACAATTACAGAAAAAAAAAAAAACAGCCTCCAAATGAAATAAAAGGAGGAATTGCCAGAAAAGGAATTACATGAAATGGAGGCAAGCAATTTGTCATAGAAAGAATTCAGAGTAAATGGTTATAAGGATGCTCAAATGTCTAAATGAGAAATTCGCCAACATGTGTAAGAATCAAGAGTAAGTGAAGAATGACATATCTACAATAAAGAACACCATGGAAGGTTCAACAGTAGACTAGAAGAAGCTGAGGACCGAATTAGCGAGGTAGAAGACAAGGTAGTAAAACATCCACACAGAACCAAATGGAAAAACAAAATTAACAAGCAAGAGGAGAATCAAAGGGAGTTCTATGAAAATACAAAATGAAACAATATCAGCATAGTAGAGATGCCAGAAGGAGAGAAATCTGAGCAAGGAATAGAGAATCTGTTTAAAGAAATAATAACAGAAAATTTCCCTGACTTTGGGAGGGAAAAAAAGGTCACACAAGTCCAAGAAGCACAGAAAGTTCTAAAGAAGATGAATAAAAAAAAACAGACACCAAGACACATCATAATTAAATTAACAAATGCCAACGACAAACTAAAAATCTTAAAGGCTGCCAGAAAGAGACAGAAAATTACCTACAAGGCATCACCCATTAGATTATCAACTCATTTCTCAACAAAAACACATCAGGCCAGAAGGGAATGACTAGATTATACAAAATGATTAAAAGCAAGGGAATGAATCCAAGAATACTCTATCCAATAAGGTTATCATTCTAAATTGAAGGTGAAACCAGAAGCTTCGCAGACAAAAAAAAAAACCTAAGGGAGTTTATTACCACCAAGAGAGCAACATAAAAAATAATTTAAAAATGCTTAAAGGGACTGCTGTAAAAAGAAGAAATAGAAAGGGAAGAAAGAACAAGGGCAAAAAGAATAAAAATGACAACAAAAAGTAACTCTGTCTCTCTCTCTCTCTCTGTCTCTCTCTATATATATATGCCCAGCGACTGAACGGTGGAACAACCGGTCAGCCAGTTGCTATGACACAAGAGCTGCCCCCTGGTACTCTGTGTGCTCCCACAGGGGGAGTGCCGCTCAGCTGACCGGGATGAGTGGCTGCTCCAGGCTGGCTGAAATGAGCAGTGCTCCCCCATTGGGCAATACCTACAGGCTTCCCCCCACCCCACAGTGCACAAATCCATGTACCGGGCCTCTAGTAAATAATAACCTTAAATGTAAATGGATTTAGTGCTTCAATAAAGACAGGGTGGCTGAACAGATAAAAAAAAATGACCAATATGTGTTCTGTGTACAAGAGACCCACCTCTTAACAAAGGACTCACACAGACTGAAAGTGAAGGGATGGGAAAAAATTTTTTTCAGCCAAATGGAAATGATTAAATAAAAGCTGCAATAACAATAGTTAGATCTTACAAAATGACCTCAAAGTGAAGGCCATAACAAAAGATAAGAAAGGCTGCTTCATAATACTAAAGGGTTGATTCAACAAAAGGATATAACTCTGGTAAACATATATAAACTGAATTACAGGAGCACTCAAATATATTTAAAGAAACACCAAAAAACCCTAGAAGATATCATGGGAGAGAGTGAAAGCAATACAGTAATAGTAGGATACTATAATACCACATTGACATTACTGGATAAATACTCTAGATAAAAAAAATTAACAAGGAAACAACAATCGTAAGTGACTCATTAGATCAGAGGGAACTATTAGACATCTTCAAAATATTTCACCCCAAAGCTATGGAACATACATTCTTCTCAAGTGCATATGGCACATTTTCAAAGATATATTACATATTAGGACACAGGCTAAGTCTCTACAAATTCAAGAAAATTTAAATCATATCAATAGTACAATAGCATAAAATCAGAAACCAACTATAATAAAAACAATAAAAAGACACATCGAGGCTACATAACATGTTATTAAACAATGAATGGGTTATCAATGAGATCAAGAAATAAATTTTAAAAACTTCCTTTAAATACATGAAAATGAACACACAACAATCCAAAATCTATGGGAAACAATGAAAGCAATTCTAAGAAGTAAGTTCATAGCACTACAGGCCTACCTCAAAAAAAAAAAAAAAAAAAAAAAGGAAAAACTGATAATGTCCTCTAAACCTTAAGTAATTATAAATAGAGCAACAAGAAAAGCCCAGAGTAAGAAGAAGGAAGGAAATAATAAATATCAGAGTGAAAATACTAGTAAATGACATTGGGACCCCCCAAAAAGTTCAATAGAACCAAAAGCTGGTTCTTGAAAGGATAAACAAGATTGATAAACCTCTAGCCAGGCTCACCAAGAAACAAAGAGAGAAAATCCAAATGAATAAAATCAGAAATGAAAGGGGTGAAGTAACAACTAAACCCAAAAAATACAAATTATTGTTGAAAAAAATACTATGAAGAACTATATTCCAATAAACTGGACAACCTAGACAACATGGACATATTCCTAGAAAAACACAATCTTCCAAAACTCAATCAAGGAGAATCACAAAACCTGAATAGGAAAATAACTACTGATGACATTGAAGCAGTAATCAGAAATTTTCCAGCAAACAAAAGCTGTGGTCCTTAATGCCTCACACGGCAGTTTTTACAAACATTAAAAGAAGAACTAACACCAATCCTCCTCAGACTGATAAAAAAAAAAAAATACCAAGCTCTTTCTATGAAGTCAGCATTACCCTAATCCTAAAACCATATAAAGGCATGACAAAGAAAGAGAATTACAGGTCAATATCGCCGATGAACATAGATGCTAAAATCCTCAACAAATATTAGCAAATCGCATATAGCAATACATTTAAAAAATCATATACCATTACCACGTAGGATTTATTCAAGAAATGCAAATCTGGTACAACATCCACTAGTCAATAAACGTGATATAGCACAAAAACCAACTGAAAGGCAAAAATCACATGATCATATCAATTGATGCAGAAAAAGCATGTGACAAAATCCAACACTTTTTTTTAATAAAAGCTCTCAGCAAAGTGGGAATAGAGAGATCATACTTCAACATCATTAAGCCTTATATGAAAATATACAGCCAACATCACACTTAAAAACTAAAACTATTTCCGCTAAGAACAGGAAAAAGACAGGAATGCCCACTTTTATCACTCCTGTTTGCCATAGTATTGGGTGTGCTAGCCATAGCGATCAGACAAGAAGATGAAATAAAAGGTATCCAAACTGGAAAAGAAGTAAAACTGGCATTATTTGCAAAAGACATGCTATTGTACATAGTAAGCCCTAAAGATGCCACCAAAAACTACTAGATTTAATAAATGAATTCAGCAACATAGCAGGATATAAAATTAACACCAAAAAATCTGTGCAATTTTTATGCACCAATAATTAATTCTCAGAAAGAGAAACTAAAAACACAATCCCATTTACCATTGCAACAAAAAAAATGAAGATACTTGGGAATAAACTTAACTGTACTTGGAAAACTACAGGACATTGAAAATAGAGATAGAGGAAGATATAAAATAGTCGAAGAATATACCATGTTCATGGATTGGGTAGAATCAACATAATTAAACTATCCATACTACCCAGAGAAATCTATAGATTCAATGCAATTACCATTAAAATGCCAAAGGTGTATTTCACAGACCCACAACAAACTCTCCAAAAATGTATCCTATATAGTAAAAGGTTAATATGCAAATCAACTAAATGGCTGAATGATGAGTCACTATGATGCACACTGACCACCAGAGGGTAGGTGCTCCTGATGGTCAGTACATTCCCACATGGGGAGCATTGCTCAGCTAGAAGCCGGGATCAAGGTTGGCGAGTGCAGCAGCAGTGGTGGGAGCCTCTCCCACCTCCAGGACAGTACTGAGGATGTCCAACTGCGGGCCAGCAGTTGAACATTCCCTGAGGGCTCCTGGAGTGCGAGAGGGTACAGGGCAAGCTGAGGGACAACCCTCCAACACACACACACACACACACACACACACACACACACACACACACACACACTAGAACATGAATTTCATGCACTGGGCCTCTAGTATGGAATGAAAAAAACATCCTGAATAATGGCACCAATCCAGAGAAAGAAGAACAAAGTTGGAGGAAATCACAATATCAGATTTCAAGTTATACTACAAAACCACTGTTCTCAAAACTGCCTGGTACTGGCATAAAAACAGATATATAGGCCAATGGAACAGACAGAAAACCCAGAAATCAACCCAAGCCATTATGCTCAATTAATATTTGACAAAGGAGGCAAGAGCATACAATGGAGTCAAGACAGTCTATTTAATAAATGGCGTTGGGAAAATTGAAAAGATAGATGCAAAAAAATTAAACCAGACCACCAAACACAAAAATAAACTCAAAATGGTAAAAGACTTAAATGTGAGACAGGAAATCATAAAATCTTAAAAGAATTTATAGGCAGCAAAATATCAGACATATCTGATAACAATACTAGGGGCCTGGTGCACGAAATTCGTGCACTGGGTGTGGGTGGTCCCTCAACCTAACCTGCCCCCTCTCACATACTGGGAGCCCTCAGGGGATGTCCAACTGATGGCTCACCCCCAGCCTGCCCTGCTCAGCTCAGCCCTCGACACCACTTCTGCTCACAGCACTCAGGGGCTGGGTGCTCCCTGCCGCCACTACCACTGCTGCTGCTGCTGCCACTTCCACTCACAGCACCCAGGGGCTGGGCGCTCACCGCCACCACCATTTCACCTCCACCCCCAGGGCCCAGGGCTCGGCGCTCACGCCACTTGGCCCTGCCCCTGATCCTGATTGGCTGATAGCATAGCCAATCAGGAGTGAAGGTATGGTCAAATTTGCATGTTTCTCTCTTATTATATAGGATATTTACTGATACATCTAGGACAATGGAAAATAAGGATGAAATAAACAAATGGGACTACATCAAAATAAAAAATGTCTTCACAGCAAAAGAAACCATCAACAAAAGAACAAAAGAGTCCACTGCATGGTAGAACATATTTGCCAAGTACAGTTAAGTTTATTCCAAATGAGGGGTTAATGTCCAAAATTTATAGGGGACTCACACAACTTAACAAAAGGAAAATAAACAATCCAATAAAAAAATGGGCAAAGGACCTAAATAGATACTTTCCATAAACAGACATACAGAAGGTCATTTAGGCATGTGAAAAAATGCTCAGTCACTAATAATCTGAGAGATGCATATCAAAACAACAATAAGGTACCATCTCACACCTTTCATAATGGTTATCATCAACTAATCAACAAACGACATGGCTGGAGGATGCGGAGAAAAAGGAACCTGCTGGTGGGAACGCAGATGGTGCAGCCACTGTGGAGAACAGTATGGAGTTTCCTCAAAAAACTAAAAATGGAGCTCCCATTTGACTCAGTAATCCCACTTCTAGATATATTTCCCAAGAAATCAGAAATACCAATCAGAAAAAATATATGTTCCCCTGTGTTCATGGAAGCATAAATTACAATAGCTAAGATTTGGAAATGTCTAAGTGCTGATCAGCAGGTGAGTGGATTAAAAAATTATGGTACATCTACACAATGGAATATTATGCTGCTCTGAAAAGGAAAGAACTCTTACCATTTGCAACAGCATGGATGGACATGGAGGGCATTATGCTAAGTGAAATGTCAGTTGGTGAAAGATAAGTATCACATGATCTCACTCATTTGTGAAATATAATGAACAACATAAACTTATGAACAAAAATAGATCCAGAGACATAGGAGCATCTAATAGACCATCAAACTTCAGAGGGATGGCAGGGATGGGTGGTAAGGGAATATAATAGATCAACCAAAGGGCTTGTATGCATGCATATAAGCATAACCAATAGACACGGACAATAGGAGAGTGAGGGCCTTTACTGGTAGGCAGGAACACGTGGGGAGAGGTCAACGGAGGGGAAAGGAGGCATATATAATACTTTCAACAATAAAGAATATAAAAATCCGCCGAGACCGGTTTGGCTCAGTGGATAGAGCGTCGGACTGCGGACTGAAGGGTCCTGGGTTTGATTCCGGCAAGGGCATGTACCTTGGCTGTGGGCACATCCCCAGTAGGGGCGTGCAAGAGGCAGCTGATCGATGTTTCTCTCTCATCAATGTTTCTGACTTTCTATCCCTCTCCCTTCCGCTCTGTAAAAACTCAATAAAATATATTTTTTTTAAAAAAGAATATAAAAATCCTGTATAATGAAAGCCTACTGTGCAAATTGACCAAACAGAGAAATGGCTGGTGGAATGACCAGTAGTATGACGCACACTGACCACCAGGGGCAGATACTCAACACAGGGGCTACCCCCAGACCGCAGGCCCCAGGCCAGCCAAGATGGGTGCTGACGGGGGGGTGAGCGGGGAGAGACCTGATCACCCACTCGTTGCCCCACAAATCATCCCTAATTGCTGGACAGGCCTAGGGACCCTACCCATGCATGAATTTTATGCATTGGGCCTCTACTAAAAATAAACAAAATAGTATGATATCAGCATCAAAACAGACACATAGATTCATGAAGGAGAATAGAGAGCCCAGACATAAATCTATACATATACGGTCAATTGATTTATGATAAAGGAGCCAAAAATATACAAGGTGGAAAGAACAGTCTGTTTAAAAGGTGTGGGGAAAATTGAAAACAATGCTAAAGAATGAAACTGGACCACTATCTTAAAGCACTCACAAAAATTAACTCAAAATGAATCAAGACTTGAATGTAAGACCTGAAATCATAAAACTCCTAGAAGAAATCAAGAGCAGTAAAGCTCCTTGGCATAGATCCTGGCAATCATTTTTTGAATATGACATAAAAAGCCAAAGCAACAAAAATTAAAGTAACAAGTGGGACTATTTCAAACTAAAAAGCTTTTGTACAACAAAGAAAACCATCAACAAAATAAAAATGCAACTTACTGAATGGGATTAAATAATTGCAAATCATGTATCTGATAAAAGGCTAATATCTCAAACATATAAAGAACTCATACAACTCATTAACAATAAAAAAATCAATTAAAGAATAAGCATAAGATCTGAATAGACATTTTTCCAAAGAAGACATATAAATGGGCAACAGATACATGAAAATATGTTTAACATTATTAATCATCAGGGAAATACAAATTTAAATTGCAATAAGATATCAGCTCACACATCTTAAATGACTATTATAAAAAAGATAAAAGATAACATGTATTGGTGAAAATGAGGAGAAAAAAAGAACTCTTTTAGACTATTGATGGAAATATAAGTTGGTGCAACCATTATGGAAAACAGTATGGAAGTTCCTCAAAAAATTACAAGTAGATCTAATATATGACCCAGCAATTCCACTTCTGGGTATTTATCACACACACACACACACACACACACACACACACACACACACACAATGAAAACACTAATTTTAAAAGTTATATATACCACCATATTTATTGCAGCATTATTATAATAGCAAAAATATGGGGAAAACCTGTGTCCACTGATGAATTAATGTACAAAGAAGATCTGGTTTGCCCTAGCTGGTATGGCTCACTTGGTTGGAGCATAATTGTCCCGTATGTTAAAGGATCATGGGTTTACATTCTGGTCAGGGCACATACCCAGGTTGTATATATATGGAATATTACTCAGCCATTACGAAAAAAAAAGTTAAGTCTTGCCGTTTATAACAACATGGATGGAGGCGAGGACATTATGCTAAGTGAGATAAATCAGACAGAGAAAGTGAAATGCCATATCATCTATCTTATAAGTAGAATCTAAGAATAAATAATAAAATAAAGAAAGAAACCCAAGTCCATAGGTACAGAGAATAGATTGGTGGTTGTCAGATGCAGGATGGGAGTGGGATGAGATAAATGGGTGAAGTGGTCTGTTTTGTCTTAGTTGAAATAAACTGAATATATATACTAGTGGCCAGGTGCACAAAATTCATGTATGAGTGGGGGGGTGTTCCTCAGCCTGGCATGCACCCTCTCCAATCTGGGACCCCTCAAAGGATGTCTGGTTTACAGGGATGAGGCCTAAACTGGCAGTTGGACATCCCTCTCACAATCCAGGCTCCAGCTGCCCACCTGCCTGCCTGCCTGATTACCTCTAATCACTCTAATCACTCTGGCTGCTAGCCTGCTTGCCCCCAACTGCCCCCGCTGCCAGCCTGCTCACCCCAAAATGACCCTGCCAGCCTTATTACCCCTAACTGCCCACCCTGATGACCTTCTTGCCGCCAACTCTTCCCCCCCGCCACCCCCCTGCCCATGCTGGCCTGCTTGCCTCACCTTCCCTCTCTACTGGCCTGCTCACTCCCAACTGACCCCTGCTGACCTGCTCACTCCAAATTACCCCCTCCTGCTGTCCTGCTCACCCCCAACTGGCCCCCTACTGGTCTGCTTACCCCCAACAGCCCCTGCCATCCCATCCTGGCCTGATCACCACCCCACCCCCTGGCAACCCAAGGTTCCAGCCCCTCCTTTTGCCTTTTCTTTTTCTTTTCTTTCTTTCTTTTTTTTTTTATTAGCACCTCCTTAAGCGGATGCCAGGGCCAGCTGGAAGCAATTATCTAGGATTTATTTATCTTCTATAATTGAAACTTTGTAGCCTTGAGCGAAGGCCAGAGCCAGCCAGGGCAGGCAGGAAGCTTGGCTTTCCTCCATTGCTGGAGCAACCCAAGCCTCCTGCTTGCTCCAGCTCTGTGGCCGGCTACTATCTTGGTTGGGTTAATTTGCATATCTGCTCCTGATTGGCTGGTGGGCATGGCGTGGCATAGTGGAGTGGTGGTTAATTTGCATGTTTCTCTTTTATTAGTGTAGATATATATAAAGAAAATTGTCTACCCATCATCTTAAAGAAAAGGTAAGAAAAGGTCTTAATTTTTTTTTAGGTGGGATTACAGGTAATTTAAGAATATAGGGTATTCCTAGATTTCAAGTCTAAATTCCAGTTCAAATAACTTATCCTCCAGGCAGTTATCTTCTAATGAGGTACTGGTCTCCCAGGTAACTTTTATTTTATGAGCCTGTATATTTGTATATATTTCCTCCTTATCTCAAGTGGTAAACACTTCCCCTTTGAGGACAGATCAAAGTGAGAAATCTTATTTTCATCTCATTGCTCATTTCAATATCAAGCTCCAGTCCTCTCCAGACTGTGAGGCCTCACAGCTGCAGACAGCATGTTCCCTAAGACCCTAGTCCATGAGGCCTCCACCTTCTCCTCTGGCTCTGTGGTGCAAGCCACCTCTGCCAGAGCCGCCTATCTCTAGTGGGTGACAGAGTCCTTATTAGAATTTTAAAACACTTTGCTGGATTTTAGTAAATTTGCAAGCAATAGTCAATTTCACACATTTTTGTCTTAGACCTTCTCTCACAGAAGGAGAGGAAATCTGTTTCCATGTGGTGGATTTGCTCAGGTGTCAATAGCGGCCCCAGTGAGACACACAGCTATGGCTTTGAACTGAGATGTGATCAGCAGTTTCATCTAAACCTTTGTAGCCTGGCTCTGCCCCTAGCTGTCTCACCACTCTGAGCACCCACAGTGCAATGACTTATTAAAAGTATTTCTATCGCCGAAACTGGTTTGGCTCGGTGGATAGAGCATCGGCCTGTGGACTCAAGGGTCCCAGGTTCGATTCGGTCAAGGGCACGTACCTTGGTTGCAGGCACATCTCCAGTAGGAGGTGTGCAGGAGGCAGCTGATCGATGTTTCTCTCTCATTGATGTTTCTAGCTTTCTTTCCTTCTCCCTTCCTCTCTGTAAAAAATCAATAAAATACATTTTTTAAAAAAGTATTTATATCACTCTCTCCTAACACACACACACACACACACACACACACACACACACACACACACCATAAGTATTTTGAATCCACCCATGTCCTAAAGGGATCTATTAGTTGCTCTCTTTTCTGAGTCCCTGTAAATTCACCCCTAAATATGTATCTTTTTAAAATATATATATTTAATTAATTTTCACAGAGAGGAAGGAGAGGGATAGGAAGTCAGAAACATCAATGAGAAAGAAACATCGATCAGCTGCCTCCTGCACACCCCCCACTGGGGATGTGCCCACAGCCAAGGTGCATGCCCTTGACTGTAATCAAACCTGTGACCTTTCAGTCCACAGGCCAACGCTCTACCCACTGAGCCGAACTGGTTTCGACAATATGTATCTCTTATATGCAGATACACAGACAACATATCTGATCACTTCCAAAAGGCAATTCCTAAATGCATAACTGTAGCTCACTGTCCCATGGACTTACAATGTCATTTTTAAAGCTTATAAACAGCAGAAATTTATTTCTCACAGTTCTGGAGGCTGGAAGTCCAAGATCAGGACACCACCTTGGTCACGTTCGAGTGAGGGCTCTCTTTCTGGTTCATAGCCGGACCATAGCTAGTCACGATATCCTTACATAATGGAAGGCTCAAAGGAACTCTGTGGAGTCTGTTTTAAGGGAACCAATTCCATTCAAGAGTAATCCAACCTCATGACCTAATCACCCACCACAGCCCCACCTCCTATTAGGATTTGAGGGTTAGAATTTCACCATAAATATTTAGGGGGGGATAGATGTATTGAGACCATAGCACTTGTCTATCCAAACTTTTAATTGCTTTTATAAGACACTGACTAACATCTGTAATAGCTAATTTTATTCATGGAGGGGTGTCTAGCTTAGAATGAGTGCCTCAGTTGGTCACAGGGCAGGGTGTAATGTCATTTTTAAGTTTCATATACAGCCCTGTTTTTTACCTGCACCTCCTCTTCAGAGTTGCTTCAGGTTGCTCAGCTTCTTCCTACCAATCTTTCGACTTTCTGACTGATTATGTTCATTCTTGATAGGGGAGAAGGTGGAGGTGACAGTGAACAACTGCTGCTGCCACTGATCATCTCCCAGCCCATTTTATGTTCCATGTCAGCGTTAGCCCTAGGTCGATCATCTTAGTGACATCACCCCTCTTTGACTGTGGTGGCTTCTAAAGTGCCACCTCCCAAGTCATTGTCATCGTCCTTCTAACTGCTTAATGCATCCCCCCCCCACACACACACAAATACAAGCTTCAGAGTGTAATTTCACAGGAGATGTATAACATTGTAGGGTTAGAAGGCTCTCAAGAGATTATCTGCATCATTTTCCAGCCCTTTATCATTCATTCCATCATTCATTCACTCATTTATTCTTCTACTTATTTGTTCATTTAGTCATTGAACAAACTGTTTTTGCTTTACATGATACTATGCCTTGAAGGTTCAAAAACAAAACCAAGATACTTAATATAGACACCCATTTTTTGGGTTTGTAGTTTGTTTGGTTGGTTTGGGGCACAATGTTCATCCCCCCTTTTGCTGACTGTCGCTCCTATATTTCAAGCCACTTGTCCCCCATTCACAGTCCACAAAGTTTTAATGCTGAATTCCCAGCCCATGAGTAGATGTAGGCACATGACCCAGTGGTTTTGACCTATCAGAGAGACAGTGCTTTACAAACATTTTGGTCTCAAGACACCTTTAGATTCTTTAGATTTTTATTGTGTTATATTTATACATTTTTTACATTTTTGAAATTTGAACTGAAGAGATTTAAAAATACTTAAGTATTGATTGTGCTGATCTAATGGTCACATGAATGGAGTCACCATGGGCAGAAATGGAGGCCATGTATGGGTCCAACAGCATGGGTTCCTTTCACCAAGCTATTGCTGAATGAAACCCTGTAACAAAACAAACCAACACTTGGCACGTTGTCTCAAGAAAACCAACCAACCACTAGGTGGAAAAATGACTATATTGGACCCTTCCACCCTAAAAGGAGTGTGAGTCCTTTTGATAGAGTTGACAACATCCTGATATGAGTTTCCCTTCTTGCTCACATCACAGGCCCTCAGCTGCCACTACTATCTGAAGGCTCCAGAGCAAGCATGTCAAACTCAAAGGCTAACACAGGTCAAATAAGCAAGGTTTAAGTTTACGTGGGCCACAAAAAACAAAAGCTTCAATTTTCATAGAAACGTAGGTTTATTTCGATAGAAACATGCTGAATACAATGGGCTGAAATAAATGTTAACAAAATAATAGAACATTTTAATAAAAATTAATATTTTTCTTGAACATATTAACTTACCAGACACAGAATAACTGCACAAATTAATAAGTGTAACGCAAATAAACCCATTTTCTTGTTCTCTGAAAGCAAAGTGTTTCCTACTGTGCACACCAAACAACTCAGTACGAGACTAATGGTGTGGCAATCGGCTGCTAAAATATTCGCTGCTAGTGCTAGTGGTGAGAAGTGCGCCTGCATGTAAGGTGCATAAGAAAAATGAACGAAACATAATTGTAGTAATCAGTCATTAGCAAACATTGTAGTTTGTTATTAATAATTATGTGTAATAGGATATTGTAAAACTTAAGTTAAGAAATCATCATTAAAACATTTCTTACATGCCGTTATATTGGCTGGGCCACAAAAATATTCCTTGTGAGCTGCTTGCACCAGAGTGTTTGATTCATATTCTCACATTCCACATAACACTGCATTTCATGTGACATCGAGAGCCCCATTTACAGCACAGGACATATGGCATCAGGCACATGATCAGAGGACCCACTGGTCTTTTATATACACACTAGAGGCCCAGTGCATGAAATTCATGCATAGGGGGGCAGGGAAGGTGTCCCTCAGCCCAGCCTGCACCCTCTCCAATATGAGACCCCTCGAGGGATGTCTGACTGCATGTTTAGGCCTGATCCTGGTAGGATTGAGCCTAAATGGGCAGTCAGACATCCTTCTCACAATCTAGGACTACTGGCTCCAAACTGCTCACCTGCCTGCCTCCCTGATTGCTCCTCTGCCTGCCAGCCTGGTCACCCCCTAACCACTACCCTGTCAGCCTAATTGATGTCTAATTGCTCCCCTACCAACCTGTTTGCCCCCAAATTCCTTCCTCTGTTGGCCTGCTCACCCCTAACTGCCCCCCCCCCTTGCTGGCCTGATGGTGCACAACTGCCCTCTTTTGCAGGACCTGGAACCTCTCAACTGTCCTCCCCTGCTGCCATCTTGTGGTGGCCATCTTATGTCTACATGGGGGCAGGATCTTTGACCACATGGGGGCAGCCCTCTTGTGTGTTGGAGTGATGGTCAATCTGCATATTACTCTTTTATTAGATAGGATAAAGGCCTGGTGCATGAGTGGGGGCTGGTTTGCCCTGAAGGGTGTCTTGGATTAGGTTGGGGGTTCCCTTGGGACATGGGGTGGCCTCGACAAGGAACCTGTGGTGGCCAGCCATGCTCCCCAGGGACCCAAGCAGAGGCCCTGGGATCTGGGATTAATTTATGTTCTAGAATTGAAACTTTGTAGCCTGGAGTAGAGCCAAGCCTTCTGCTGGCTCCATGGAGACAATAATTGAAACTTTGTTGCCTAGAATGGAGGTCTAGGTTCTGGGGCTTCAGAAGCTTGGCTTCCTCCATCGCCTGAGCAACCTTAGCCTCTGCTCTCTCCAGCTCTGTGGCTGCCTCCATTTCTGTTGAGATTATGTATCTTCTATAATTGAAACTTTGTAACATTGAGTGGAAGCTTAGGCTCACAATGGTAGGTGGAAAGCTTGGCTTCCTCCATTGCCAGGGAAACCCACGCCTCCCTCCTACTCTCAGTGTTGGCAGCCATCTTGGTTGGGGTTTATTTGCATAATTTCTCCTGGTTGACTGGTGGGTGTGGCTGTGGGCATGGCTTGATTGGGGGTTTGGTCAATTTCCATATTACTCTTTTATTAGATAGGATCACCCAGAAGCTGCTGGCCTAATGAGAGGGCAGAATTATCTGAGAAGTACAGCTGATGAGGTAAATTACCCTGGAGGGTTGGAGAACATGCTGCAGGACACAATATAAGTTCAGTGACCATTGTACAGTGATATGACCACAGTAAGAAAAATACATAAGTTCAGAAACCAAGAAGTGGGAGCAGGATTGGCCCCATTTAGCACCATGTGAGAGGGTCTTGTTTTTTATCCCTGCAACTCTGATCTCACTAGGTTAAGTTCTAAATCTTAAATGGGGAATACACATACCTAATGGTGGATACAGGAAGAGTCCCCTTGAACTTTCAGCTTTATCTGCCACCAGGGCACTTTGGATGCTCTATGCCAAGAACCAGCAGGCAAGAAGAGGATCACTGTTGCCTCCTCAGTGTGGTAGAGGTTGAGCATTTTAGAGGACTTTAGAATATAAAGGGTGCTTGAAGCAATAACCTTTAAAGAGAAAATCTAAAAAAAACTGTATGAGGGGTGACAGTCCATTTGTTTTCAAAATTCAATGCAAAGGAGAAGAACCAAGATGACAGCATAGGTAAATACCTATCCTGCTGCCCCACACAACAATTTCAAAACTACAACTAAATGACAGAAAGGACATCATCCAGAATCACCAGAAAGCTGGCTGAGTGGAAATTACACAAATAAAAGTAAAGAAAGGACACTGTGATTCAGAGGAGCAGCGGACGGCAGAGTTGCAGATACGCACTGAGTCAGAGGTTCAGAACCGCGAGAGCAGATAAGGCAGGCAGCTGGATACCCGGCTGGTTTTCTCAAACGGGGAGGGAGACAAAGGTGTCCCAATGCACTGATTCCCCAATTCTGGGTGAGGTCCAGGGAACCCACACTCATACGGGGTGAAACTGGACAGAAAGAAGGAAGCACACTGAAACTCAGGCACTGCAGAGGTCTGTGAGCTTGCAGAGAGGGTGGATAAACTTGGGAACTGCAGAAGCACGTGAGTGCACAGAGAGGACTCGTAACTTGCTCTCTCATTTGGGAGAAAAAAAAGAAGGGAAACCACTGGACTACATTATTTTACAACCCTGGGTAAGAATTTGGGTGTGCAGACTCATTTGGGGAGAAGCTGAATTGTCCGGCAGAGGGTAGAGCTTGGTGGCAGCTTTCTCTCAGAGGAGCGTTCAGCCATTGCCACCAGGCACAGAGAGCCAGGTGCTGCATAGGGTGGAGCTAACGGGAAATCAAGGCTGCCTGCTCAGCCCGGAGACTCCGCCCATCCAACCTGAGCACAGCTGATCCTCACAGCCAACTGGCCTGGAGGTCAAACCCTCCTAGTGCTAACAACAATAATCTAGGCTTAACTTCAACAAGACTGTGTAACCCATAAAGGGCTGCACCAAGAGTATCCACCTCAGGTAACTGGGGAGGCTGAGCCACTGTCCCTTAGAGGACATCTACCACACAAAGCTAATCGACCAACTCAGGGAAGCAGCCAAAATACAGAGACCTGGAAATAAATCACATGTGAAAGAAATGGAAAAAAAACAACTAGGCATAGAGTTCAAAACCACGGTTATAAAATTTTTCAAGAGGCTCATAGAAAAGGCTGATGAACTTAACAAGACCTTTGAGGATATGAACGAGACCCTTGAGGATATGAAAAAGGACCAACTAGAAAATAAGCATACACTGACTGGAATAAAAATATTATACAAAGACCTAAAAGCAGTCTAGGGGACCACAAGAATCAAGTCAAAGATTTGAAATACAAAGAAGCAAAATCCACTCAGCTAGAAAAGCAAGAAGCAAAAAGAATCCAAAAAATTGAAGATAGTGTAAAAAGCCTCTGGGACAACCTCAAGCATACCAACATCCGAATTATAGTGGTGCCAAAAAAGAGAGAGAGCAAGACAATGAAAACCTATTTGAAGAAATAGTGACTGAAAACCCCTCACCTGGTGAAAGAAATTGACTTAAAAGTCCAAGAAGCACACAGAACCCCAAACTATAGGAATCCAAAGAGGAGTACACCAAGACACATCATAATTAAAATGCCAAGAGCAAAAGACAAAGAGAGAATATTAAAAGCAGCAAGAAAAAAACAGTTACCTACAAGAGAGCACCTATACAATTGTCAGCGGATTTTTCAACAGAAACGATGCCTGCCTGACGGGAGTGGCAAGAGATATTCAAAGTGATGAATAACAAGAATCTACAACCAATATTACACTACTCAGCAAAGCTATCATTCAGAATTGAAGGTCAGATAAAGTGCTTCACAGAGAAGAAAAAGCTAAAGGAGTTAATCACTGCCAAACCAGTATTATATGAAATGCTGAAAGGTATTGTTTAAGAAGAGGAAGAAGAAAAAGGTAAAAATAAAAATTATGAACAACAAATACACATCTATCAACAAATGAATCTAAACATCTAGTGAATTAAAAATCTGATGAAAAGGATAAACTGTTCAGAATCATGGGTATAGAGAGGGAATGGACTGACAATTCTTGGGGAGAAAATGCGTGTGGGAAGTGCACCAACAGACTGGACAAAGATCTTACATCTATTAAAGAGGACAGTGCGGGAAGGTAAGGGCAGAGGGTGGGATGGGTACCAGGTTGAGGGGAGCTATAGGGAGAAAAAAGGGGAACATTGTAATTTATAAACTGAACAATAAAAATTAAAATATAAAAAAAGATCAATGGACAAGTTGATGGTAACACTTTGCTCTTGGCAGCTGTTCCTTTCTTAGAGCCTAAATTATTCATGCTGTAGAATAATCAGTTTTTCCCTAACTCTGACTTATATTAAACACTTTGTATTCTTGATTATATTAATTTCCTTTCAAACTTTTATGACAAAAGAGTCTTTAGTGACTTCATTTTTTTTCTCCAGCAAGATCAAACTTTATTTCAAGAAACATACCTAGAAAAGTTAAAAATTAATTCCAGGAGACTACTTCAGAATTCTGGGAATCAGTGAAGCTCAAAAGGCTACATTTACTGCCCAGGTGACCTTGTGTTTTTTATAGTCAATGTTCTAGTCAACAACCAGCATAGATGGTGAGATTTTTCCCATGGTCATGCTTTGCAGAATGCTGGCAGCATTTTATGATTTAAAACTTTCACAAGAACAATGCTTATGTGTCCTATTACAAAAACCAAACCAAATACATTAACTAGAAAGCTATCCACCCCTCTTTGCCAGGGCCATGTGCTATGTATCTATCCAAACATATCTGAGGTGATGCAAGGGTAGGAGTCAACAAAATGCTGAACCAAAGACCCAGATTCAAATACCAGCATGCCCTCTAAGCCTGTGACCAGGGCTAGTCAGCCTTCTCTGTATTAGTTGATCATCGAAAAATGAAAGGTTTAGGCTAAATGACAGCAATGGTCTCAAGAAGTGGAGAAATCCTACGCTATGGTGTTTCCTCATGATTTCATATTTTCATTTAGGCTTTCTCACCCAAGGAACCCTCAGGGCAGACACAATGAATAAACAGATTTTTCTTATTTCAGTGTACAAAGTACAGCATACATTTTGCTTTGACTACAGTTTTTAAATTGTTGGAATGAAGACTCAACTGTAGACAGTTGTGGTACCCACTGGGTGGCTGAGACCCCCCTCATCCCCCGGAACGGCGGTTCCTAGTTGGCGCAGAAGCAGATTCCGAGGAACCCTGTGCTCTGCCGTGGAGAGGTCAGATTTCCCCTGGGGTTTTTTTCCAGGGGAGATTTGCACCCCAAAATCCGCGGCTGTTGGAGCTGGCAAACGTGGAAGAGGGCCCTCAGAGCTGGTAGCAGGGGGGATGCATAGAACGCAACCCATTTGGACCTGACAGAGGAGGCCAGCCTAACAATTTGGGGAGGAAGCGGGCTGCCAAACCCAAGGGGAGAGGGGGTTTCGCGCAACATACGAGCGGGACTTGAGTTCACGTGCTTGCATTTGTCCTCTGCAAATTTGAATTTCTCAGTTCTGAACCAGGAACGTGGGATCGCCTGGTAGGGGATAACCTGGGAGACCACAGGGGCGAGCTGTTTTGCTGAGGCTGGGGTTCAGAACAGGTGCTCACCATTAGAGAGGCAACCCTGGGTTACCTAATTTCCACAAATGAGCAGAGAATACCATAGACATAGCGGGATTTTAGGTCATGCTAGAGAGGACCAATAGACCCAGAGGTCAATTCAGAAACATAGCCACCTAGGGGCTGAATCACAAATTGACTCTTGTGCAACACAAATTAAGGAATCAATTTTATTTCTACTACTATTTAAACTTTTTTTAAGTGCCATTTTATTTCATCTTTACTCTACTTAGAGATTAGGATTATACAGTCTTTTTTCATCTATCCTCTAGTATTTTTTACTCTACCTCAACTTCACCCTTATGTCAGCACTCTCTTGAAAACCTTTCCCTAGTTAGTGTCTTATTCCCTTTACACTTTTTCCTTATTCTCTCTTTTCACCCCCTGTTAAAATTTCACCCCACTCTTACATCCAATCTCCAACCACCTGTTCCAAGTCCATACACATCTATAGATTCCCCGACTTCACTATCCTAAATTGTTTTTCTCTCGGTCCTGCTGATGTTGTTTACCTGACTGTTGTTTATATCGATATTTTATGCATGTTTGTGAGATTGGTTTGGTTATTCTTTTCTTTTAATTTTTTTGGGTGGGTGTTGGCATTGTTTTTTGTTTTGGTGTTGTTTACATTTTTTTATACATTTAAGCTTCTGTGTTCACTAACCTCCCTTGATATTAGTTGTTGTATGTAGTTTGTATCAATCTCCACGTACTTGTTGCTGGTTTTTGCTGGGATTAGTGGTGGTCCTTTGGGACTTTGCAACCCATATTTATAGTTCATTCCCTTTTCCTATCTTTTTACTCCTTCCCTTTTTCCTAATTTTATTTTGGCATTGCTCGTTCTTTCTATCTTTCTTACTTTTTCTTTTTTTTCTTTCTTTGGTGTGTGTGACGGTTTTCTCTTACTCTCTTTTTTCCCACCTATCACCTAATTTACCTTCCTCTGTCAATCACCTGTAATTTGGAGTTACCAATACTGTGAATACATTCTTCTTCAGTGCCTGGTGTGCTGCACCTGGTTGAGTTGTAATTTGAGCCTTTAAATCAACACAGGAGAGTGAGAACTACATAACGAGACACACAGAGAAGAGAGACTATGGGGAGACAAAGAAATAGCCCACAAATGAAAGAAAAACAAGCCTCACCAGAAAAAGAGGTAAACAAAATGGAAGCAAGCAACCTATCAGAGAGAGAGAGTTCAGAGAAGTGGTCATAGGGTGGCTGAAGAGAATAGAAGTCAATATGAGTAAGAACCATGAGGAATTGAAGAGGAATCAAGAGGAAATGAAGATCCATGAAGAAATGAAGAAGACCCAAGAAGAAATGAAAAGTGACATCGCTGAGGAAAAGAACTCCATAGAAAGTATCAGGAGTAGACTAGATGAAGCAGAGGACTGTATCAGTGAGCTGGAAGACAAGGTAGGAAAAAATACACAAGTAGAGCAGCTTCTAGAAAAAAATAATTAAAAAGCAGGAGGAGAGCATAAGGGAACTTTGGGACAACATGAAACAAAACAACATCCATATAATTGGGCTTCCAGAGGGACAGGAAACTGAGCAAGGAATAGAAAACCTGTTGGAAGAAATAATGACAGAAAACTTCCCTGAATTAGGAAAGAAAAAACCCACACAAATCCAAGAAGCTCACAGAGTTCCAAGCAAATTAAACCCCAAAAGACCTACACCAAGGCATGTTATAATTAAATTGGCAAACATCAACGACAAAGTGAGAATCCTAAAATCTGCCAGAGACAGACAGAAAGTAACCTACAAAGGAACCCCCATCAGATTAGCAAGTGATTTCTCAACAGAAACCTATCAGGCCAGAAGGCAGTGGAATGAAATTTACAAAGTCATGCAAAGGAAGGGTCTGAATCCTGGAATACATTACCCAGAAAGGCTATCAATAAAAATTGAAGGTCAAATCAGGAGCTTCACAGACAAAAAAGGTCTAAGGGAATACATTACCACCAAACCAGCAATGCAAGAAATGCTAAAGGGTCTGCTGTGAAAAGCAATAGGAAGCGAAGAAAGAACACAGAGGTAAATAACAAAAATGGCCACAAATAACTACCTATCAATAATAACTTTAAATGTAAACAGTTTAAATGCTCCAATCAAAAGACATAGGGTAATGGACTAGATAAGAAAACACGACCCATACATCTGCTGTCTACAAGAAACCCACCTCCAAAAAAAAGACGCACACAGACTGAGGGTGAAAGGATGGAAAAAGAATCTTCAGGTGAATGGAAATGGAAAAAAGCTGAGGTAGAAATACTTATATCCAACAAATTAGATCTCAAAGTGAAGGACATAACCAGAGATAAAGAAGGCCACTACATAATACTAAAGGGAGCAATCCAACAAGAAGAAATAACTCTGGTAAACATATATGCACCCAATACAGGAGCACCCAAATACACACAAAAACTCCTAGAGGACATCAAGGGAGAGATAGATAGCAATACAATCATAGTAGGAGACTTTAATACCCCACTATCACCATTGGACAAATCCTCTAAACAAAAAATCAGTAAAGGAACATCAATCCTCAATGACGCACTAGACCACATGGAATTAATTGACATCTTCAGATCATTTCACCCCAAAGCCACAGAATATACATTCTTTTCAAGTGCCCATGGGTCATTCTCAAAAATAGACCATGTGTTGGGTCATAGGCAAAGTCTCTACAAATTCAAGAAGATAGAAATCATATCAAGCATATTCTCAGAGCACAGTGGCATAAAGCTGGAAATAAAGTACAATAAAAAACAATCCAAAGAAATCAATCACATGGAGACTAAACATCATGCTATTAAATTATGACTGGGTTACTATAGAGATCAAGGAAGAGATAGAAAATATCATGGAAACAAATGACAATGACGGCACAACAATCCAAAATCTATGGGACACAGTGAAAGCAGTTCTGAGATGGAGGTTCATAGCTCTACAATCCTATTGCAAAAAAACTAGAAACAGTGGCAATAAATTACCTAACCCAACAACTCAAAGAGTTAGAAAGAAAGCAACAAGAAAAGCCCAGTGTAAGCAGAAGGAAAGAAATAGTAAAGATCAGAGCAGAAATAAATGACATAGAGACCAATTAAACAATACAGAAGATCAACAAAACCAAGAGCTGGTTCTTTGAAATGATAAACAAGATTAATGAACCTCTAGCCAGTCTCACCAAGAAGCAAAGAGAGAGGACCCTAATAAATAAAATCAGAAATGAAAGCAGTGAAATAACAATAGACCCCTTTGAAATAAAAATGATTTTTTAAAAATACTATGTACAACTCTACTCCAACAAACTGGACAACCTGGAGGAAATGGAAATATGCCTAGAAAAATATAGCCTCCCAAAACTCAATCAGAAAGAATCTAAACAACTCAATAGACCAATAACTGTGGAAGAAATTGAAGCAGTCATCATAAAGCTTCCAGCAAACAAAACCCCAGGGCCAGATGGCTTCACAGGGGAGTTTTACCAAACATTCAAGGAAGAACTAAAACCTATACTCCTCAGCCTATTCCAGAAAATTCAAGAGGATGTAACACTTCCAAACTCCTTATATGAAGCTAGCATAACCCTAATAACAAAACCATACAAAGACGATATAATGAAAGAGAATTACAAGCCAATATCCCTCATGAATATAAATGCCAAAATCCTCAATAAAATTCTAGCAAATCGGATCCAGCAGTATATCAGAAAGATCATACACCATTACCAAATAGAATTTATCCCAAAGATGCAAGGATGGTACAATATCCACAAATCAATAAATGTGATACATCACATAAACAAATTGAGAGATAAAAATCACATAGTCATATCAATTGATGCAGAAAAAGCATTTGACAAAATCCAACACCCTTTCTTGATAAAAAATCTCAACAAGGTAGGAATAGAAGGATCATACCTCAACATAATAAAAGCCATATATGATAAACCCACAGCAAACATCATACTCAATGGGCAAAAACTACAACCATTTCCCCTAAGAACAGGAACAAGACAGGGTTACCCACTTTCACCACTCCTGATCAACACAGTACTGGAAGTATTAGCCATTGCAATTAGACAAGAAGAAGAAATAAAAGGCTTCCAAATTGTAAAAGAAGAAGTAAAGCTATCCTTATTTGCAGATGACATGATATTGTACATAAAAAACCCGAAAGACTCCATAAAAAAGCTAATAGACTTAATAAATGAGTTCAGCAACGTATCAGGCTACTAAATCTATGGCATTTATATACACTAATAGTGAATTTACAGAAAGAGAGACTAAAAAATCAATCCCATTTACCATCACACCAAAAAAATTAAGATACCTAGGAATAAACTTAACTAAGGAGGTAAAAGACCTATTCGCGGAAAACTACAGGACACTAAAAAAAAGATAGTGGAAGATGTAAAGAGATGGAAGAACATACCATGTTCATGGATTGGGAGAATCAACATAATTACAATAAATGTCCATATTACCCAAAGCAATCTATAAATGTAATGCACTCCCCATTAAAATACCAATGGCATATTTCACAGAACTAGAAAGAATTCTCCAAAAATTCATCTGGAATGAAAAAAAAAGGCTTCGAATATCTTCAGCAATCATGAGAAAGAAACACAAAGTCGTTGGGATTTCAATACCAGATTTCAAGCTGTATTACAAAGCTACTGTTCTCAAAACAGCCTGGTACTGGCACAAAACAGACATATAGATCAACGGAATAGAATAGAGAATCCAGATATCAGACCAAGCCACTATGCTCAATTAATATTTGAAAAAGGAGGCATGAACATAAAGTGGAGTCAAGACAGTCTCTTCAATAAATGGTGTTGGGAAAATTGGACAGATAGATGCAAAAAATGAAACTAGACAACCAACTTATACCATAACAAAAATAAACTCAAAATAAATACAGGACTTAAACATAAGACGGGAAACCATAAAAATATTAGAGGAATCTACAGGAAAAAAAATCTCAGACATATGCCAAAAGAACTTCTTCGATGATACTGCTTCTAGGGCTATGGAAGCTAAAGACAAAATAAACAAATGGGACTACATCAAAATAAAAAGCTTTTGCACAGCTAAAGAAACCATCAACAAAACAAGAAAACCCACTGTATGGGAGAACATATTTGCAAATGTTATCAGTAATAAAGGTTTAATCTCAAGCATCTGCAGGCAACACACACAACTCAATAAAAGGAGGACAAATGATCCAATAAAAAAATGGGAAAGAGACCTAAATAGAACCTTTTCGAAAGAAGACAAAAGGAAGGCCCAGAGACATATGAAAACTTGCTCAATGTCACTAATTATCTGAGAGATGCAAATCAAAAGGACTATGCGGTACCATCTCACACCTATCAGAATGGCTTACATCAACAAATCAACAAATGACAAGTGCTGGTGAGGATGCAGAGAAAAAGGAACTCTCCTGCACTGCTGGTGGGATTGTAGACTAGTGCATCCACTGTGGAGAACAGTATGGAGTTTCCTCAAAAAACTAAAAATGGAGCTCCCATTTGACCCAGTGATCCCACTTCTAGGAATATACCCCAAGAAACTAGAAATGAAAATTAGAAAGGATATATGTACCCCTATGTTCATAGCAGCTCAATTTACCATAGCTAAGATTTGAAAACAGCCTAATTGCCTATCAGCAGATGAGTGGATTAAAAAATAATAGTACGTCTACACAATGGAATACTACGCTGCGGTAAAAATGAAGGAGCTCCTACCATTTGTAACAACATGGATGGATTTGGAGAGCATTATGCTAAGTGAAATTAGCCAGGCAGAGACAGACAAATATCACATGATCTCACTCATTTGAGGAATATAATGAATGACATAGACTGATGAACAAGAATGGATCCAGAGACTGAGAAAAGTCTATCAGATTGTCAAACCTCAGGGTGTTGTAGAGTGGGAATTTTTGAGGACTACTGAGGCCATCGACTATGCCCCAGATTGAGTAGGCAGTGCTGACACCAGGACAGGCCTTGAGATATGGTCTCATGGCCCCTTCCCAGCACGTAGGCCTTGCAAGACAGAACACTGTCAGCATTCTGAAGAACAGGATAACCCTGTGGGTGGCATGGTCAATGGCATGACTCTGATGTAGCTTGGGAAAAAGTGTTTTGTCTTAGGTTGCTTCTTCTGCAAAAACAGGATGTGGTTAATGTGCTTAAAAGTGGTCCTGCACAAAGGGTCGGAGCTGCTCTATGGTCTCCAATTGGAGAAGGGTACAGCAGTCTCCAGGCTGGCTAATAAAGGCTCCCTAAATTTTAATTTGGTCTGGGCTCCGGTGGTCATTCACACGCCTCTTCTCCACAACAAGGGTAAGTGGAAGGGGGTGGGAATAAGGAGGAAAGTCAATATATTTGAACTCTTGAACTGAGGTAAGTGATTTGTGTTTTTACATCCCTGACAAAGTTTATATAAAGTTATTAAAAAATGGCAGCTAGTTTGAGATTGAATTGACATGGCCTAGAGCTTGTCATCTCCTATGGACACCATTTCTTAGGCTAGGCCCTCCTTAACCTCCTGTGACACCATAATACCCTTACATGATATTATTCTATAATGTCATTATAACTTTTGATATTTGACAACAGCATATTATATAATTATCCCAAATAAACTTAAAAACTAATTATTTGAATGTTGGGAAGCAATTTAAAAAAGGATAGGAAAGGAATTAATCCCTTTCAGAAGGAATTAAGGCACTGGGAAGGCATCCGAGCATTCTATATTGGCCCTTCTTGCCCTTTTTGCCAAGAGGGACCTTCTTCTTACTATCCAAATACACACAGCTGATGCCTGAGCTTTCAGTTCAAGCTGTGGCTGAAGCCTCGGGGCAGCTGGCACCATGGATCTGTCTCTCGACCAATGGTGTGAGCTGGGCCCTCTCTGGAGAAGAAACCTGGGTCACCCAAGATATGTGATCAGTACCAGGACCCCGCCAGCAGGTGAGGGGACCCCAAGGCAGGTGCTGGGCGTAGAGGCCACGGGGACATAGACTACAAAGGAGACAAAACTGAACCTCACATCACCCTGTTTGGCCCCGGAGGATGGCTGGTTAGCCAGAGACGGGTAAGATTCCTCAGGGAAGGAACAACCTAAGACAGGCACAGTCACTGAGGAGCCAACAGGAGAGAACTAAAAGGTCAACAGAGGTGGGGCACAGGCCCTCATCCACAAACCTTGCAGGGGCTTGAATTCTCACCCCTCCTGAGGAAGGTCTCCTGCCCCCAAGGCTGCTTCACCTCCCACGCACAACTCAGATGGGGACCCAGGTGGCAGACAGAGACTCGGCCAGCAATAGCTACTCTATATCTAAATTCAATCTATTACCAGGAATGCTCAGAACCTACTCGAAAATGCAAATATTCCTTTCCACTAGTATTTACAGGGTAAACTAAGATTTCTGCTTGAGTAATAAAATTGACAGGAAAATAGTAATCAAGTTTTCAGATTAATTTAAATTGGCCAAGTGAAATAAGTGAATACTCAAGAAAATTTATGTGTACTGGACAAAAAGCTTTTCCTAAAAACATTAACTAAAATATCTATTAGTAGTTAATCTCACTGTAAAATTGCCTAACATCCAAAGAACCTAAAGTAGTCACATTTGTGTGCAAAAATTAAAATTAAAATTTACCAAGATGGCAAGATAAAATTTTCAAAGGTCCCATTAATCAGAAAAGGGGGAGGGGGGATAGCGGGGTAATATCATGTAAGGAAAAATATCCTGTAAGTAAAATACATCTAGAAAATTCTTACTCCAGAAAAGTAAATTCTGGGAGGAACCAAGATGGCGGCATAGGTGAAACACCTATCTTGCCATCATACTCAGCAATTTAAATACTACAACTTAACGAAAGAACAAACACCTTCCAGAACCACCAGAAAGCTCGCTGAGTGAAAAATCCACAAATAAAAGTGAAGATAAGACACTGTGACTCGGAGGAGCAGCGGCGAACAGCGTTGAAAGATTCGCACGGAGAGGGCGGGCGGCTGAAAACCGGCCTGTTTTCTCGAACGGGGGAGACAAAGACTGATTCTCCAGCTCTGGGCGAAGTCCAGAGAACCCACTATCATACGGGGTGAAGACTGGTCAGTGGGAGGGCACGCCGAAGCTCGGGTGCTGCCGGGTCTGCCGGCTTGTGGAGAAGACAGCTTGCACGAACAGCTCGGCTGTGTGACGGTGCAGAGAGTGCTCTGCGACTCTCTCTCTCATTCGGAAAACCGTCAGACTGCTTTGTTTTACGACCCTAGGTGAGACATTGCGCATGCAGACTCATTTGGGGAGAGTCTGAATTCCTCGGGAGCTGGTGGAGCTCTGCAGCGGCGCTCTCTCAGAGGTGCCGGCGGTCATTGCCCACGGCACAAAGTCCCCAGGGCCGCATAGGGTGGAGCTAACGCTGTCTGCTTGGCCCGGAGACTCCGCCCATCCAACCTGAGCACAGCTGAGCTTTGCAGACAATTGGCCTGGAGGTCAACCCTTCCAAGTGCTAACAACGATTAACCTGAGCTTAACTTCAGCAAGACTGTGCAACCCATATCCACCTCAGGTAACTGGGGAGGCTGAGCCACTGTCCATAGTAGGAAGTATACCACACAAAGCTAATTGACCAACTCAGGGAAGCAGCCACCATGCAGCGACATGGAAAGAAATCAGATGTGAAAGAAATGGAGGAAAAAAAACGACTGGACATGGAATTCAAAACCACAGTTATAGGGTTTTTCAAGAGGCTCCAACAAAAGGTCAAGGCCTATAAGTAAATAAGCAAGATCACAAAGGAAATGATCAAGACCAACGTGGAAATGAATGAGTCCTACAAGGAAATGAAAGAAACCCTCAAGGATATAAAGCAGACTCTCAAGGATATGAAAAAGGACCAACCAGAAATTAAGCATACACTGACTGAAACAAAAAATATTATACAAAGACCTAAAAGTGCTCTGAAGCACCCCAAGAACCAAGTTAAAGATTTGAAATACAAAGAGGTAAAATCCACTCAGCTGAAAAAGCAAGAAACCAAAAGAATCCAAAAAATTGAAGATAGTGTAAGGGGCCTCTGGGACAACCTCAAGCATACCAACATCCGAATTATAGGGGTGCCAGAAAAAGAGAGAGAGCAAGACAATGAAAACCTATTTGAAGAAATAGTGACTGAAAACTTTCCACACCTGGTGAAAGAATTTGACTTAGGAGTCCAAGAAGTGCACCGAATCCCAATATATAGGAACCCTAAGAGGACCACACCAAGGCACATCATAGTTAAAATGCCAAGAGCAATAGACAAAGAGATAATAATAAAAGCAGCAAGAGAGAAACAGTTGGTTACCTATAAGGGAGCACCCATACGATTGTCAGCGGATTTCTCAACAGAAACTATGCAGGCCAGACGGGAGTGGCAAGAAATATTCAAAGTGATGAACAGCAAGAATCTACAACCAAGATTACTCTATCCAGCAAAGCTATCATTCAGAATTGAAGGTCAGATGAAGTGCTTCGCAGATAAGAAAAAGCTAAAGGAGTTCATCACCACCAAACCAATATTATATGAAATGCTGAAGGATATTCTTTAAGAAGGGGAAGAAGAAAAAGGTAAAAATATAAATTATGAACAACAAATACACATCTATCAACAAATGAACATAAAAATCAAGTGAATTGATAGGCTGATGAACAGGATAAACTGGTGAATATAACAGAGACATGGACATAGAGAGGGAATGGACTGACAATTCTTGGGGAGAAAAGAGTTGTGGGAAGTGCAGCAAGACACTGGACAAAAATCTTGCAACAATGGGAGAGGACATTGGGGAGGGGGAGGGGAGGGTGGAGGATGGGATAGGTACAAGGTGGAGGGGAGCTATAGGGGGATAAAAAGGGGAAACAATGTAATTAATAAACTGAACAATAAAGATAAATAAATAAATTAATTAATTAATAGAGAGATAGATAGATAAATTTTTTTTAAAAAGTAATTTCCATTTGTAAAACCAACTGCAGGACACCCATGAAAAAAAACACACATGGTGTCAAAATAAGCCAAAGGAAAATCATTTAGGCAAAAATAAAAAGAATCCCAAGTCTATTTTGCAGAGAGGATCCCTCTGTTAACTTTTTGTCAAGAATGTGTTTGTGTGTTTGCAGAGAACAACTCCAAGACTATGTGGGTTCTTGTGACAGTGAGGAACTGATGGTTCTGTTCCAGCCATGAGGACGGTCCAGAGATAGGGGACACTGATGACACCTTGCCATGCTAGCAGTCGGCAGCTGTGCATGGCTGTAGGTGGCCCAAGACCATACCAGAGAGGATGGATCTTGCATTGCCACGATGTGTCCACCATCTGGATACCATTGCTGACATGTACACATGAAGAACTATTTAACATTGGAACTGGGACTCAGAACAGTTGGACATTGAAACTGACACTCAAACATTTCTTGTTCTTATACGTTGTTTCTAGTATGCAGAGGCAAGATATTTTTGAAGGAAAAATGGGGCGGTGGGGAGTGATTGATATAGAGGCAGGGTGGCCTTGAACAGGCTGTGAAGCTACAGGGTGAAGGCTGGGGTGGATGGGAGGCGGATGCTGGGGGAGATCAACCGAAGGACTTGTATGCATGCATATGAGCATAACCAATGAATGAAAGACACTGGGGCGGGGAGGGGGGCAGGTGGGAACATGTGCTGGGGGGTAAGGGAGGCTGTGGGGAGGTTATTGGGGCGGAGGAAAATATATGTACTACTATTTAATATAAGTTATATTGTAAAAAAATTAAAATTAAAAATTTTTTAAAAGACTCAACTGTAGTCATTTCTAGTGCTCCGAGTTATTGATTCTTCGGGCTTTTGTTCACATATTTGCATGTAATCTGGGATGACTAAACTCCAGCTTTGCATTTATGATCAAGTTTTGCATGTGATTTCCATTAACCATAGTTGAGATCTGCAGAGTGGGTACAAAGTCACACTAGTGACTGACTAATGGTTCTGATATCCATCATTGCCTCTATTCTAGGCACATCTTATTTCCTAGATGTGTTTCTTCAATACTACTGAATTTTAAAACTTTACAGAGCATTTTCTTATGATGAACATAATTATTAGAATTGAAAGGTGGTTCTGGTTTGTTCTGATTCAGATTTTCTTATATTATCACACGCTAGAAAAATAAAATAAAATAAAATTTCAATAGCTAAATAATTCTTTTCTTTCAGCTCTCATTATCTGAAACACTGACAAGTCAGAGAAGCATATTTTAAATGACAACTAGTATCTGTTTATTTAGCTTTATTTCAATCAGCATTTCATAAAAATTATTTTACTTATCTGGTGTTTCCATTCTCTTTTGCCTTTATCTGACTGGGAGATTCTTGTTTCTTTGAGTGTTTTAAACTCTAACTTGGAAGTACAGCTCTAATGCAAAATTTTGTAGTGTTTCATCTGACTATTTAAAAAGGTATAGCTTATAAAACAGTATTTAAATTTTCATAGCATTAGAATGTTCTTCATGAAAATACAATCTGTACTTATGGTATGCAATCTATACTAATAATATGGTAATTGACCATCACTCCGTGATGCCCACAGCCAATCAGGAGGGAATATGCAAATAAATGAGGCAAAGATGGCAGTGGCCACAGAGCCAGATGGAGTGGAGGGTGTGGGGGAGGCTTGGATTGCCCCAGGTGATGGAGAAAGCCAAGTTTCCCACCTACCTGGGCCGGCCACAGAGCAGACCAGAGTGAGCCAGAGGCTTGGGTTGCCCCCAGCAGTGGAGAAACCTGGGCACCAAAGGAGAGTCTCCACTGGGGGGCATGGCCTGGCTGAAAATGGCCCTTGGCCCCTCACCCAGGCACCCAACAGGGACCTCCACCTTGAAGGGGGTGTGGCCAACCTGAACAGCCCTCAGTTCCTTACCCAGGCTGGCCATGCCCCCATAGGGTGAGGGTCTCTGCTGGGGGTTTGGCCAGCCTGCAAACAGCCATCAGTTCCTCTTCCAGGCTGGCCACAAACCCCCAACAGCAATCCTTACCCCATGGATGTGTGGCTGGCCTGCAAATTGACCCAGCCCCTCGCCCAGGTCGGCACAGTCCCCAGTGGTGACCCCCACCCCAATGGGGGCATGTTTGGCCTACAAACTACCATAAGCCCCTAGCCCAGGCCACTCCAATCCCCAAGAGAACCCCCACCTGATCTGGGACACCCTACAGGGCAAACCAGCCAGCCCCCACCCATGAACCAGGCCTTTATCTATATAAAAAGGAAATATGCTAATTAGACTGGGAAACCTTCCAGGAGATTTTCTGGACGTTTTTCTAGACAAAGCAATGGGCGGGGCTGAGGTAAATGAGTTTAGGGACTAAGAGGGGATGGCAGTTATGGGTGATCAGGCCAGGATGGGATGGCAGTTGTGGGTGATCAGGCTGGTGGGTGCAATCAGGCCAGTGCGTGGGGGAGTTAGGGGAGAGCAGGCCAGTGGGGAGGGCAAGTGGGGTGAGCAGGCATGCAGCAGGAAGTTTGGGGTGAGCAGACTGGTGGGAGGAGCAGTTGGGGGTGAGCAAGCTGGCAGAAAGAGTGGTTAGGGGCAATCAAGCAGGCTGGCAGATGAGTGGTTAGGAGCCAGCAGTCCTGGATGGCAAGAGGAGTATCCAAGAGGTCCCAGATTGGAGAGCGTGCAGGCCAGGCTGAGGGACAACCTCCCGTACACAAATTTCGTGCATCAGCCCACTAGTAAATTTATAATAGGAGACAGAACAGTGTTGAAACCTTGACTGGGATAGGTGTTACTTATCACAGTGTGTGACAGAAGCCAAGTATGGGTTATGACCAGAGCTTCAGTGGGGACTCGGCTGTCAGTCTTGTCACTTCCATTCATTCTTCACCCAGTAGCCAGAGAAGTCTTTTAAGAAATAAATCTGCTTTCATGTTTTTTATGGGATTAATTGTGTTTTTTGCCCCAAATTTCTATGCTAAAGTCCTAACCCCCATAACCTGAGAATGTGAACTTAATTTGGAGATAATGTCTTTAAAGAGGTAATTAATATAACATGAAGTCATTAGAGTGGGTCTTAATTCAATATGACTGGTGTGCTTATTTAAAAAAAGGACATGAAAACAGAAAAACACAGAGAATAAGCTATGTGAAGACATAAGGAGAAGACAGCCATAAACAAGCCAAGGAGAGAGGCTTCAGAGAAAACCAACCCTGACTTGTAGCTTGTAGATTCCAGAATTGTGAGAAAATAGATTCCTGTTTGTAAGTCACCTAGTTTGTGATATTTTGCTATGATAGCTCTATTAGGCTAATATAGCCTCTTTCTCTCTCTTTTACACACACACACACACACACACACACACACACACACACACTCCACCCTCACTGCCGCCCTTTCTTGAAATCTTTAAGGTTTCTCTCCCATTTCACTTAGGACAGAGGCCAAAACACTGAACTCAGCCTATGGATATCCTGATTGTGCCTCCCCCCCCCGCCCCCCTCCCCCGGCCGGAACTCCATTCCAGCCTCCCCCCCGCCCCCATATACACTCTTCATCTCTGTTCCCTAGCCACTGGTCTTCCCGTGACATATCCATGACTCCTGAGCACTTTTGAATAGGTTCTTCTTCATCTAGAACACTCTTTGTGTTCTCTCCTAGTCTAGTCAGTTTCTAATACCCCTTGCATACCAGTTCAAACATCATTTATTTAGGAATACTATTTATCCCAGACACTTGCACTACAGCAGACCTTTCTACAAACTTCCATTGACCCCAGACATGCTCTTTCTGGCATTTACAGACTTTAAAAAATTGTATATGCACTTACTTGATTATTTCATTCATGTCCCCCACTTCATCATGACCTCTGAGAGGGCAGGGACCATGTCTATTTTGCCGCTGTTGTATCCCCAGGTCCTCACAGATATCTTGGCATGTAGCAGGTGCTCAACCAACAGTTGAGTGACCACAATGTATATCCACTGCTGGTCTTAGGGCAAATGGATGGGTCACAATGTGCAATGAAAAGGAGAACAAGAGGATCCAAGATGGTGGCCAATGGGACAGCATACTATAAGATAGTGTGTGAGTAAGAGAGCGAAAGGAGAGTGTGTGGACGTGCATGGAGTATCTGTATTTGTGAGTGAGGGACAGCTATATTCTACAGAACTGTTGGGGACTGGTGGACCAGGATTCCCTGGCTGGGCAGCCTCTACTTCTGCTAAAATCTCTCTTGGAGTGGCCAGCTCTGCTGCACGGACTGGCCATCTTTAATGGGAGACCAGCTGTGATCAGAAGCCCAGACTTACCTTCAACCAGGGAGACCTCAGATACCTCCCAGGACCCTACAACCACAATACCCAGGGACCAGCTGCCTCAACTGCGAACCCAAAAACACCCATACTCCAGCCTCCCAGGCTGTGGTGCCTAAAATTTTGTCCAGGGGGAGACAAAGCAGTGTCGAATGAAGGAACAGAGCAGATAGAAGGAACAGCTGGATAGAATACTATCCACCCAGAATTGACAAATTAAACATAGCTGGTGAGGTGATCCTTAGATGGAAAGGTCAGAGATCGCCTAGAGAGAGGTGAAATCTGGAATCCAGGCTGGAAGGAGAAATGCATGCAGTGGGGACTAGAGTCTCAGAAGGAGACTGTACCCACCAAATCCACAGCCATTGGGGTCAGTGTAGCCCTCAAATGTGGAAGGGGATCCACAGGTCTGCTGGCAAAAGGGGATTCTGTATATAAGCCCATAGTCATGGGAAACTGTGCTCAGAAAGACAGCCTGAAGTTCTATACTGGCTGCGTAGTGCCAGGGGAAAAAGACACAAGTCGGTGCAGTTCCTTTTGTCTCTCTTTTTTTTTTTTTTTTTGCCTCCTTGCTTCTGCTTGCTAAGTCCAGTACATAGGACCTTCCAATTAAAAACACTGACTGAGACTGCAGGGAAGAGTTGTTTTTGTGGAAACTTAGAATCAGAATAAGAAGAGACAAGCACGAAACCAGCTCTGGGTCAGTCCATCCCTCTAACACAGTATTAAGTGCGGCAGAGAAAGAAGAATAGAAAGACTGTAGAGAAGGGCCATTTACTCTCAGAAATTAATACGTAGAAACACCGCCACCCAAGGGTTGTGTCTGAAATTGGCTCTTGTGTAAATACAACTGAAGGCAGGAAAACAAATTGAACAGAGATATCCTGCCTGCTTGAAAACAAGGTTGTGGCTTATGACACAAAGGAGCAGTGAATCGTACAGAACTTCAACACTGTGCTGACTACCTGACAGAAAACAGAGGTTCCAGACAGAACAGTAGAGGAAATGAATGAACTTCACTACTTCAATTTTTAATTTTTATTTTTTATTTAAGAAACTAAATATTTCTCACTTGATTTTACTTTTTTATCATCATATTTTCATTTTAAATGATTATTATTACTACTATTATTTTACCCTTTTTAAGTTTTATTTTCTTTTTCTTTATTTTATTTTATTTTGGGATTAGTGTTCTACATTCTATTATTATTTTTCTGTTAGCATTATTTTACTCTATCTCAAATTTTCCTTTATGCCAACACTTTCTTCCTCACTTTTCCTCTTAGTCATTCTGTTTCTCTTACCTTGTTACTGCTTTAGTTTTTCTCTATATTTTCTTTTTACTCCCTTTTAAAAATTGATCTTACTCATATATCTAATTTCCTCCCCCGGCTCCAAGTTCATGCCACATCTCTTTCTTCACTAGCCAATTTTTTTTTCATTTTTTCCTTTTTCTTTTGTTCTGTTTTCTTGTTGTTTGTTTCATTGTTTGTTAGTTTGCTGTTTTTCATTGTTTTTTGTTTCTCTTTTGTTCCTCTCCTCATTTGTTCTCTTCTTCTAATAGCTTAGTTAATTCCAATCAACAACTCAGGCCTATCTACTCTATTCTCCTTTTCCTATAACAGATGAATACATAGATGGATAGATTAAATAAAAGAAAAACTTTATATATTTTTCTCATATATATTTAATATATACACATATATATTTATTTTCTACTTTATTTTTATTTTTATTTTTCTTCTTATACACTCATTCTCTTTCTACCTCTTCTATACTGAATTGTGACCTTTTCCCTATTAATTCAACTCCTTGACCTTACTTTCTGGAAATAAGGTCTGCCTCCTCAAATTCAGCTAGGTGTTTGTTGTTTGGGTATTTGTTATTTTCATTTTTTGGATTAGCTGTTGGTTTTATTTGAGATTTCTCACAATATACACATATCATTTCCCCCTTCTATTTTCTTCTCTTTATATTTTTCGCTGACATTTTTTCCTTTTCTCAACATAATTTTTGCACTCTTTCCTGTACCATAATTTTTGGGGGTTTTATTGGTATTGTGAATACATTTGTGTTTGGTGCTCTGTTCATTATGTCATGTTGTATTTTGTGCCTTTAAGTCAATGCAGGAGAGACAGAGGTACATAACCAGACACTCTGAGAGGAGTGAACATGGAGACACAAAGAAACAGCCTCCATATGAAAAAAAAATGTATCACCAGAAAAAAGTAAACAAACTGGAGAGAAACAATATGGCAGAGAAAGAATTCAGAGCAATGGTCATAAGGATGCTGAAAAGAATGGAAACCAAATTCAACAATATGTGTAAGAACCAAGAGGAAATGAAGAAGAGCCAAGAAGAAATGAAAAAATTACATCGCTGCAATAAAGAACACAATAGAAGTCATCAACAATAGACTAGGAGAAGCAGAGAACCACATCAGTGAACTAGAAGACAAGATAGAAAAAAATAAACAAGCAGAGCAGCAACTGAAAAAAACACTTAAAAACAAAAGGAGAGCCTAAAGGTACTTTGGGACAAAACCGAACAAAACAACGTCCGCATAATGGGGGGTCACAAAAAGTGTACATGGGACATTTTCAAAGTTAGACCACATATAGGGACACAGGCAAAGTCTCTTTGAATTCAAGAAGATAGAAATATCAAGCATCTTCTAGATTACAATGGCATAAAATTAGAAATCAACTACAATAAAAGCAATAAAAAAATCAAACACCTGGAATCTAAATATCATGCTATTAAACAATGAGTCGGTTACAGAGAGATCAAAGAAGAAGTAAAAAGCATCATGGAAACAAATTATAATGAAAACACAACAATCCAAAATCTTTGGGATGCAGTGAAAGCAGTCTTCAGAGGGAAGTTCATAGTGCTATAGGCCTACCTCATAAAGCAAGAAAAAAATGGTAATAAATTATGAAACCCTACAACTCAAAGAGTTCGAAAGAGATCAACAAGAAAAGTCCAGCATAAGCTGAAGGAAGGAAATAATAAAGATCAGAGAGGATATAAATGACATAGAAACAAACAAACAAAAATAACAAAAATAACAAACAAACAAACAATACAAAAGATCAACAAAACCAAGAACTGGTTCTTTGAAAGGATAAACAAGGTTGATGAACCTCTAGCCAGGCTCACCAAGAAGTAAAGAGAGAGGACCAAAATAAACAAAATCAGAAATGAAAGAGGTGAAGTAACAACCAATCCCACAGAAATACAAAAAATTATGAAAAGATACTATAAACAACTCTATTCCAACAAAATGGACAACCTAGTTGAAATGGACATATTTTTAGAAAAATACAAACTCCCAAAAGTTAATTAGGAAAAAACAAAAAATCTGAAGAGGCCATAGCTACTGAAGAAATTTAAGCAGTGATCAAAAATCTTTCAGCAAACAAAAGCCCTAGTCCAGACAGCTTACAGAGGAGTTCTATCACGCATTCAAAGAATTAAAACCTATCCTCCTCAGACTATTGCAAAAAATTCAAGAGGAAGGAACACTTCCAAGCTCTTTCCTACAAATCCAGCATTACCCTAATCCCAAAACCAGATAAAGACACCACAAAAAAAGAACTACAGTCCAATATCCTTGGTGAACATAGATGCTAAATTTTCCAACAACATTCTAGCAAATTGGATTCAGCATTACATTAAGCCCAGCTTGTTGTTGTTAGCCCTAGGAGGGTTTGATCTGTTGATGTTTTTCTTTGCTGTACAGAAGCTTTTAATTTCAAAAATACTGTACAATCCATAAAGGATTGCAGTAAAAGTATCCACCTCAGGTAACTGGGGAGGCTGAGCCACTGTCCCTTAGAGGACATCTACCATACACAACTAATGGACCAACTCAGGAAAGCAGGCACAATGCAGAGAAATGCAAAGAAATCAGGTGTGAAAGAAATGGAGGAAAAAAGATGACTAGACATAGCGTTCAAAACCAAAGTAATAAGATTTTTCAAGAGGCTCCTAGAAAAGGCCAATGAATTTAATGAGAACTACAAGGAAATGAATAAGACTTACGAGAAAATGAACAACACCTACGAGGAAATGAAAAGGACCAACTAGAAATTAAGCATACAATGACTGAAACAAAAAATATTATACAAAGACCTAAAAGCAGTCCAAACAACTGCAAAAACCATGTCAAAGATTTGAAATACAAAGAAGCAAAATCCACTTAGCCGGAAAAGCAAGAAGCCAAAAGAATCCAAAAAATTGAAGATAGTATAAGGGGCCTCTGGGTTAACCTCAAGCATACCAACGTCAGAATTTTAGGGGTGCCAGAAAAAGAGAGAGCAAGGTAATGAAAACCTACTTGCAGAAATAGTGACTGAAAACTTCCCCCACCTGGTGAAAGAAATTGACCCAAGAAGTGCACAGAACCCCAAAATATAGGAATCTAAAGAGGAACACACCAAGACACATCATAATTAAAATGCCAAGAGCAAAAGATAGAGAATATTAAAAGCAGCAAGAGAAAAACAGTTAGTTACCTATAAGGGAGCACGCATATGATTGTCAGCGGATTTCTCAACAGAAATGATGCAGGCCAGACGGGAGTGGCAAGAAATATTCAAAGTGATGAATAGCAAGAACCTACAACCAAGATTACTCTATCCAGCAAAGCTATCATTCAGAATTGAGGATCAGATAAAGTGCTTCGCAGATAAGAAAAAGTTAAAGGAGTTCATCACCACCAAACCAATATTATATGAATTGCTGAAAGGTATTCTATAAGAAGAGGAAGAAGAAAAAGGTAAAAATAAAAATTATGAACAACAAATACACATCTGTCAACAAATGAATCTAAAAATCAAGTGAATTAATAATCTGATGAACAGGATAAACTGGTGAATATAACAGAATCATGGACATAGAGAGGGAATGGACTGACAATTCTTGGGGAGAAAATGTGTGGGAAGTGCAGCAAGACACTGGACAAAAATCATGCAACTATGGGAGAGGACTGGGGGAAGGGGGAGGTGAGTGCAGAGGATCGGATGGGTACCGGGTGGAGGGGAGCTATAGGGGCAAAAAGGGGAGGAATAATATAATTAATAAACTGAAGAATAAAGATTAAAAATAAAAAGACAACATACCTCTGAAATGTCAGAGCAACTTGTATTTCTGAATGCCCTTCCCCCTTCTCCCCCTTCCCTCCCACTCCCCAACACACACACAAAATCAAATGTGCCTGGGCATCAGGACACAGAGACACCATAGATTCCTTCATTGTTATTGTTATCATGTGTATTGTTGCCTGTTAACTATCTATCCCGCACCCACCAAAAAGAAAAAAAATCAACAAAACAACAAGAAAGCCCAATGCATGAGACAACATATTTGCCAATGATATTTCAGATAAGGGTTTAATCTCCAAAATTTACAGAGAACTCAAACAACTTAACAAAAGGAAGATAAATAATCCAATAAAAAATGGGCAAAGGAACTAAATAGACACTTTTCAAAAGAGGACATAAGAGATGCAAATCAAGACAACAATGGTAGCTGAAACCAGTTTGGCTCAGTGGATAGAGCCTCAGCCTGCAGGCTGAAAGGTCCTGGGTTCGATTCTGGTCAAGGGCATGTGCCGTGGTTGTGGGCCCATCCCCTGTGGGGGCTGTGCACGGGGCAGCTGATTCATGTTTCTGACTTTCTATCCCTCTCTCTTCCTCTCAGTAAAAAATAAATAAAATATATTTTATTAAAAAACCAAACAATGTTATAACATTTCACACCTGTCAGAATGGTTATCATCAACAAATTAATAAACGACAAGTGCTTGCTAGGATCTGGAGAAAATGAACCCTTGTACACTGCTGGTGGGAATGCAGACTGGTGCAGTCACTGTGGAAGATAGTATGGAGTTTCCTCAAAAAGTTAAAAAATGGAACTTCCATTTGACCCAGTAATTCCACTTCTGGGGCTATAAGCCATGAAACCAGAAACACCAGTTAAAAAGGATATATGTATCCCTATGTTCAAAGCAGCACAATTTACAATAGCTTTGGAAACAACCTAAGTGCCCATTGGCAGATGAGTGGATTTAAAAACTGTGGTACATCTACACAATGGAATACTACACTGCTAAAAGAAGGAACTTTTACCACTTGCAAAATCATGGATGGAACTGGAGAGCATTATTCTAAGTGAAATAAGCCAGTCATAGAAAGGTAAATATCACATGGTCTCACTCAGATGTGGGATATAATGATCAATGTAAGTTGATGAACAAGAATAGATCCAGAGACAAATGGCACGGGAGTGGGGAACAGAGATCAACTGAAGGACTTGTATGCATGCATATTAGCTTAGTCATTGAACACAGACACTAGGGTGGTGGGGCTTGCTCAGGGTGGGAATGGCTGTGGGGGAGGGGTTGTTAAGTGAGTAAAAAGGAGAAAAGATAAAAGAAAGTGAAGAAAAGAAAAGGAGAGCAAATGAATAACTCTAAGGTTATAGGAGTGAGCTTGGTCAGTGGAATGAATGCTAACCAAAGAAACAGCTATTTCTATTTGCAAGAATTATCTTCAATGACTGGAATTAGTAATTATTGATTCTGCTTTCTTTCCTAATACAGACACTGAAATCATACAACTGGACAATGGCCCTTAGCTGCTCAATAGGAGGTTCTGCTTTCATCTTGTAAGGCATAACCTCTGATCTTGACTTTGACACCATTTCCTATGATCTCTTCCTCACTTTCGCTACTTCTCTGCCTTCTGACCATTTGTAGTCCAAGTCCTGTCTCTTCCTACTATCCCCATAAGAGGAAGCTTTTCTCTTGAACTTGTCATTATTCTTAAGTTTGTCAGAAGATCACAGTCACATGGAATCATTTTAATAACAACATTCCTAAAGCTCACAAAGATTTTGAAGTTCACCTGGAAAGAAAGCATTGTCTGTTGCTATCTGTCCTTTTTTATTTTCTTTTTTGTTAAATTTATCTTTAGTGTTAAACATATTCCAGATGTCTGGTTTTTTTTCATCCATTGATCCCCTTCTCTCTACTCCTCCTCCTCCCCCCCCCATGCTTTCACCAGACTGTTATCTATATCTATGGGTTATGCATATCTATCTATATAATAGGGGAATATGCAAATTAGCTGGGATGCCATAATGTCACAATTGAACAGCAGGGATCTGAGGCTGCATGGCACCTGGCCAGGGTAAGGGACCTCAGGCCATGCCCCACATCCTTTGGGGCTTGACAGGGGACTTTAGGCCATGTCCCTGCCCCATGGGGCTTAATGGGGACCTCAGACCACATCCCTCGCCTGTTGAGGTTGATGGGAGACCTCGGGCCACGACCCCTTCCCTGGTGCAAGGGGATTTGAGGCTGTGCTCCCATCTGGCAGGGCTTGATGGGGGACCTGAGACTGTGCCTCCCACCCATGCCAGGCTGAGGGACCTGTGGCTGTGGCCCTTACCCAGAGGGGCTTGATGAGGTTGGGGCTGGCTGGGTTTGGGTATCTGCAATTTCAAAGCACATGTGACTCTAGGTCACATTGCGCTCCCCAGATTTTGACAGGAAGGAGATTTTCATATACATTTTACTGATTTTCTTTCATCTCTGACACTTCTATTATAGAGAAAGGGCAAATAGCAATATTAAAATATTTCCTCTAATTAATTCCTTTTTAATGTGCCCAATTTTGTGCACTGGGCCACTAGTATGCATATAAGTTCTTTGGTTAATCTCTTCCCACCTCCCACTTCCTCTGAGAATCATCATTCTGTTGCATGCTTCCATGTCTGTCTGGATCTATTTTGTTTGTCAGGTCTTTTTTGTTCATTAGATTCCACATATAAGTAAGATCATGTGATATTTGTCATTCTCTGCATGGCTTATTTTGTTTACCATAATATTCTTCAGGTCCCTCCATGTTGTTTCAAAGGATAAGATATCCTCCTTTTTTCCAGCTACAGAGTATTCCATTGTATAAATGAACCACATCTTTTTTTTTTTATCCAATAAAATACTGATGAGCACTTGGATAGTTTCCAGATCTTAGCTATTGTAAATAATGCTGCTATAACATAGGGGTGCACATTTTCTTTCGGATTGCTATTTCGGGCTTCTGAGGACATATTTCTAGAAGTGGGATCATGGAGTCAAATGGTAATTCCATATTTAATTTTTTGAGGAAACAGCACACTGTTGTCTGTAGTCGTTGTAGCAGACTATATTCCCACCAACAATGAACTTACATCCTTGTGAGTCTTTTTTTCTGAAGTGGGTTTCTTATAAGATAATATACATATGGTCATTTTTTTTCTAGTCAGCAACACCATGTCTTTTTATTAGAACATCTAAGCCATTTGTATTTAAGGTTATTATTATTAGGTACTCATATTTGTTTGTATTTGTTGCCATTTTTATACTTTATGTCTACAGTATTTTCCTCTCTTTTTCCATTTCTTCTTGTTACAACAATACCTTTAGCATTTCTTATAGTGCTGGTTTGGTGGTAATAAACTATTTTAGCCTTTTTTGTTTGGAAAGCTCTTTATTTTGCCTTTGATTTTGAATGATAGTCTTGCTTGATAGGATAGTCTTAGATTCAGTCCCTGGCTTTTTATACTTTGTATTAGAGGCCTGATACACAAAATTCGTGCACAGGGGTAGGGGGTCCTTCAGCCCTACCTGCACCCTCTCCAATCAGGGATATCTCTCTCACAATCAGGATCTCTGGCTCCTAACTGCTCACCTGCCTGCCTCTTCTAACCACTCTGCCTGCCTGCCTGATCCCCCTAACTGCCCTCCCCTGCCAGCCTGATTTCCCTAACTTCCCTCCTTACTAGACTGATCACCCCTAACTTCCCTCCCCTGCCGGCCTGGTATCCCCTATTAACTTTTTTTTAATATTATCCCTTCATACACAATTTTATTTGACTTCCTTATTGGCTTCTCCCTTTCACACAATTTTTCTCTCTCCTTTATGTAACACTTTTTCCTACTGACTCATCATTTATTAACTTTTTCCCTCTTTATTTCCTACTTCTGTTCCATCATCCTTCTTCACATCTTTCCCCTACCCTCCCTCACTCCCTACATTCCTTCTTTCCTTTATTTGTATCCACCTTAATATTTTTCTTCACTCCCACCTTCTGACCTGCTTTTCTCCCTCCCCCATTTCTTCCTTCTTCCCATTCTCCTTTTAGGCTCTACCAGCTCCCCTTTAAAAATTTCTTCCCTCCCTCTTTTTCTCTCATCCTACCTTTCCCATACACTCTTCTCTACTAACTTCCACTGTTTTGATATCTATATACCTGCCTAATTATTCGCTACCATTTATCTATTTTCTTTTCTGACTTCTACTTTTAAAATCTGTCCCCAGTACGCAACTATAATTGATTTTCATTGTAGCTCCTACAGTTCACTCATACATCCTCTTTCCTTCTTTAACTCTGTTCTCTACTGACTCCTTTATAAAGTTCTTCCCTCCCTCATTCCCTTTTTCCCCATCCTTACTCCTCCTCACTCACTCTTTTACTCTTTTTACAAACTAATTAAAAATTCTGTGCTTTTTGTCCTGTCCTGGTACTGACTTTGTTCTTCTTTGGGACCTACAGCTGCCTCCGTTTAGGCACTTGTGCCCCTCTCACTGGCTTTGAGGGCTGAGTGACAGAGCTGTGTCTTGCCGGTCATGGCCCATGCCTCCCCTCTCCAAGTCAGGACAGGGTCTTGTTGGGTCAGGGCCAGCGTCCATCTCAGGGACCGCTGCATTACGTGCATGCGCTTGTGCATTTGTGCTTGCATGAGGCTTTTCTCTCATTGTGTGCCAAAGGGGGGCAGGACAGAGGCCTTTCCCGTCCCCCAGACTGCCCACTCCACACCTCAAGCGGCTCTCTGTCCACTCCCGTCCTGAATTTGTAGGCGATGAGCACGCTTGCGCAGGCACAGTCGGAGCCTGGCTTGTCCTTGGGGGGTGGGGAGTTCTTCCCAGGATGCGAGCCCCCATCTGTGTTGGACCAAGCAGAGGCATGGACGGACAGTAGAGAAAGCCCCGGCGGCTGTCCTGTGGTGTGAGGGTCACTGTAGTCTCCACAGTGATGGGGCCGGGTCTGCATGGTGGAAGAAGGCTTAGAGGTAGTGTACTTGGGAGGATCAACTGGTGTCCAGGGCATTGCCGGGCGTCCCGGTGTGGACCCAGGTTACCCAGTGGCTCATCCAGGCTTAGTGCCTCACCCCGATGTCCACTCTCTGTCGTCATGCCCAGGCCCTTCCTTCATGTTGGGTTCATACCTTCTCGATTTCCTTGCACAGCCCCTCCCAGGGGTCACTGCGAATGCTTGCACCCCCTGGTTGGTCTCCTGCTTGTGGGTGTTGCCCCTTGTCCCCCCCACCTCAAGGGGGATTAGTGGCATCCCTGGGCAGAGTGCTCTCAGATGGGGTAGGATGTCACAGGAGTGGTTGTCAGGCACATGCATCCAGGAGAAAAAGAAGACTCCAGCACTGGGTGGGGGACACAGCCTCACTTCCTGGCCTTGTGCCAGGGGCAGAGAAGCAAGCCTCCGGCAAGTCCCCCTGCTGCTTGTGCAGCCTGTTGAACAGTCATTACTGTGACGCCATAATGAACAATTTGCATATTACCTTTTTATTGGATAGAGACCAATTGCAGGAAGATTCCTGCAAGAATAGAGCTTCCTGCAGCCTGAGCAAAGCCCCCTCTCTTCTCTGCTACCTTGCTCCCTTCTCCAGTACTTTGCTCTCTCCTATCTCTGCTGCCTTGCTCACTCCCATCTCCCCTGCCTCGTTCCCATCTCTTCTGCTTTGCTACCTCCCTTCTCCCCCATCCCACTTGCTTACTTCTCCAGAGCTTTGTTCCCTTCCACAGTGCTTGGCTTCCTTTTACTCCATCTTCTGCATGCAGATATGCAAATTAACCACCATATTGGGTGAGTTAATTTGCATACTCACTCTGATTGGCTTGTGGGCATGGCTTGATCTGAGGTACAGTCAATTTGCATATTGTTCTTTTATTAGATAGGATACTTCATGCCTTAAGTGTTTTTGGCCTGAAGTGTTTCTATTGAGAAATAAGCTGACAGTCTAATGTGAGCTCCCTTGTAAGTAACTTTCTGTCTCTATCTGGTATCCTTTAAGATTCTTTGTCTAATGTTTGCCACTTTTATTATGATGTGTCTAGCATGAGTCTTTCTGGGTTCATCTTAATTGGGACTCTGTGTTTCTTGAACTTGTGTGACTTTTCCCTTCATCAGGTTAGAGAAAATTTTTGCCATTGTTTATTCAAACAGGTTCTCTATTCTATTCATTGCTCAGATTCTTCTCCTGGCTTCCTTAAGATGCAAATGTTGTTACATTTCATGTTGTCCCAAAGATCCTTTAGCCTCTCCTCCTGCATTTTAATTTTTTTCCAATTCCTGCTCTGCATGGGAGTTTTTTCCTACCTTGTTTGTATTATTCCTTGCTTGTATTAGTCTACTGTTGCTTCCTTCCAGCTTTATTTCAGCTATGTCATGCACCATTTCCTTCTGATTCTTATTCATGGCTTCTACCTCTTTTTTAATGGTGGTATAGTTTTTATTAAGTTCCATTTAGTTAATTAAGTTGTTTGTAATTCACACTAAGTTGTGTGAGCACCCTTGTAACCGTTATTTTGAATTCTTTATCTGACAAATAGCTTGCCTCAATTTCACTTAATTCCTTTTTCTGGTGATTCCTCCTTTTCTTTCATTTAGGGGCAGTTTCTTTGTATCTCCATTTTTTAAATTTAATAAATCCTTATTGTTCAGATTATTGCAATTGTTCCTATTTTTCCCCCATACCTCCTCTCCACCCAGTTCCCACCTCACCTCTGCCCTTACCTCCCCCCATTGTCCTCATCTATAGATGTACGATTTTTGTTCAGTCTCTTCCCACACACCCCACACCCTTTCTGCCCTGAGAATTATCAGTGCACTTCCTTTCTATGCTCCTGATTCTATTATATTCACCAGTTTATTCTGTTCATCAGATTTTTAATTCACTTGATTTTTATTTATTTATTTTTTTAAAATATTTTATTGATTTTTTACAGAGCGGAAGGGAGAGGGATAGAAAGTCAGAAATATCAATGAGAGAGAAACATTGATCAGCTGCCTCTTGCACACCCCCTACTGGGGATGTGCCTGTAGCCAAGGTACATGCCCTTGCCGGAATCAAACTTGGGACCCTTCAGTCCGCAGTCCGGTGCTCTATCCACTGAGCTAAACCAGTCTCGGCTCACTTGATTTTTAGATTCACTTATTGATAGATATGTATTTGTTGTTCATAATTTTTATTTTTACCTTTTTCTTCTTCCTCTTTTTAAAGAATATCTTTCAGCATTTCATATAATATTTGGTGATAATGAGCTCTTTTAGCTTTTTCTTATCTGTGAAGCACTTTATCTGACCTTCAATTCTGAATGATAGCTTTGCTGGGTAGAGGAATCTTGGTTGTAGGTTCTTGCTATTCATCACTTTGAATATTTCTTGCCACTCCCATCTGGCCTGCATAGCTTGTGTTGAGAAATCAGGTGACAATCGTATGGGTGTTCCCTTTTGGGAATTAACTAAATATAAAAAAGCAAAAAACACTCAACTGGAAAAGCAAAAAGAATAAAGAATCCAAAAATTTAAAGATAGTGTAAGGAGCCTCTGGGACAACCTCAAATCAAGCATATCAACATCTGGATTATGGGGATGCCAGAAGAAGAGACAGAGCAAGATACTGAAAACCTATTTGAAGAAATAAGGACCAAAATCTTCCCCCACCTAGTGAAAGAAATAGACTTACAAGTCCAGGAAGTGCACAGAACTCCAAACAAAAGGAACCAAAAGAGACCACACCAAGACACATCATAATTAAAATGCCTACACCAAAAGACAAAGAAAGAATATTAAAAACAGCAAGATAAAAACAGTTAATCTCCCCATTTTTGCTGTCTCTTTGTATTTTTTTCCAATGTATAGATCAAACTGCCATGCCTCCTCATCTTTGTAGGATGGCTTTATATAATGTTTTCTGGGACTTGGTGACACAGTCTCCTCATCTCTAGTAATGTCCCTGCTGTGAGTTATGTGGGATCTCCTATTGTAATTGGCTCTCACATGTTGTTGTACCATTAATGGATGGAGTCTCATCTCAGGTGGCTGACAGTGAGGCTCACCCCCAACCATGTCATACGAGCTCTTGTGGAAGCACTGACAAAACATAACTAAACACAGTGCAACAAAACACAAAAGAAAAGAAACAAAACAAAAACACACACAAGATCCTGACAACAGCAACAAGAGCAACCACAAAAGAAGAATTAAGAAAGAGAGAAGAATGCAAAAAATTTAAAATAAAAGAAGAAAAAAGTACAATGAGAAACAAAGGGAGAAAAAGGAATATGAAAGGGCAGAGACTAAATAAGAAAAATAGGAATAAAGAATAGGGGAAGGAAATGGTATCTTATCTAATAAAATAGTAATATGCAAATTGACCATCATTCTAACATATCAGATGGCTGCCCCCATGTGTTCAAAGATGGCTGCTCCCATGTGGACACAAGATGGCCACCACAAGATGGTTGGCCGGGGAGGGCAGTTAGGGGCAATCAGGCCTCCAGGGGAGGTCAGTTAGGGATGACTAGGTCAGTAGAGGAGGGGAGTTGTGGGGGACCAGGCCTGCAAGTGAGCACAGTAAGGGGTGACCAGGCCTATAGGGGAAGGCAGTTGGGGGCAACCAGGCCAGCAAGGGAGGGTAGTTAGGAGTGACAAGGTTGGCAGGGGATGGCAGTTAGGGGAAATTGGACCAGCAGGGAGGGCAGTTAGGGGTGACCAGGCCAGCAGGGGAGGGCAGTGAGGGGCAATTGGACCAGCAGGGAGGGCAGTTAGGGGCAACCAGGCCAGCAGGAGAGGGCAGTTAGGGGCAATCAGGCTGGCAGGGGAGCAGTTAGGCATCAATCAGGCTAGAATGGGAGTGGTTAGGGGGTGATCAGGCTGGCAGGCAGAAGTGGTTAGGGGCAATCAGGGAGGCAGGCAGGTGAGCAGTTTGGAGCCAGCAGTCCTGCATAGTGAGAGGGATGTCCAACTGCCTGTTTAGGCCCAATCCTCACAGATTTGAGAGGGTCTAGGCTGGGCTGAGTCCCCTAGCCCCAATGCACAAATTTCATGCACCAGGCCTCTACTAAAAAAAAAAATAAGAACAAAAATTTCAAAAAGAAAATGCAAATAGACCAAAAATAGGAAAAGAAAAAAAATGAACAAGTAGAAGAAAATTAGGTTAGGAAGGGAAAGAGAAAAATTAGGTATATGAAGCAAAAAAATAGAGACAAAAAAATAAATTAATAAAACAGAAAGATAAAGACAATAAAGGGAAAATAAGGACAAAATAGTGAAGCTGTATTCATCTTTGCAGAGTTTAATATTTCCTGGGAGCTCCCTTTGAATGCTGCTCTTCTGATGACCACAGCTGACTGTGTTGGCTGCCAAGCCTAAGGAGGTACTTAGGTGCTGACCACGGTCAGAAACTGTCCTCCTTTGGCTTTCACCAACCTGTTTGAAGCTTTAAGCGAGCTACAGTTTTTATGTCTCTGCAGGACTTGGCTGCACATGGGAGGGGCAAAGCAGGACTTTTAAGACTGGTTTATTAGCAGCATGGGCCCCAGGGATGGTCAGCAAACTTCCCATGGTCCCCTGGGCTCTGCCTCCACCTGCCTTTACCTGTCAGCAGCTGTCAATCTTAATTGGTCAAAAGTTTGTTTCTGAAAAGGCTTTAGGCAGAATTGGGATTACAGACCCCTGGGTCTCCTGTGAAGATGAGGTGTTGTTCAGATTTCAGTGAAAGTGGTGGGTGTGTTTCCTGTCCCAGAGCCACTCCTCTGAGAGAGTTTCCCAGAATATTCCTCTGCCCTCCGCTGGGCAGAGATCCTTGTATGCAGTTCAGTGGGATCAGCTGAGTACTAGTAGATTCTGTCAGCTCTCCCATGTGGAGAGCTGGTGCTTCCCTCCAGTCAGGTTACTGGGATAGTGGGGTTGGGGTATTAAGTCACTGACATTCCTTAAGACTGTTCAAATTTGTAGGGTTGGCCTCAATTGCAGTCTTTTCAGCAAAGGTCAAGATGCAGGCAGGGCTCCTGTGGGTGGAGTAGACTGTATCACCTAGTGTGTGTGTGTGTGTGTGTTTTCTTTTTCTTTTCCTGAGCTGTGGCTTTTGGGAGGGTCCAGTTCCTCTTAGGAAATATGGCCCTTTGGTTTGGTGTGAAGTAGTAGGGGGCGGTGGTGGTGGTTACAACAGAATGCAGGACTGGAAAAGTCTTTCCCAAATGCTCCCTACTCCAGTCTTTCCTTAGGCACTCCAAGTCTGCATCGCCCTCTCTCCACCAAAGCCTGGGTGAGTAACTGCAAATGAAATTCCTATGCTTTGGGTTGAAAAAAAAAACAAACACAAAAAACCTGAGGCTTTCTCTATGACTAGCTCTAATTGACCAGCTCCAGTCTCCCTGGCAGCCATCAGCCCTGCAGCCTTTCAAGGCTGAATGATATGTGAGTCGCTGTTCTTGACTCTGCTGCTCTGGGATGTGGAGCACAGACTGGGTTCCAGGCCTCAATCTTTTCAGGTATAAAAGCCTCCCATGACTGAGAGATCCCTCAGCCCCTCTTGTGATCCATGGAAGTTGGGTCAGCCCCTCTTGTAACCTCGCCTTTTTCTACCAGTCTCCAGGTGTTTTCTGTCCTTCTTTGATATGTCTCCTCCTCAGCTGAACCTCAGTTGGTAAACTGAGTGAATATTCCCCAATTTAGTTTTATTTCTAATCTGGCCCTGAGAGGAGGTGTTAAAAATATCTGCCTATATGGCTGCCATCTTCTTCCCAATCTCACCATCTGTTCTTACGTGATGAACTGCCTTATCTGGTGCTTAGTGTTAAAGTGAATGTATCTGATTGCTAAAACCAGCTTAACTGTTTTCTAAACATTGCTCTGTGGTAAGGCATCAAATATGATAAAAACCCTGTAAGGTTCTAACTGTACAATAACTAGCATTTGTGTTACTAGTTAGCAGATGCCTCCTCAGCCTTCTACTCAATTGATTCTCCCATCCCTGTGGAGGAAGGAGAGAGGGCATAGCCATGATTCCTCATTATGTGCAAGGAGACCATGTTATGTTCCTTGCCCAGGATACACATTAGAAATTGCAGTTGTGCCACAGTGCAAACCTTTAATAGCATGGAGCAGAAGTATTTCCCAGCTTTCCTCTCTGCCTGAATTTAAATTGAAGTTGATGATAATCAATACAGCCTAATATAAGTACATTTAATAAACATGTTTTGAATGTCCCTTGTGTTTCAGGCACTATTCTACAAGTGGATGATGCAGCAGTGACCAAGAAAGATGAGACGCCCACAGACACAGTGTGCCTTCAGAAGGATGAGATGCCCACAGACACAGTGTGCCTTCAGAAGGATGAGACGCCCACAGACACAGTGTGCCTTCAGAAGGATGAGACGCCCACAGACACAGTGTGCCTTCAGAAGGATGAGACGCCCACAGACACAGTGTGCCTTCAGAAGGATGAGATGCCCACAGACACAGTGTGCCTTCAGAAAGATGAGACGCCCACAGACACAGTGTGCCTTCAGAAGGATGAGACGCCCACAGACACAGTGTGCCTTCAGAAGGATGAGACGCCCACAGACACAGTGTGCCTTCAGAAGGATGAGATGCCCACAGACACAGTGTGCCTTCAGAAGATGAGATGCCCACAGACACAGTGTGCCTTCAGAAGGATGAGACGCCCAAGACACAGTGTGCCTTCAGAAGGATGGAGATGCCCACAGACACAGTGTGCCTTCCAGAAGGATGAGATGCCCCACAGACACAGAGTGCCTTCAGAAAGAGAGATGCCACAGACACAGTGTGCCTTCAGAAGATGAGACGCCCACAGACACAGTGTGCCTTCAGAAGGAGTTGAGACGCCCAACCAGACACAGTGTGCCTTCAGAAGGATGAGACGCCCACAGACACAGTGTGCCTTCAGAAGGATGAGACGCCCACAGACACAGTGTGCCTTCAGAAGGATGAGACGCCCACAGACACAGTGTGCCTTCAGAAGGATGAGACGCCCACAGACACAGTGTGCCTTCAGAAGGATGAGACGCCCACAGACACAGTGTGCCTTCAGAAGGATGAGACGCCCACAGACACAGTGTGCCTTCAGAAGATGAGACGCCCACAGACACAGTGTGCCTTCAGAAGGATGAGACGCCCACAGACACAGTGTGCCTTCAGAAGATGAGATGCCCACAGACACAGTGTGCCTTCAGAAGGATGAGACGCCCACAGACACAGTGTGCCTTCAGAAGGATGAGACGCCCACAGACACAGTGTGCCTTCAGAAGAGAGATGCCCACAGACACAGTGTGCCTTCAGAAGGATGAGACGCCCACAGACACAGTGTGCCTTCAGAAAGATGAGACTGCCCACAGACACAGTGTGCCTTCAGAAGATGAGATGCCCACAGACACAGTGTGCCTTCAAGAAGATGAGACGCCCACAGACACAGTGTGCCTTCAGAAGGATGAGATGCCCACAGACACAGTGTGCCTTCAGAAGGATGAGACGCCCACAGACACAGTGTGCCTTCAGAAGGATGAGACGCCCACAGACACAGTGTGCCTTCAGAAGGATGAGACTGCCCACAGACACGTGTGCCTTCAGAAGGATGAGACGCCCACAGACACAGTGTGCCTTCAGAAGGATGAGACGCCCACAGACACAGTGTGCCTCAGAAGGATGAGACGCCCACAGACACAGTGTGCCTTCAGAAGGATGAGACGCCCACAGACACAGTGTGCCTTCAGAAGGATGAGATGCCCACAGACACAGTGTGCCTTCAGAAGGATGAGATGCCCACAGACACAGTGTGCCTTCAGAAGGATGAGATGCCCACAGACACAGTGTGCCTTCAGAAGGATGAGACGCCCACAGACACAGTGTGCCTTCAGAAGGATGAGACTGCCCACAGACACAGTGTGCCTTCAGAAGGATGAGACGCCCACAGACACAGTGTGCCTTCAGAAGAATGAGACGCCCACAGACACAGTGTGCCTTCAGAAAGATGAGACGCCCACAGACACAGTGTGCCTTCAGAAGGATGAGACGCCCACAGACACAGTGTGCCTTCAGAAGATGAGACGCCCACAGACACAGTGTGCCTTCAGAAGGATGAGACGCCCACAGACACAGTGTGCCTTCAGAAAGATGAGACGCCACAGACACAGTGTGCCTTCAGAAGGATGAGACGCCCACAGACACAGTGTGCCTTCAGAAGAATGAGACGCCCACAGACACAGTGTGCCTTCAGAAAGATGAGACGCCACAGACACAGTGTGCCTTCAGAAGGATGAGACGCCCACAGACACAGTGTGCCTTCAGAAGGATGAGACGCCCACAGACACAGTGTGCCTTCAGAAAGATGAGACGCCCACAGACACAGTGTGCCTTCAGAAGGATGAGATGCCCACAGACACAGTGTGCCTTCAGAAGATGAGATGCCCACAGACACAGTGTGCCTTCAGAAAGATGAGATGCCCACAGACACAGTGTGCCTTCAGAAGGATGAGACGCCCACAGACACAGTGTGCCTTCAGAAGGATGAGACGCCCACAGACACAGTGTGCCTTCAGAAGGATGAGACGCCCACAGACACAGTGTGCCTTCAGAAGGATGAGACGCCCACAGACACAGTGTGCCTTCAGAAGGATGAGACGCCCACAGACACAGTGTGCCTTCAGAAGGATGAGACGCCCACAGACACAGTGTGCCTTCAGAAGGATGAGACGCCCACAGACACAGTGTGCCTTCAGAAGGATGAGACGCCCACAGACACAGTGTGCCTTCAGAAAGATGAGATGCCCACAGACACAGTGTGCCTTCAGAAGGATGAGATGCCCACAGACACAGTGTGCCTTCAGAAGGATGAGACGCCCACAGACACAGTGTGCCTTCAGAAAGATGAGATGCCCACAGACACAGTGTGCCTTCAGAAGGATGAGATGCCCACAGACACAGTGTGCCTTCAGAAGGATGAGACGCCCACAGACACAGTGTGCCTTCAGAAAGATGAGATGCCCACAGACACAGTGTGCCTTCAGAAGGATGAGACGCCCACAGACACAGTGTGCCTTCAGAAAGATGAGATGCCCACAGACACAGTGTGCCTTCAGAAGGATGAGATGCCCACAGACACAGTGTGCCTTCAGAAGGATGAGACGCCCACAGACACAGTGTGCCTTCAGAAAGATGAGATGCCCACAGACACAGTGTGCCTTCAGAAGGATGAGATGCCCACAGACACAGTGTGCCTTCAGAAGGATGAGACGCCCACAGACACAGTGTGCCTTCAGAAAGATGAGATGCCCACAGACACAGTGTGCCTTCAGAAGGATGAGATGCCCACAGACACAGTGTGCCTTCAGAAGGATGAGACGCCCACAGACACAGTGTGCCTTCAGAAGGATGAGATGCCCACAGACACAGTGTGCCTTCAGAAGGATGAGACGCCCACAGACACAGTGTGCCTTCAGAAGGATGAGACGCCCACAGACACAGTGTGCCTTCAGAAGGATGAGATGCCCACAGACACAGTGTGCCTTCAGAAGGATGAGACGCCCACAGACACAGTGTGCCTTCAGAAAGATGAGATGCCCACAGACACAGTGTGCCTTCAGAAGGATGAGACGCCCACAGACACAGTGTGCCTTCAGAAGGATGAGACGCCCACAGACACAGTGTGCCTTCAGAAGGATGAGACGCCCACAGACACAGTGTGCCTTCAGAAGGATGAGACGCCCACAGACACAGTGTGCCTTCAGAAGGATGAGACGCCCACAGACACAGTGTGCCTTCAGAAGGATGAGACGCCCACAGACACAGTGTGCCTTCAGAAGGATGAGACGCCCACAGACACAGTGTGCCTTCAGAAGGATGAGACGCCCACAGACACAGTGTGCCATCAGAAGTAAGAGACGCCCACAGACACAGTGTGCCTTCAGAAGGATGAGACGCCCACAGACACAGTGTGCCTTCAGAATGATGAGACGCCCACAGACACAGTGTGCCTTCAGAAAGATGAGATGCCCACAGACACAGTGTGCCTTCAGAAGGATGAGACGCCCACAGACACAGTGTGCCTTCAGAAGGATGAGACGCCCACAGACACAGTGTGCCTTCAGAAAGATGAGATGCCCACAGACACAGTGTGCCTTCAGAAGGATGAGACGCCCACAGACACAGTGTGCCTTCAGAAGGATGAGACGCCCACAGACACAGTGTGCCTTCAGAAGGATGAGATGCCCACAGACACAGTGTGCCTTCAGAAGGATGAGACGCCCACAGACACAGTGTGCCTTCAGAAGGATGAGATGCCCACAGACACAGTGTGCCTTCAGAAGGATGAGATGCCCACAGACACAGTGTGCCTTCAGAAGGATGAGATGCCCACAGACACAGTGTGCCTTCAGAAGGATGAGACGCCCACAGACACAGTGTGCCTTCAGAAAGATGAGATGCCCACAGACACAGTGTGCCTTCAGAAGGATGAGACGCCCACAGACACAGTGTGCCTTCAGAAAGATGAGACGCCCACAGACACAGTGTGCCTTCAGAAGGATGAGACGCCCACAGACACAGTGTGCCTTCAGAAGGATGAGACGCCCACAGACACAGTGTGCCTTCAGAAGGATGAGACGCCCACAGACACAGTGTGCCTTCAGAAAGATGAGATGCCCACAGACACAGTGTGCCTTCAGAAAGATGAGATGCCCACAGACACAGTGTGCCTTCAGAAGGATGAGATGCCCACAGACACAGTGTGCCTTCAGAAGGATGAGACGCCCACAGACACAGTGTGCCTTCAGAAGGATGAGATGCCCACAGACACAGTGTGCCTTCAGAAGATGAGATGCCCACAGACACAGTGTGCCTTCAGAAGGATGAGACGCCCACAGACACAGTGTGCCTTCAGAAGATGAGACGCCCACAGACACAGTGTGCCTTCAGAAGGATGAGACGCCCACAGACACAGTGTGCCTTCAGAAGGATGAGACGCCCACAGACACAGTGTGCCTTCAGAAAGATGAGATGCCCACAGACACAGTGTGCCTTCAGAAGGATGAGATGCCCACAGACACAGTGTGCCTTCAGAAGGATGAGATGCCCACAGACACAGTGTGCCTTCAGAAGATGAGATGCCCACAGACACAGTGTGCCTTCAGAAGGATGAGACGCCCACAGACACAGTGTGCCTTCAGAAGGATGAGACTGCCCACAGACACAGTGTGCCTTCAGAAGGATGAGACGCCCACAGACACAGTGTGCCTTCAGAAGGATGAGACTGCCCACAGACACAGTGTGCCTTCAGAAGGATGAGACGCCCACAGACACAGTGTGCCTTCAGAAGGATGAGACGCCCACAGACACAGTGTGCCTTCAGAAGGATGAGACGCCCACAGACACAGTGTGCCTTCAGAAGGATGAGACGCCCACAGACACAGTGTGCCTTCAGAAGGATGAGACGCCCACAGACACAGTGTGCCTTCAGAAGATGAGACGCCCACAGACACAGTGTGCCTTCAGAAGATGAGACGCCCACAGACACAGTGTGCCTTCAGAAGGATGAGACGCCCACAGACACAGTGTGCCTTCAGAAGGATGAGACGCCCACAGACACAGTGTGCCTTCAGAAGATGAGACGCCCACAGACACAGTGTGCCTTCAGAAGATGAGACGCCCACAGACACAGTGTGCCTTCAGAAGGATGAGACGCCCACAGACACAGTGTGCCTTCAGAAGGATGAGACGCCCACAGACACAGTGTGCCTTCAGAAGAATGAGACGCCCACAGACACAGTGTGCCTTCAGAAGGATGAGACGCCCACAGACACAGTGTGCCTTCAGAAGAATGAGACGCCCACAGACACAGTGTGCCTTCAGAAGGATGAGACGCCCACAGACACAGTGTGCCTTCAGAAGGATGAGACGCCCACAGACACAGTGTGCCTTCAGAAGGATGAGACGCCAACAGACACAGTGTGCCTTCAGAAGGATGAGACGCCCACAGACACAGTGTGCCTTCAGAAGGATGAGACGCCCACAGACACAGTGTGCCTTCAGAAGGATGAGACGCCCACAGACACAGTGTGCCTTCAGAAGGATGAGACGCCCACAGACACAGTGTGCCTTCAGAAGGATGAGACGCCCACAGACACAGTGTGCCTTCAGAAGGATGAGACGCCCACAGACACAGTGTGCCTTCAGAAAGATGAGATGCCCACAGACACAGTGTGCCTTCAGAAGGATGAGACTGCCCACAGACACAGTGTGCCTTCAGAAGGATGAGACGCCCACAGACACAGTGTGCCTTCAGAAGATGAGACGCCCACAGACACAGTGTGCCTTCAGAAGGATGAGACGCCCACAGACACAGTGTGCCTTCAGAAGGATGAGACGCCCACAGACACAGTGTGCCTTCAGAAGATGAGATGCCCACAGACACAGTGTGCCTTCAGAAGGATGAGACGCCCACAGACACAGTGTGCCTTCAGAAAGATGAGATGCCCACAGACACAGTGTGCCTTCAGAAGGATGAGATGCCCACAGACACAGTGTGCCTTCAGAAGGATGAGACGCCCACAGACACAGTGTGCCTTCAGAAAGATGAGATGCCCACAGACACAGTGTGCCTTCAGAAGGATGAGATGCCCACAGACACAGTGTGCCTTCAGAAGGATGAGACGCCCACAGACACAGTGTGCCTTCAGAAAGATGAGATGCCCACAGACACAGTGTGCCTTCAGAAGGATGAGATGCCCACAGACACAGTGTGCCTTCAGAAGGATGAGACGCCCACAGACACAGTGTGCCTTCAGAAGGATGAGACGCCCACAGACACAGTGTGCCTTCAGAAGGATGAGACGCCCACAGACACAGTGTGCCTTCAGAAGGATGAGACGCCCACAGACACAGTGTGCCTTCAGAAGGATGAGACGCCCACAGACACAGTGTGCCTTCAGAAGGATGAGACGCCCACAGACACAGTGTGCCTTCAGAAAGATGAGATGCCCACAGACACAGTGTGCCTTCAGAAGGATGAGATGCCCACAGACACAGTGTGCCTTCAGAAGGATGAGACGCCCACAGACACAGTGTGCCTTCAGAAGAATGAGACGCCCACAGACACAGTGTGCCTTCAGAAAGATGAGATGCCCACAGACACAGTGTGCCTTCAGAAGGATGAGACGCCCACAGACACAGTGTGCCTTCAGAAAGATGAGATGCCCACAGACACAGTGTGCCTTCAGAAGGATGAGACGCCCACAGACACAGTGTGCCTTCAGAAGATGAGACGCCCACAGACACAGTGTGCCTTCAGAAGATGAGACGCCCACAGACACAGTGTGCCTTCAGAAAGATGAGACGCCACAGACACAGTGTGCCTTCAGAAGGATGAGACGCCCACAGACACAGTGTGCCTTCAGAAGAATGAGACGCCCACAGACACAGTGTGCCTTCAGAAGATGAGACGCCCACAGACACAGTGTGCCTTCAGAAGGATGAGATGCCCACAGACACAGTGTGCCTTCAGAAGAATGAGACGCCCACAGACACAGTGTGCCTTCAGAAGGATGAGATGCCCACAGACACAGTGTGCCTTCAGAAGGATGAGATGCCCACAGACACAGTGTGCCTTCAGAAAGATGAGATGCCCACAGACACAGTGTGCCTTCAGAAGGATGAGATGCCCACAGACACAGTGTGCCTTCAGAAGGATGAGACGCCCACAGACACAGTGTGCCTTCAGAAGGATGAGACGCCCACAGACACAGTGTGCCTTCAGAAGGATGAGACGCCCACAGACACAGTGTGCCTTCAGAAGGATGAGACGCCCACAGACACAGTGTGCCTTCAGAAGGATGAGACGCCCACAGACACAGTGTGCCTTCAGAAGGATGAGACGCCCACAGACACAGTGTGCCTTCAGAAGGATGAGACGCCCACAGACACAGTGTGCCTTCAGAAGGATGAGACGCCCACAGACACAGTGTGCCTTCAGAAGATGAGATGCCCACAGACACAGTGTGCCTTCAGAAGGATGAGACGCCCACAGACACAGTGTGCCTTCAGAAAGATGAGATGCCCACAGACACAGTGTGCCGTCAGAAGGATGAGACGCCCACAGACACAGTGTGCCTTCAGAAGGATGAGACGCCCACAGACACAGTGTGCCTTCAGAAAGATGAGATGCCCACAGACACAGTGTGCCTTCAGAAGGATGAGATGCCCACAGACACAGTGTGCCTTCAGAAGGATGAGATGCCCACAGACACAGTGTGCCTTCAGAAAGATGAGATGCCCACAGACACAGTGTGCCTTCAGAAGGATGAGACGCCCACAGACACAGTGTGCCTTCAGAAAGATGAGATGCCCACAGACACAGTGTGCCTTCAGAAGGATGAGATGCCCACAGACACAGTGTGCCTTCAGAAGGATGAGACGCCCACAGACACAGTGTGCCTTCAGAAAGATGAGATGCCCACAGACACAGTGTGCCTTCAGAAGGATGAGACGCCCACAGACACAGTGTGCCTTCAGAAAGATGAGATGCCCACAGACACAGTGTGCCTTCAGAAGGATGAGATGCCCACAGACACAGTGTGCCTTCAGAAGGATGAGATGCCCACAGACACAGTGTGCCTTCAGAAGGATGAGACGCCCACAGACACAGTGTGCCTTCAGAAGGATGAGACGCCCACAGACACAGTGTGCCTTCAGAAGGATGAGACGCCCACAGACACAGTGTGCCTTCAGAAAGATGAGACGCCCACAGACACAGTGTGCCTTCAGAAGGATGAGACGCCCACAGACACAGTGTGCCTTCAGAAGGATGAGACGCCCACAGACACAGTGTGCCTTCAGAAAGATGAGATGCCCACAGACACAGTGTGCCTTCAGAAGGATGAGACGCCCACAGACACAGTGTGCCTTCAGAAGGATGAGACGCCCACAGACACAGTGTGCCTTCAGAAGGATGAGACGCCCACAGACACAGTGTGCCTTCAGAAAGATGAGACGCCCACAGACACAGTGTGCCTTCAGAAGGATGAGACGCCCACAGACACAGTGTGCCTTCAGAAAGATGAGACGCCAACAGACACAGTGTGCCTTCAGAAGAATGAGACGCCCACAGACACAGTGTGCCTTCAGAAGGATGAGACGCCCACAGACACAGTGTGCCTTCAGAAGAATGAGACGCCCACAGACACAGTGTGCCTTCAGAAGGATGAGACGCCCACAGACACAGTGTGCCTTCAGAAGGATGAGACGCCCACAGACACAGTGTGCCTTCAGAAAGATGAGACGCCCACAGACACAGTGTGCCTTCAGAAGAATGAGACGCCCACAGACACAGTGTGCCTTCAGAAGGATGAGATGCCCACAGACACAGTGTGCCTTCAGAAAGATGAGATGCCCACAGACACAGTGTGCCTTCAGAAGGATGAGACGCCCACAGACAGTGTGCCTTCAGAAGAATGAGACGCCCACAGACACAGTGTGCCTTCAGAAGGATGAGACGCCCACAGACACAGTGTGCCTTCAGAAAGATGAGATGCCCACAGACACAGTGTGCGTTCAGAAGGATGAGACGCCCACAGACACAGTGTGCCTTCAGAAAGATGAGATGCCCACAGACACAGTGTGCCTTCAGAAGGATGAGACGCCCACAGACACAGTGTGCCTTCAGAAGGATGAGACGCCCACAGACACAGTGTGCCTTCAGAAGGATGAGACGCCCACAGACACAGTGTGCCTTCAGAAAGATGAGATGCCCACAGACACAGTGTGCATTCAGAAGGATGAGACGCCCACAGACACAGTGTGCCTTCAGAAAGATGAGATGCCCACAGACACAGTGTGCCTTCAGAAGGATGAGACGCCCACAGACACAGTGTGCCTTCAGAAAGATGAGATGCCCACAGACACAGTGTGCCTTCAGAAGGATGAGATGCCCACAGACACAGTGTGCCTTCAGAAGAATGAGACGCCCACAGACACAGTGTGCCTTCAGAAGGATGAGACGCCCACAGACACAGTGTGCCTTCAGAAAGATGAGACGCCACAGACACAGTGTGCCTTCAGAAGGATGAGACGCCCACAGACACAGTGTGCCTTCAGAAAGATGAGACGCCCACAGACACAGTGTGCCTTCAGAAGGATGAGACGCCCACAGACACAGTGTGCCTTCAGAAAGATGAGATGCCCACAGACACAGTGTGCCTTCAGAAGGATGAGACGCCCACAGACACAGTGTGCCTTCAGAAAGATGAGATGCCCACAGACACAGTGTGCCTTCAGAAGGATGAGACGCCCACAGACACAGTGTGCCTTCAGAAAGATGAGATGCCCACAGACACAGTGTGCCTTCAGAAGGATGAGACGCCCACAGACACAGTGTGCCTTCAGAAGGATGAGACGCCCACAGACACAGTGTGCCTTCAGGAGGATGAGACGCCCACAGACACAGTGTGCCTTCAGAAGGATGAGATGCCCACAGACACAGTGTGCCTTCAGAAGGATGAGACGCCCACAGACACAGTGTGCCTTCAGAAGGATGAGATGCCCACAGACACAGTGTGCCTTCAGAAAGATGAGACGCCCACAGACACAGTGTGCCTTCAGAAGGATGAGATGCCCACAGACACAGTGTGCCTTCAGAAAGGACGGAGCCCTGGTGGCTGCAGAGCAGCCTCACTGGATGCCCAAGCAGTTGGTGATGATATGGACACTAGGAATGTCTTTTTTTTCAAAAGCATTTATTTAAATACTATGGCCCAGTGCACGAAATTCGTGCACATTAAAAGGGTATTAATTAGAGGAAATATTTTAATAGTGCTATTTGCCCTTTCTCTACAATAAAAGTGTGAGAGATAAAAGGTAATGAGTACAATATATATGAAAATAATACACAATTTCATTAATAAATAATAACAAAATGATATAACAATAATATGAATCCACAATAAACTGTTGAGTTAATTTTCCTGCATTTAAAATAGGACTGAACGTTTCCCTCACAGAGAGATGAAATCCATAATACCACATTTGGGTGACTCATGTTCTTACATTTTGTCTAGTATTATTGTTGAGTACACTGTTGTCTCTAAGTCTTAATGCAATATCTGTTCCCCAACCTTCTTCACCATGTGGGAAAAGAATAGGATATGTTCTTGCATCTAATGTAGGAGACAGGATACTGATTCGTTTCACTTTAGTGGCATTTGGATTATTGGGATCTGGTTTATAATGAATGAGCAAGTCCCTTTCAAAAGGAGGTTCTCCATCTTCGTTTCTGAATATGACAGCAACCTCGGTTACACGGGGAGAATTATATCTACCTGGGTCACTATTACGATCATATTTAATTGCCATAGTTACTTCCGTGGGAGCTATACCTTTTGCTGCTGCTTCAGACTGGGCTTCCTTTTCTACTTCATGTAGCATCTTGTATGATTTTGTTAATTCATTTATTTCACTCATGAGGTTGTTGATGTTGATCATGAGTCTTTCTGAGCAAGCCTGGTTTGCTGGGTTTGCTAATCTTTTACGTGTAGCTTCGGCTGTATCCAAAATATAGAGTTGAGCAAACTTCCGAGAAACACCATCAGAAGGATGTAAGTTCCAGTATGATGATAAACTTGTCCATGTATTCTAAAACAGTGTGGCCCATACCCTGATGGCGACACAACATTTGCACCCATGGAAGCAAAAGCAAAAGAAGTATTTATAGATCGAATGTTTTCCATGAAATTTTACTGTCAGAATCTTCGTTTGTTATTAATCTTTTTAAATATGGTGGGTAGTCTGGAAAATGTATATCATTTGGACAGACTTTCCCTTTGCTACAACATCAAGTAAATTTCCCATCAGATGGTTTTTCATCAGAGAAATTTAGTAATAGGCAAAATTCACATCTAACAGTCATTTCACCACAACTATGTTGGAGAATTGCATCCTCACGTACTCCATTTTTGCTGAGAAGGCAGTTCCTACCACTATTGCTAGTACTTGTTGATGACTGTTCTTTAGGCATATTCTGTCTTCACCACCACCTGCTTTCAACTTCAAAGGCACGTTGTTCTTTAGACATTTCCTGTGGAAGATGCTGGTGTTTTTCGGCTTCAGAGCAACATTTTTCCAATAGTTGCTCTTCAGATAAATTCTGTCGTAGGCATTGCCTTCTTTCAAGATCAGTTGCATGTCGCTCTTCAGACATTTTCTATTGATAACGTTGGCACCTTTCTGCCCAGGGCCTTCAGTTAGAAGCAGCTGTGGTGATTTCTTGCAGCTTCTGCCGCCACTTTGTTCTCAGCACCCTGGGGCCTCAGTTAGCCACAGCTGTAGTGATTTCTCACCACCACTGCTGCCACCACTGCCGCCTGGTTCTCCGTGCCTGGGGCCTCAGTTAGATGTAGCTGTGGTTTGCTGGCGCTGCCACTGCTTGGTCTCCGCGCCCGATGTCAGGAGCTTGATGCCTTCACCACTTTGTCTCCGCTCCTGGGGCCTGGTGCCCACGCCTCTTGATCCCGCCCCTTGCTCTGATTGGCTGGTGGCATAGCCAATCAGGAGCCAAGGTATGGTCACATTTGCATGTTACTCTTTTATTAGATAGGATGTTATCCTTAGGCTAATTCACCAGATATGCATTTCTACTAAAACCAAATAACCAGGAACATTTTAAAACCACAAATTAGTTAATGTACTATTACCTTGGAACCATAGAGGAAAATAAGTACAAGACAGAAAGACTCAAAGAAATTTTTAAAAATGTTATATAACACTTTACACCTGTGTGTCTGTGCAAGTCACTTCACCTCTTTCTACTTCCATTTCCTTACCTGAAAAATAAGAATTAGAACAGAGTCTACCCCATTGTGTTATTGGAAATAACAAATGAACTAACCGAAAGCACTTAGGCTCACAATAAACCATTCCCTGAAACCTTTGTTATTTCTTTTTAAAAAATTATTGGGTTGACATTGATTAATAAAATTATATAAGTTTCAGGTCCACAATTCTATAATAAATACATCAGCTGTATTGTGTGTTTACCACCCCAAGTCAAGTCTCCTTTCATCACCATTTAGCCTCCCTTACCCTATTCTATTTCCCCAACCCCTTTCCCTCTATTAATCATAATACTGTTGTCTATGTCTATGAGTTTTTTTTTCTTTGCTTAATTCCTTACCCTTTTACCAAGCCCAAACCCCCTTCCCCTCTAAGAGCTGAGATCCTGTTCTCTGTACCTATGAGGTCTGGTTCTATTTTGTTTGTTAGTTTATTTTGTTCATTAGATTCCACATATGAGTGAAATTGTGTGGTACTTGTATTTCTCTGACTGGTTTATTTCACTTAGCATAATACTCTCCAGGTCCCACCCATGCTATAACAAAAGGTAAGATTTCCTTCTTTTTTACAGCTAAACAGTATTCCATTGTGGAAATGTACCTCAGCTTTTTTATCTACTCAACTACTGATGGGTGCTTGGGCTGCTTTCAAATCTTGGCTATTATAAATAATGCTGCAATGAACAGAGGAGTGCATATATTCTTTTGAGTTAGTCTTTCGATATATTCCCAGAAGTGGAATTGGTGGGTCATAAGTCAGTTCCATTTTTAATTTTTTTCAGGAAACTCCATACTGCTCTCCACAGTGGCTGCACCAGTCTGCATTCCCACCAGCAGTGCATGAGGATGAAACCTTTATTATTTCCATGTGAATCATTTCCTAGGCATTTTTTTTGCCCACTGATGCTAAATTTTATTTTTTATTTCTCACCAACTCTTATGTTGCCTTTCTGTCCTCCCTGAGATTTACAATCACTTTCAATTTAATATCCACCATTAATTTAATTCAAGTTCTGTTAGCGTCTATATCTTCTAGAACATTAATGAGTCTGCTGGATAAAATGTAATAAAGATCCCTAGAGCAGCCCAGCAGACATTGCTGTTAATCATTGTTTTCTTCTGCAGAGCCTGTGTTCATACTTCATGGCTATTTCCAGACCCATTTGAATAAACTCACCTAATATGACTCTATGTTTGAATAATGTCAAACTCCTTTTAAAAGCCATGGTATGTAGTGCTGCTGATGGGGGCCTTGGCCTCTGTCCTCAGCCTGGCTGGCACTGGTGGGGATGCATTTAAGCATCTGTGGGTGGTGATGTTCCCTGTGCAATACTCTCCCTCTATTACAGACCCCCATTCCCACACACACAAAAGAAAATATCTCAAATTCCTCATTAGAAATTCAGTCCTTGAAGTTAAACAATCCTACTACCCTGCATATTGTTATTAATGTCTTTAAATTTCTGGAACAAGGAAATTAATAGTAAAATAGATCACATTTTCTCTGGGACAGCTAAGCCAGGCCACTGTGGCAAGGTTGAGAGCAGCATTTTGTAGGGAGAGGGACTGAAAGGAAGACACACAAAAAAGTGGGGGGGATGGAGATAGGGATGGTCACACTAAACACAACCTCGACTCTTTCATTTTCCCCCAGAGTTGGCTGATCTAACTCTGCTTCTCCATATAACTGCCCCATCCCCAGGCTCCTAAAATCTGTCAAAATCCCCGCAGATTGATCAGATCTGAATTTATAAATACTTGCTACCTCTTTCTCTGAGAGTATGTGGTTAGAGGTACCACCTAGGACTTTCTAGCCCTGAATTCAGCACTTACTATCAATTCTCTCACCTTGAAAATGCGAGGAATAATAGCTACTTCAAAGAACTGTGGAAATCACAGAGATTTTATACCAGGTGTCAAGTATCACTTCAAACCTCACTGCTGCCAGGGAAAAATAGGTTTTGTTGATACAAAGTTTTTCAGAGAATAAAAAAGAGTAAAATTTAGTGAGTCTGATAATATTCATACCTTCGATAGTTTGAATTTAAATCACACTCTGATCCCCCCCCAAAAAAAATCTTAAACCTAGGGAAGACCTCTTGGGTCCTCTGGCTCAATTCTTACTCTAATTATGAAGCCCGCACAGCTTTGCTATCAAGTTACGGAAGGTTCTTGAACCAGCAGCATGTGAATCATCTGGAAGTTTGTTAAAAATGCAGCACCTTGAGCTTCACCCTCCATTTACCCATGCCACCAAAGAGTCTGAATTTTAACAAGATGATTTATATGCACATTAAAGTTTAAGAATCATTGCTCTAAATAATGTCCTTCATAGGCAGTCTGATAATTCATGGCTTAACAAAGCCTTCATGTGGTATGATGTGTGAGTGTGTGGGGGGGGGGGGGAAGGGGGGACAGAACTTTGAAATGTCACAAAACTTTCCAAAAACAATGAACTTTTAAGGAGGCTGTTCCAAAAATGGAGCAATAGCATGCACATTTGTAAGTGCTCACCTTGCTCCTTTTGACCTTGAACCAAGCCTCTTGTTATTAATGTCTTTAAATTTCTGGAACAAAAAACTATATTGAGTTTTTTGTTTTTGTCTCTTTCTGTTCTCTGGGTCATTTTATTTCCCCAGTTTGTTTTCTAGTTCCTATTTGGGGATTTTGGCACCACAATAACAGGAAGGATTAATATTTATCTCATTTTTAAACCAGTTTCTAGATAGATGGGATGTTTGCTCAGCAGAGGTGGGTGTAGAGGTAGATGCATGCACACCAGGACTGATGAACTGTGACTTCTAAAGTTCAACAAAAGCCAGTGGGCAGAGTACAATCTAGGTTCACCTTTGCTTCCAGTTTTTGCATTGACATGTGAAAATTAAAGACTAGCCTGCAAAACCAATTGGTGTCACTGCTTTTTAGTGGGTTCACTGGAGAGAAATTCAGGAGTGCATGCAACCTCAGTCCTTTCAGCCCTTTTTCAGAATCATCCCTTGTAAGATGCCCAACTACAGACTTCCCTTTTTAAAATTCCTATAAATGGTATATTATCATGGATTTTAAAACAGCACTCTTTTAAAATCATTACAAATTTCTCAACTACTATTAGAGCTTTCCAAATAAGTCCAGTGACTTTGGGGAAGCACCAGATGCCATTCAGAGCCACTAAAACTATACGTTTGGAAACCTGGATTTGTGAGCCTCTGTTTCTCAACCATGAAACAAGCAAAAAACAAACCCAAAAAAAGGGTTATCATAAGAATTAAAAACCAAATAAGGGCTAACATTTAGAAGTGTACAGAAAAGACTGTTGATTTCTTGGCTGAAGAAATCAGATGAGCCCTGAATTATCACACTTTGTTCTCTCTCCTTTCAGTGGGGAAGGAAGCAAGCAGCAAAATGTCTGCTGTGGGTGAGGAGGGGCCCCACGCCAGCCTGGCAGCTCAGGGAAGGCTGCCCGGAGGCCTTGCAAACTCAGACCTAAACGAAGCACAAAGGTTGGTCTGAAATTAAAACTTTATAAACTAAAAAGCAGTTTATGGTGGTTAGTCATGTCCTAGGCCAGTATCTTCCCTGATAAAGGTCAATCTTTACCTTAACTGAACATCAGTGACAACATATCATTGGAATGTCAAAGTAATTTTTATTTTCCCATACCCTTCAAAACATAGGCAGTGCTCTGTGGAGACAAAAATCCCCTCATTATTGAGTTAATTGTTGACTGTTAACTATCCTGCACCCACCTAAGTAAAAAAGATGTGTGTGTCTATCATTTTACTTTGTAACCAGTCTCAGAGGTGTGCCAACTTTGTTTTCTCCTGCCTCCTTAATCTATCCTGAATGGATTTTATGTAACTCATTTACATCTCCTTTTTTATTGTAATGTACAAAACAAGGTACAAAACTGACATTCTCTGCATTATCTCAATCTGTTGATATTTTACTTCCCAGCAACTGTAGAATTTGGCTCAAATAAAATTTTTTCACAGGTTTGAATGTTTCTTACATTAACACTGCTCTTATAATAAACTTGGGGTCCTGCTTTCCTTAGAGCATTAATCAGTAAGGGTTTTTTTTTTTTTGTACATCTAACAATTTGTATGTCAATAAGAAGCCATAAAAATGACCATAGAGAGCTGGCTTAGTAACCAAAGGGGTAAATTATCATTGTTCTGTCCTCTACAATACATAAAATTTTCCTGTAATAGTTCCTCTCCTATATGAGAAGAATATTTGAATGTCAGAGAGAAGGAAGGAAAGGAAAAGAAAGAGGCGAGACTGAATGAAGTGCATGAGACTGAAGCTGAGATGCTTCTGAAATACCTATGAGTCTTTGAAAAAGCAGAAGAAAATACAGATGGGCAGGGGCTGACAGATCGCATTTTGTTACTTATCGATGGCCTGAAGTGATGGGGAGCTTCTAGCCAACTTGCCCTCCTGGGCTTGATGATCCAGCAAATACTGACAAATAAGGTTCCTCTGCTACCCTGCAGCCTCTCACTAATGTTCTCATCTGTAAGGCTCGCACCTGATTAATGCTTCCTCCGGAATTTTTTCCATTTGATTGGGACACTCAGACTCTGCTCAAATGAGCCTGGCCACCTCCCAGAAAAACACCTGAATTTTGGAGTGCAGGGAGAGAATGCGAGCCATTTCTTATAGAAATGACCACATTGCCATCTGCACTAAAGGCACATTGGTCTCGTTCTGGTTGAAATGCCCTGAGCCAAAATGCAAAGCGGCCCAAGTTTATTTCTCACACCAAATTATGTGGGAAAGGAGGAGTACTTCTAACTATTCACAGGGTTTATACTTGCTAACAATTCTTCTCAGGTCTTGTAAAAGAGTCAGTGGAAATATATATAATTGATATCAGCTTACTCTTATCTTAGCCTACTCTTCCTGGGAGTGTTTTCATTACTAGTGAAACCCAAAATATGAAAAATAAAACCCACCTGAACGGATCAAGGGTCAATTTTTCTCTGCCCAGCCAGGTTCCTGCCTAACTAGTCTTTTGTTTACCTCCATGTCTGACTTCCTTCCCCCTAGCTTCCACAGGGTCCCAGCCCTCACTAGGATATAAGGTAGTTTCAGGAGGTAAAGAAAGCACATTTTTGTTCTCCTTTTGTTCCTGCTTTCCTTTCTGTTTAACAAAATCATAACAAGAAAGTGGTGTCCTATTTAGTTGGACTTCATACTAGTTTCTGCTCTCCAGTAAATTCTAATGATAAATGATACTCAAATATTCAAGCTATTACTTTTTATTTAAATTCTTTATTGTTTAAAGTATCACATAAGTCTCTTTTTCCCCCCATTGAACTCTCCCCCACCACCCAACCCCCTTCAGCACATGCCCTAATCCCTTCCTGTCTGTATCCATTGATTATACTCATATGCATGCATACAAGTCCTTTGGTTGATCTCTGACCTCCTTACCCTCTGCCTTCCCTCATAAGTTGGACAATCTGTTTAATGCTTCTATGACTGGATCTATTTTTGTTCATCAGTTTATGTTGTTCATTATATTCCACATATGAGTGAGATCATGTGATATTTATCTTTCTCTGACTGGCTTATTTCCCTTAGCATACTGCTCTCCAGTTCCATCCATGCTGTTGCAAAAGGTAAGAGTTCCTTCTTTTTTATAGCAGTGTAGAATCCCACCGTTTTCTAATCCACTCATCTGCTGACGGGCACTTAAGCTGTTTCCAAATCTTAGCTATTGCAAATTGTGCTGCTGTGAACATAGAGGTGCATATATCCTTTCAGATTGATATTTCTATTTTCTTGGTATGTATTCCTAGAAGAGGGATTACTGGGTCAAGTGGAAGTTCCATTTTTAATTTTTTGAGGGAATGGCAAAGTGGCTGCACCACTTTGCATTCCCACCAGCAGTGCAAGAGATTTCCTTTTTTTCCCCACAGCCTTGCCTTGTCCTTTGTTGATTTGTAGTTTATTGATTTGTAGATGGATACCCATTTTGACAGGTGTTAGGTGTTACCTCATTGTAGTTTTAATTTTTAGCTGATGATTAGTGATGTTTAGCATTTTCTTTCATATGTCTATCAGCCACCTGTAAGTCCTCTTTAGAGAAATGTCTATTCTGGTGCTGTGCCCATTTATTAATTGGGTCGTCTTCTTTTTGTTGGGTTGCATGAGTTATTTATATATTTTAAAAATTAACCCCTAATCAGAGAGAACTAAGATGGCGGCAAAGGCAAAACACCTATCTTGCTGTCATAATCAGCAATTTTAATACTACAACTTAACGAAAGAACAAACACCTTCCAGAATCACCAGAAAGCTCGCCGAGTGAAAATTCCACAAATAAAAGTAAAGATAAGACACTGTGACCCGGAGGAGCGGTGGCGGACGGCGTTGAAAGATTCGCGCAGAGAGGTTTGGAGTGCGCGCCGCAGAGAGGGCGGGCGGCTGAAAACCGGCCAGTTTTCTCGAACGGGGAGACAAAGACGTCCCACTGGACTGATTCTCCAGCTCTGGGCGAAGTCCAGAGAACCCACTATCACACGGGGTGAAAACTGGACAGTGGGAGGGCACGCCGAAGCTCGGGTGCTGCCGGGTCTCCCGGCTTGTGGAGAAGGCAGCTTTCAGGCAAACAGCTCGGCTGTGTGACGGCTCAGAGAACACACCTCGACTTGCCTCTCATTCGGAAAACCGTCAGTCTGCTTTGTTTTACGACCCTGGGGGAGACATTGTGCATGCAGACTCATTTTGGGAAAGTCTGAATTCCCCGGCAACCGGCAGCCTGTGGAGCTCCCCAGCAGCTCTCTCTCAGAGGTGCTGGCGGCCATTGCCCCCGGCACAGAGTCCCTGGGGCCGCGTAGGGCGGAGCTAACGCTGTCTGCTTGGCCCGGAGACTCCGCCCACCCAACCTGAGCACAGCTGAGCTTCACAGACAATTGGCCTGGAGGTCAACCCTCCAAGTGCTAACAACGATTAACTGAGCTTAACTTCAGCAAGACTGTGCAGCCCATATCCACCTCAGGTTACCGGGGAGGCTGAGCCACTGTCCCTTGTAGCACGTCTACCACACAAAGCTAATTGACCAACTCAGGGAAGCAGCCACCATGCAGCAACATGGAAAGAAATCAGATGTGAAAGAAATGGAGGGAAAAAAAACGACTGGACATGGAATTCAGAACCACGGTTATAGGGTTTTTTAAGAGGCTCCAACAAAAGATCGAGGCCTATAAGGAAATAAGCAAGACCACAAAGGAAATGAATGAGTCCTACAAGAAAATGAATAACACCCTCCAGGATATAAACGAGACCTGCAAAGAAATGATCAAGACCAACGTGGAAATGAAAGAAACCCTCAAGGATATAAAGGAGACTCTCAAGGATATGAAAAAGGACCAACCAGAAATTAAGCATACACTGACTGAAACAAAAAATATTATACAAAGACCTGAAAGTGCCCTGGAGCACCCCAAGAACCAAGTTAAAGATTTGAAATACAAAGAGGTAAAATCCACTCAGCTGAAAAAGCAAGAAACCAAAAGAATCCAAAAAATTGAAGATAGTGTAAGGGGCCTCTGGGACAACCTCAAGCATACCAACATCCGAATTATAGGGGTGCCAGAAAAAGAGAGAGAGCAAGACAATGCAAACCTATTTGAAGAAATAGTGACTGAAAACTTCCCACACCTGGTGAAAGAAATTGACTTAGGAGTCCAAGAAGTGCACCGAACCCCAATATATCGGAACCCTAAGAGGACCACACCAAGGCACATCATAATTAAAATGCCAAGAGCAAAAGACAAAGAGAGAATATTAAAAGCAGCAAGAGAGAAACAGTTGGTTACCTATAAGGGAGCACCCATACGACTGTCAGCGGATTTCTCAACAGAAACGATGCAGGCCAGACGGGAGTGGCAAGAAATATTCAAAGTGATGAACAGCAAGAATCTACAATCAAGATTACTCTATCCAGCAAAGCTATCATTCAGAATTGAAGGGCAGATGAAGTGCTTCGCAGATAAGAAAAAGCTAAAGGAGTTCATCACCACCAAACCAACATTATATGAAATGCTGAAATATATTCTTTAAGAAGAGGAAGAAGAAAAAGGTAAAGATGAAAATTATGAACAACAAATACACATCTATCAACAAATGAACATAAAAATCAAGTGAATTGATAGGCTGTTGAACAGGATAGACTGGTGAATGTAACAGAATCACGGACATAGAGAGGGAATGGACTGACAATTCTTGGGGAGAAAAGGAGTGTGGGAAGTGCAGCAAGAGACTGAAGAAAAATCATGCAACTATGGGAGAGGACAGTGGTGGGGGAGGTGAGGGTGGAGGGTGGGATAGGTACAGGGTGGAGGGAAGCTATAGGGGGATAAAAAGGGGAAACAATGTAATTAATAAACTGAACAATAAAGATTTAAAAAAATTAACCCCTAATCAGATATATCATTGTCAAATATGATCTCTCATTCATTGGGTCACCTTTTCATTTTAGTGATGGTGTCTTTTTCTTTGCAAAAGCTTTTTAGTTTGATGTAGTCCCGTGTGTTTATTATTTCATTTATCTTGTCCTAGAAGATGTATCAGTGAAAATTCTGCTTCATGAGTTGTCTGAGATTGTCCTTCCTGTATTTTTTCTAGGATTTTTATGGTTTTACTAATTGCCTGGTGCACAAAATTCATTCATGGAGGGGGAGTTCCCTCAGCCCAGCTTGCACCCTCTCCAATCAGGGACCCCTTCAGGGTTGTATGACTGTTGGCAGTCAGAGATGTCTGACTGGTGGCAGTAGAACATCCCTCTTGCAATCTAGGAACACTGGCTCCTAACTGCTCACTGGCCTGCCTGACTGATTGCCCTTAACCCTTCTGCCTGCCTGTGTGATCGCCCCTAACCACCTCTGCCTGCCTGCCTGATTGCCCCTAAGTGCTCCCCTGATGGCCTGATTGCTCCTAATTGCCTTGCCCCACACCTGGGACCCAGGCTTCTCTCCCTCTGGCCAGCTATAGGCACCCAGGACCTGGGCCAGCTTCACTCAGGCCGGCTGCAGCCACAGGCAGCTGCAGGCACCCAGGACCACTGGGCATGCTGTCTAACCCCAGGGCCGGAAAGCGCCCCCGCCCCTCTATGTGCCTGCCTGGTGGAGTCCCACTACTCTGACTGCACAAGCTGAGAAACTGGAGATGTTGCAGCCCCGCTGAGGGCGTGCCTTCCTCAGCATCTCCAGAAGCTGGAGTGCCTGGCTGGTGGGCGTGGTGGTTGGAGGGCTCCCAGCTGTGATCCTGGCCCGATCCCCAGTCCTGGTCCAGGCACTTGTGGGAGGCAACCAATCCATGTGTCTCTCTGACGTGGATGCTCCTCTCTCTGTTTCTCCCCCTTTTTCCCACTCTCTCTAAACATCAAAGGAAGAAATGTCCTCCGGTGAGGACTCACAGACACAGAAGGACAGCAGTCCTGACACCAGCAAGGAGGTAGGGAGCCGCGGAGTGTGTGTGGTGCTTGGGCAAAGGTGACCATACTGGACTCACTCATACTGTCACTGATAACGATGTGAGGTCATGGAGACACACCACTTGAAGGAGAAGAGAAATGCATCCAGAACTAGGTGGTCCTCCACTGGGTGGTCCAGTTAGGCGGACACCACTCCAACAGCACACCCCACATACAGCGTGCCCCATGCCCCAGGCGGGCCTCCCTCAGTCGGGTGGTGACTCTGGTCACCGGGCCATACATGCTTTTTACCTTGTCTATACTGGTATCAAGGCATCCACTCAGGTCCTTCATCTGTCCCATCCCTTCAGACAAAGTAATTTGGTACCAAAATAAACCCCCAAAAAAGAAAGAAGAACGAAAGAAAGAAAGAAAGAAAGAAAGAAAGAAAGAAAGAGAGAGAGAGAGAGAGAGAGAGAGAGAGAGAGAGAGAGAGAGAGAGGAAGAAAGAAAGAAAGAAAGAAAGAAAGAAAGAAAGAAAGAAAGAAAGAAAGAAAGAAAGAAAGAAAGGGCCCCCATCCCTAGTGCCACCACGACAGCTCTGCCCCTCACATCGCCACCCCTGCCTCTTGCACCTCAGCTGTTTCCCCGGTGCCCTGGCCTGGGGAGCAGACATTGTGTTGGCAGTCCCAGCAAGCCCAAGGCATCCATTCCGACCCTCCACAGGGCCCGCCCCTTGCGCCACCTCCCCTGCCTCTCACATGTCTTGGCCCCGCCCCCCACTAATGATTGGCTGGTAGCAAAGGTACGATCAAATTTGCATGTTTCTCTTTTATTATATAGGATGACTTATAGTTAAGTCTTTTATCCATCTTAGGTTTATTAGTGTGTATGGTATAAGTTGGTGGTCTGGTTTCTTTTTTTTTTTTTTTTTGCATGTATCTATCCAATTTTCCCAACACCATCTATTGAAGATGCTGTCTTTAATACATAGTATTCTCTTGCCTCTTTTATCAAATATTGATTGACCGTAATGATGTGGGTAAATTTCAGGGGTCTCTGTGCTTTCTCATTGGTCTATAGACCTGATCTTGCACCATCAGGCTGTCTTGATTACTTTGCAGTATAATCTGATACCCAGAATTGTGATAGCTCCAGTTTTGTTCTTCTTACTCAAGATTACTGCAGTTATTGAGGGTCTTTTTTTGTTCCGTTTAATTTTTGTTTCATTGTTTAATTTTTTTATTGATTAAGTTATTACATATGTGACCTCATACCTCATTACCCCTTACAACTCCCCTCCCCACTCAATCCCTCATGCCCCTGGTGTCCGTGTCCATTGATTAGTCTCATATGCATGCATACAAGTGGTTGTATCTTTGGTTGATCTCTTCTCGTTACCTCCACCCTCCCCTACCTTCCCTCTGCGGTTTGACAGTCAATGCTTCTCTGTCTCTGGATCTGTTTTTGTTCATCAGTTTATGTTGTTCATTATATTCCATAAATGAGTGAGATCATGTGATACTTATCTTTCTTTGACTGGCTTGTTTCATTTAGCATAATGCTCTCCAGTTCCATCCACGCTCTAGTTTGAAGCAGCCACATTTTCCTCCTTTTTCTTCTTTCTCTTCTTACAGAATACCTTTCAGCATTTCATATAATACTGGTTTGGTGTTGGTAACTACTTTAGCTTCTTCTTATCTGTGAAGCTCTTTATCTAACCTTCAATTCTGAATGATAGCTTCACTGGGTAGAGTAATTTTGATTGTAGGTTCTTGCTATTCATCACTTTGAAAATTTCTTGCCACTCCCATCTGACCTGCATAGTTTCTGTTGAGAAATCAGCTGACAATCATATGTGTGCTCACTTGTAGGTAATTGTTTTTCCCTTGCTGCTTTTAATATTCTCTCTTTGTCTTTTGCTCTTGACACTTTAATTATGATGTGTCTTGGTGTGGTCCTCTTTGGATTCCTTTTGTATGGGGTTCTGTGTGCTTCCTGGACTTGTACGGCTATTTCTTTCACCAGATGGGGGAATTTTCCAGTCATTATTTCTTCAAATATATTTTCAGTATCTTGCTCTCTCTCTTCTTCTGGCACCCCCATAATTCTGATGTTGGTACACTTGAAGTTGTCCCAGAAGCTTCTTACACTACCCTCAAATTTTTGGATTCCTATTTCTTTTTGCTTTTCCAGTTGAGTGTTTTTAGCCTCTTGGTATTTCAAATCTTTGACTTGATTCTTGCATTCCTCTAGTCTGCTGTTGGGTCTCTGTATAATATTTTTTATTTCTAATTGGTCCTTTTTCATATCATCAAGGGTCTCACTGAATTTATCGGCCTTTTCTAGAAACCTCTTGAAAACCTTGTAACTATGGTTTTGAACTCTATATCCAGTCATTTGTTTTCCTCTGTTTCTTTTGTTTGTGATCTGTTTCTTTGTATCCACATTTTTGCTGCTTTCCTGAGTTGGTAGGGTAGCTTTGTGGTAGGTGTCTTGATCTCCCCAGTTACCTGAGGTGGACACTATTGGTGCACTCCTTTGTGGACTGTGTGTACAGCCTTGTTTCAGATAAGTCTTGATTGTTGTTGATATCACTGAGAGGAATTGACCTCCAGGCCAATTGGCTGTGAGGATCAGCTGTGTCTATGCTGAGAGACGCCCCATGCGACAAGACTTGCAGCATTGCAAAAGCCTCTGTGCTCAGTTTGGATGGGGCAGAGCTTTAGGGTGGCGCTGACAGCCTTGGCTTCCAATCAGCCCTGCCCCACAATGTTCCTGAGTCTCAGTGTCCACAGGCAATCATTGCAAGCACCTCTGAGGGAAAGGTGCCCTCAAGTTTTGCCCGCTGCCAAACAGTTCAGTCTCTCCCCCAGTGAATCCGGACTCCCAGATTCTCACCTGATACTGGGGTTCAGTGCACTCAGAACTAGGGTTCATTGCCATCCAGAGCTTTTGTTTCCTTCCCACTCGATCAAGCCAGCAGCACACTCAACAGTTTGTCCTCTCTGCGAGCATTCGCCGCACGCCTCTGGTCTTCTGTCTTTCGCTGTTCTCCTGGGCTTTTACTTTACAGTCCAGATTTCCCCCATCCCATTTGGGCCTGGATCCCCAGGGTTTTGCCCAGAATTGGGGTTCAGTGCAGTCAGAACTGGGGTTCAGTGAAGTCTGGAGCTTTCCCGCTAATTCACACCAGCCAGGCACCGTCTTTTCCACATATGCGCATGTCTCCATACCTTAGGCTTTGCAGCTCCTCTGATTCTCCGTGTGCTTTTTTCTTTCCTTCTAGTTGTAGGATTTCCAGTCAGCCATCTTTCCTGTGGTTCTTAATGATGTCTGTTTTGTCTTTTAGTTGTAATTTTTGAAATTGTTATTCAAGGCAGCAGTTTAGGTGTTTACCTATGCCATCATCTTGATTTCTCCCCATATAAATTTTTTGACCATTTGTTTTAGAACTGTGAGATATGCCATCAGCATTTTAATAGGGATTGTGTTGAATCTATAGATTGCATTGGATAGAATGGACATTTTAATGATGTTAACTCTACTAATCCATGTAGACATTATATGCTTCTACTTGTATGTATCATCCTCTATTTTTTTAAATATATTTTATTGATTTTTTACAGAGCAGAAGGGAGAGGGCTAGAAAGTCAGAAACATTGATGAGAGGGAGACATGGATCAGCTGCCTCTTGCACTCCCCCTACTGGGGATGTGCCCGCAGCCAAGGTACATGCCCTTGCCAGAATGAAACCTGGGACCCTTCAGTCTGCAGTCTGACGCTCTATCCATTGAGCCAAACCGGTCTTGGCTCATCCTCTATTTTTTTTAATGTCATGTGGTTTTCCAAATATAGGTCTTTTACCTCGGTTCAGTTTATTACAGGGTATCTTATTTTTTGTTATAGTGATAAATGGGATTGTTGTTTTGTTTTCGTTTTTAGATTCTCTTTCTGAGTATTAATTATTGGTGTATAACAATGCCATCAATTTATGGATATTGATGTTATATTGAGCTATTTTGATGAATTCATTTATTAAATCTAGTCATTTTTTATTGGAGTCTTTAGGATTTTTTCTGTACACTACCATCTCATCTATGAACAATGACAAATTTGCTTCCTCCTTTCCAATTTGAATGCTTTTGATTTTTTCTTCTTGTCTGATTGCTCTGACTAGGACTTCCAGTGCTACCTATATATATAAAAGCCAAGTGACCAAAACACCAGAATGACTGGAACAACCAGTTGCTTTGATGCACACTGTGGCCCTGATCACCCTCTCTGCCCCCCGCCAAATCCCTATTGGAAATAGGGCCAGCCGGCCAACTGCCTGTGGCCCACCCCCCCCCCCACCATTTGGTCCCGCTCTCAATTGCCCCCTTCCTGATTGGGCAGGGCCAGCTGCACAACCTCCTACATCCCTTCCCCCTGGCTGGCCTGGTCCTGATCGTCCCCAACTGGGGAGGGCCATCCAGACACCACCCATGCACAAATTCATGCACTGGGCCTCTAGTGTTGAATAGGAGTGGTGAAAGCGGACCCCTGTCTTATTCCTCTTCTTCAGGGAAATTCTTTTCATTTTTTCCCATTGAGTATGCTGTTGACTACAGATTTGTTGTATATGACCATTATTATGTTGACATATGACTCCTTTATTCTGGCTTTGCTGAGAGTTTTTAATTTAAAAAAAATGGGTCCTGAAAGAATACACATTCTTTTCAAGTGCACATGAAAGATTTTCTATGATAGATTGCATGTTAGGACACAAAAAAAATCTCAAAAAATTGAAGATTAAAATTATAGCAAGCATCTTCTCTGACCATCATGGTATGAAATTAGAAATCAATCACGAGAAAAGTAAAAAACATGCAAAGACATGGAGGCTAAATAGCATGTTACTAAACAGTGAATTAATTAACAATGAGGTCAAAGAAGAAATCAAAAGATTCCTTGAGACAAATACAGTTGAGTACACAACAACCCAAAATCTATGGGACACAGTGAAAGAGGGAAATTTATAGCATTCCAAGCCTACCTCAAGAAACAAGAAAAATCTTTAATAAACAATTTAACATTACACTTAAAAAAATAAAAATAATAACAAAAAGATTCCAAAAATAAGGAGAAGGATGGAAATAATAGAGATCAGAGCAGAAATAATGAAATAGAATCTAAAAAAAATACAAAAGATCAATGAAACAAGTTTGATAAACCTTTGACCAGACTTATGAAGAAAATAAAAAGGGTGAGGACCCAAGTAAATAAAATCAGAAATAAAAGAAAAGTAACAACCAACACAAAAGAAATTTTAAAAGCTTTCAAGAAAATACTACCCCAAAAAAAAAACTAGATGCCAACAAAAATTTAACAATTTGGAAGGAATGGATAAATCCCTAAAAATATACGATGTCCCAAGATTGAATCAGCAAGAATCAGAACATCTGAATAGACAGATTAAAACTAATGAAATTGCAGCAGCAGTCAAAATATTCCCAACAGCCTTGGGCAGTGTGTCTCAATTAGTCTGAACATCATCCTGTGTGCCAAAGGGTGGACAAGCCCATTGTCATTAGGGGCACATATCTAGGTTGCAGGTTGGAGTCCCAATGGGGGCACATATAGGAGGCAGCCAATTAATGTTTCTCTCATACCTCTCTCTCTCTCTCTCTCTCTCTCTCTTTCTCTCTCTCTCTCTCTGCCCCATCCCATCTCCTCTCTCTCTCAAATCAGTAAAAAACATATCCTCAGGTTACTATTTAAAAAACTCCCAATAAAAAGAAGTCCTAGACCAGATGGGTTTACAGGTAAATTTTATCAAACATTCAAAGAACTAACACCTATCCTTCTCAAATTATTTCACAACATTCAAAAGGAGGAAAGACTCCCAGATTAATTTTACAAAGCCAAAATTATCTTAATTTCAAACCAGATAAAGACACAACAAAGGAAGAAAATTATAGGCCAATATCACTGATGAGCATATATGCTAAAATCCTCAACAAAATATTAGCAAGCCAGAGTTAGCACTACATTAAAAATATCACACACCATGATAGAGTGGGATTTACTCCTAGGATGCAAAGTACAATATCTGCAACCCAATAAATGTAATACACCACATAAACAAAATGAAAAGTAAAAACAACTTGATCACATCAATAGATGCAGAAAAAGTATTTGATAAAAACCACCACCCACTTATAAAAACTCTGAGCAAAGTGGTAATAGGGGGAACATACATCAACATGGTAGACTCCATATAAGATAATCCCACAGCCAACATCATACATAATGGGCAAAAAATTACAAGTGTTTCCCTTAAAAACAGGAATGAGACAGGAATGTCTGCTTTCACCACTCTCATTCAACAAATGTTGAAAATCCCAGCCAAAGGAATCTCACAAGAAGAAGAGATAAACGGCATCCAAATTGTCAAGAAGAAATTAAACTGTTATTATTTGCAGATGACATGGTACTGTACATACAGCACCCTAATGATTCCACAAAAAACTACTAGAATTCATAAATGGTTTGAGTAGAGTAGCATGATACAAATAAATATTCAGAAATCAGATCCATTTTAATATATCAATAGTGAACTATCAAAAAGGAAAATTAAAAAATAACCCCAGAGGGGTTGGGGGGAGGGTTAATGGAGAGATAAGGACACATATGTAATACCTTAATCAATAAAGAAAAATTTAAAAATAATCCCATTTACAATTATATAAAAAATAAAATACCCAGGAATAAATTTAACCAAATATATAAAAGATCTATATTCAGAAAATTATAAGACATTGAAAAAAGAAATTGAAGAAGAAACAAATAAGTGAAAACATATACTGTGTTCGTGGATAGGAATAATTAACATCACTAAAATGTCCATTCTACCCAAAGCAACCTATAGATTCAATGTAATTTCTATCAAAATACCAAAGGTATATTTCACAGAACTAGAACACATATTTCAAAAATTTATATAAAACTACAGAACCCAAATAGCCACAGCAATCTTGAAAAAGAGATGAAGAAGGAGGAGGAGGAGGAGGAGGAGGAGGAGGAGGAGGAGGAGGAGGAGGAGGAGGAGGAGGAGAGGAGGAGGAGGAGGAGGAGGAGGAGGAGAAGGAATCATTCTATCTTATATCAAACTTTACTACAAGGCCAGAGTAATCAAAATAGCATGATACTGGGTCCTTATCCTAGAGTTTGGAGCTCAGGCCTGAAAACCATTTGGAGTAGCAGTGGTGAGTATGATTGGGTCAAACGGGGAAGGCGTTTTTGTCTTCATGGAACAGGTAACATGTAAACGAATGGATTTAAATCCTAATGCTAAAGTGTGGCAATAAATTCCTCATGGAAATCCTGATGCCATGGAACTGAAAACTCTTGGCATGAAACAGCAGCCACGTCAGGGTCTTATCCTGAGGGTAATACACAGCTTTCAGATGATATGTGTAAGGAATATGAAGTAATATATTCATCTTGTGAAACCACAAGAAATCCTACAGGCATTGAAGAATAGACTAATGGAATGATTTTAGGGCCAGAAGATCTGAGTTACCAAATATATGACATTTCTAGAGAAAGCAATTCAGCAATTTCTACAGAAGAAATGAATGCCTGAAAGAATACCTGAAGAAACAATTAGAATTCTGTTTCTCACTAGGAAATTTGTCAATGGATCTTTACCTGATGTCTCAAATAGACAGTGATCAATTCATTCAAATTTGGACAGTTGCCAACATGGAAGAAATGAAAAAGCTAACCACAGACCCCCATCTAGTTCCTGAAATATTGAGACATTCTCCCATGGTACAGGTTGATGAGAAGGGTGAGAAAGTGAGATCAAGTCATAAGCATTGTATCATGATTCTTAGAGAGATACACCAACAGAGGAAGTGAAAACTTTGTTCAAGAAGGAAATCTGACCAAAGGTGATAAGCTGTTATTTTATTACATAATAGCAATTGGAATATTACTTTCCAGTCAGATACAGATGCACAACAAGTCTTTAAATATTTGAGAGAAGTTAAAACATTTCAGGGCAAGCCAATCATGGCAAGGTTAAAAGCCATCAATACATTTTTTGATAAGAATGGTTATTGATTAATGAATTCTAGTATGTATAGTCAGCCCATTCAGACTCAAGCAGTCTTTATGCAGCCTGTATCTAGTCCTCCCCAACAGTACTCCATCTATAATATTGTGCCTCAGTCTTGGTCTACAAATCCTGAACCTTATTTTGAAACACCACTGACTCCCATTCCAAATAGTAGTTTTGTGAATGGCTTTAATTCACCAGGATCTTGTAAAATAACTGGGCTGCTGCTGTGAATATGGGTCCATCATTCAAAAAAAATGGGGAGAAAAAAGACACATGTACTATTATTTGAAATACTTTAAACAATGAACAAAAAAAAAGAGAAAAAGAAAAGCAATGCATTGAATGGCAAAAAAAAAATCGCGTGAAGCCTCATTTTAGGTCATCAAGTGGTTTAGAACTCTGAACAGAGGGTTCTGTGTCATTGGGGGATGAACCAGTAAACAGGTCTGGTTCAAGGAACTTTCCAACTGGATGGCATACACCTACAGTAACAAGGCATCAGGAGCAAAGCTACCTTCCAAAAGAGACTCCAACTTTGCAGATTGAATAGAATGGGGATTATGGTAGGGGCAGCAGAACTCTTTTCAGAGGCTGAAGACAGCTGAACCAAAGGCTCCACACCAAAGTTTGACTTATTAGCCTCAAATTTTCCTCATTTACCTGGAAGTTCATCAAGAACACCAGCTGAACTTGTTTTGGAGAGTAACATGTTTGATGTTATGAAAGATGTCTACAAAGAAAAAGATAATTAAGAGGTAAGACAAGGGGATAGTTGCTCAGTGCCTGCAGAGGATGAACAGACCAACTGCACTGCTGCCCAGGAACTCAGTATAAGTACTGTCCTTCACGTACAGTTGAGCCTCCTGTATTGAGCACAACTCAGGTAAAAAAGGATCTACTGGAGGATTCCACTGTTCAGAGAAATATGTTCTCAACCTGACAACTATATCGGTTTCTTCCCTAAATCCTGCAGAGCCATCAGGGACAAATACTGCTTCACCATGTGATAATAACATAAATGCAGCTGTAACTGTGGCCCTACAGGACCCCCGGAAGCTAAGTTATGCTGAAGTGTGCCAGAAGCCCCCTAAAGAGCCATCTCCAATTCCTGTGCAGCTGCTGTGAGAAATTCACTCCAAGGTAGTGTCTTCCACCAAAAATGAAGAGAATGGAGCTCCTGAGAAGTCCATTGAGAAACCACATGAGAAGCCAGAAGCAAGGGCTAGTAAGAATTATTCTGGTTTCCCAGGCGATACCATTCCCAGTGGAGTAGCGGGAAAAATCAGGAACAGAGAGTCCAGTTGGGCCACAGGGCCACACCTCAGGGAGTAACTCAACGTAATGGCAAAGAGCAATCTGTGCCACCATATCACCAAAGTAAAACCAACAAACACAAACAGAAACTATTCAAAAACCTCTCTGTTCCCATTAAATTTGAGCCATGGCTATACTGAACTGTATGGAAGGGAGAGGGCAACCAGGAAGGAAACAAAAGCAAGAGAAAGTATCACCTTAATCATTACAGATTTTGGAGTTGTGAACAGTAGAATCCCAAAATTCATCTCTAATGTTTTAAAATGCTGGAGGATTCCAATCAGAATATATAGTTTTTTATTTTAATTGGCATAGATTTGCCTGGAATAAATTTTGAGGGTTCAGATTTACCTTAGGAAAAAAACATATTACATATCCTTCAGTATAGGAGATGAGGGAGTGAGAGAAAATATTTCTTGAAGAAGCATTTATGTAAAATTAGAAATTACCTTTTTTAATTTATTTAAAGTTTGTTTTAGAGAATACCATGTCTGCCTTTATGGCTTTGTGTTGCAAAGCACACCAGTGGCTGTGGTGCCTGTTTGTGGTGTATGTGTATAAGAATGACAGAAGCCAAATCTGTTATGTTAGTAAATGATTTGAAAATTGAATGCAATATATACTTGAATAGATTACTTTTCCAGTTTGATATGTAGTCTCCTTTTCAACTTACTAATATTTCATTCAAGAATATTTTGGTTGTACTTGAAAATGTGACTACCAATTAGTTTGATACTCACGGAAAGAATGGAGTTATTCAGATAACTGAAAAATCTTTCTTAGATCTGAGAAGGGTAGGTCAAAAGACCTTCAGAGATTTAAACTGGCCTGTGATTCCACACTCCCTAAAACAGGAAATAATTTTTTTGTGTTAAGTCATTTGCTACTCTCTATTCTTTGACTACCAACCCCCAGAAGCAAATTAAGTAACGACTTATATAACTGCATGTTTCTAACAGCCTTGACCAATCTAGCCAAATCACATAACTTACATAAATTTCTGAATGAAACAGTGGAGTATTTCACCCTTCTGTTCATGGACTTAGAAATTTAGATCCCAGAACTGTAGACTGTGTGTTAGTGTTAAAGATGAAACATTGTAATTGACTTTTAAACTATTAAATAGTATAGAAGCAAAAGTAATTTTTAAAGACATAATTTGGGGGCAACTTTTTCTGTTTACAGTGTTTTATTACAACCTGCCCTCCTCCCCTTTCTCCAAACAAGTAAAATTTCAGAAGGAATTAAGGCACTGGGAAGGCACTTGAACATTCTATATTGGCTCCTCTTGCCCTTTTTGCCAAGAGGGACCATCTTCTCACAATACAATAACCCACAGCTGTTGCCTGAGTTTTCTGTTCATGCTGAGATTGAAGCCTTGTGTGGCTGATACCATAGATCTGTCTCTCGCCCAATGATGTGGGCTGGGCCCTTCCTGGAGAAGAAACCTGAGTCCCCCGAGATGTGTGACCAGTGCAGGGGCCCAGTCAGCACGTGAGGGGAACCCATTGCAGATGCTAGGTGTGGAGGCCATGGGGGAATAGGCTACCAAGAAGACAGACCTGAACCTCACACCACCCTTCTTGGCCCAGGAACATGGCTGGTTAGCCAGAGACGGGTAAGATTCCTCAGGGAAGGAACCACCTAAGACAGGCACAGTCACAGAGGGGCATCAGGAGTTAACTTGGGGGTCCACAGATGAGGGTCACAGAACTCTACCCCCCAACCTTGCAGGGGCCTGATCCCTCACCCCTTCTGAGAGAGGTCTACTACCCCCATGGCTTCCTCGCTTCCCACACCCAGCACAGACCGGGACCCATGCAACAGAGACTTAGCCCAGCTCAGATCAGGACCCAGGTAACAGACAGAGACTTGGCTGACAACAGTTGCCCTATATCCAAAGCCAGTCTAGCACCAGGAATGCTCAGGGTCCACTCAAGAATGCAAGCAATCCTTTCCATTAATATATACACGGTAAACTAAGATGGTTGTTAGATTATTAAATTTGACAGTAAAATAGTAATCAAGTTTTCAGATTAATTTAAATTCTTTAATTGAAATAATTGAATATTATTTGTACTGGACAAAAAGCTGTTCCTAATGTATTAACTAAAATGTCTATTGGGAAAAAACTCCAACAATGACTAGCCAGGACTCCCAAGATGGAGACCTTGTCTTTCCCCAAATACAATGTAGCTGAGATTGTGACTCACGTTCGGAATAAAATCCTCACCGGGGCTGATGGTAAAAACTTCTCCAAGAGTGATCGTTATCCCAATCCAAAGCCCGAGGTCCTGCACCTGATCTACCTGAGGGCCTTGCAGATTGTGTAAGGCGTGCGCCTGGAGCTCTTCTACATGATGCCAGTGAACTTGGACGTCATGTATCCACATTTGATAGAAGGCTTCTTGCCCATCAGCAACCTGTTTATTCATCTGAACTCATTTCTGCCCATCTGCCGGGTGAATGACTTTGAGACGGCCGACATTCTGTAACAAAAGCCAAACGGACCAGTTGGTTTTTGAGTGGAATCATCAACTTTATCCACTTCGGGGAAGCGTGCCAGGACACGTACACGGAGTTTCTTTGGCAATATAAATCTTCTGTGGACAAAATGCAGCAGCTAAATGTGGCTCACCAGGAGGCGATAATGAAGTTGAAGAAACTTGATTCTGTTCCAGCGGAGGAGCAGGCCGAGTTCCAGCAGCTTTCTGACCAGATCCAGGAGCTGCAGCAGCTGCTGAACCAGGACTTCCGGCAGAAAACGATGTTGCTGCAAGAGAGAAATACCCCAAAGAAGTCCGATATTTTAGAGAGAAACAAGCATTTGAATGAACTAAGATTATCAGTGGTTTCTTTGAAAGAAGTACCAGAGAGTTTGAAAACAAAAACTGTGGATTCCCCAGAGAAGTTAAAGAATTATAAAGAAAAAATGAAAGATACAGTCCAGAAGCTTAAAAATTCTAGGCAAGAGGTGATGGAGAAGTATGAGGTGTACCGCGACTCGGTGGACGGCCTGCCCTCCTGTCCGCTGGAGGTGCAGCTGTACCAGAAGAAAATACAGGACCTGGCGGAGACCAGGGAGAAGCTGGCCAGTGTCTTAAAGGAGAACCTGAACTTGGAGGACCAGACTGAGAGCGGGGAGTCAGAACTGAAGAAAGGAAGACAGAAGAGAATTCTTTGCGCAGAGTGATGAATGTGAAGAAAGAAAAACTCGCCATAGCCCAGTTCAAAATTAACAAGAAGCACGAGGACGTCAAGCAGTACAAGCACACAGTCATTGAAGATTGCAATAAAGTTCAAGAAAAAAGAGGTGCTGTGTATGAGCGAATAACCACCATTAACCAAGAAATCCAAAAAGTTAAATTTCCCATTCAGCAACTAAAAGATACCACGGAGAGGGAGAAACTGAAGTCCCAGGAAATATTTCTGACCTTGAGAGGGGCTCTGGAGAAATACCATGAAGGCATTGGGAAGGCGGCGAGGAGGGCTGTGCTGAGCTGGAGGGGAAGGCAGCTGAGCCGAGGAAGAGGATGGCCACACTGCCCACCTGATGCCCATGTGGCAGGTGGTTTGTACATAGCTTGTGTGGTTTAATGTTTGTAACTGGAAGCTGAATTTAATGAAAGTATCAGAAGTACTAAATAATGTTAGCTCATAGTCATTTTGTATACACTCATAGGTTATTGTTTGTAGGATAATACATTTAATATGGACATTTCCTAACTCATAATAAAGCTGTGCAGCTGTTCAAAAAAATAATAAAAAATAAAAATAAATAAAATGTCTATTGGTAGTTCATCTAATGGCAAAATTGCTTAACATGCAATGAGCCTAAAGCAGTCATTTTCTGTCCCAAAAATTAAAACTTAAAGTTATCAAGACTGCATTATAAAATTTCCAAAAGCCCACATTAATTTTTAAAAAAGGTGGATGGTAGGGTAATATCATGTAAGGAAAAAATCTTGTAAGTAAGGTACACCCAGAAAATTTTTACTTCAGAAAATTAATTTTTGTTTGTAATACTAACAGCATGGTGTCAAAATAAGCCAAATACTAACAGCATGATTTCAAAATAAGCCAAAAGAAAATTGTCTGGACAAAAATAAAAAGTATTCCAAGTCAAATTTATAGAAAAGATTCCTTTATAACTTTTGGTCGAGAATATGTTTGCATATATTTTCAGAAAACAACTCCAAGACCATGTGGATTCCTGCAATGGAGAGGAGTTGACAGATCTGCTCCAATTGAAGACAAGAGGAGAGACAGTTCAGAGATGAAAGACGCTAATGATGACTTGTGAGTCAGCAGCTGTGCATCGCTGCAGGTTACCCAAAACCAAACAAGAGGGGGTCGGACCTGCATTGCCAACATTTGTCCACCATCCAGATACCATTGCTGACATGCACACATAAGGAACAGTTTGACATTGAAGCTAGGTCTCAGAACTGTTAATCATTAAAATTGGGTCTCAGACATTTCTTGTGCTCATATGTTTATTTCCAGTCCTCAGAGGCAAGTTTAAAAAAAGAAAATGTGGGAAAAATAGATACAGAGGCAAGGAAGCATGGAACAGATTGTTAGACTACAGCAGGAAGGCAGGGGATATTGGGGGGAGGGTACTGCAAGAGATCAACTGAAGGACTTGTCTGCATGCATAAAAGCATAACCATGGGATGCAAGACACTGGGGGGTGGGGAAGGGAGACAGGAGAGAGCATGGGGGGTTGGTAGGTCAGGGGGAGGTCAAAGGGGGAAAGAAGGAAAACATATGTACCACTATTTGTAAATAATAAAAAAATACATTTGGAATTCACAGAAACAGAATTAGCAAGCCAGGAGATTTTTTAGTTAAGGTGAGAAATTTAGTTAAAGAAAATCCTACCTAATAAAAGAGTAATATGCAAATTTACCATAACTCCACTACACCCACATGCCCACAAGCCATGCCGATGAGCCAAACAGGAGCAAATATGCAAATAAACCCAACCAAGATGACTGCCACCCACAGAGAGCAGGAGGGAGGCTTGGGTTTCCCTGGCAATGGAGGAAGCCAAGCTTTCCACCTCCCCTGGTGGGCTCAGGCCTCCACTTAAGGCTACAAAGTTTCAATTATAGAAGGTAAATAATTTCCAACAGAAATGGCCACTGCCACAAAGCAAGCAGAAGCCTTGGCTCTGCTCCAGGCTACAAAGTTTCAATTGTAAAAGAAAAATAAATCCCAGATACCAGGGCCTCTGCTTTGGTCACTGGGTGGCATTGCCAGACTGTAAACCACCATAGGTCCCTCGCTCAGGCCGCCCCATACCCTAAGGGAATTTCCACCTTGATCCAGGGCACTCTTCAGGGCAAAAAAACTGGCCCCCACCCATGCACCAGGCCTCTATCCTATCTAATAAAAGAGTAATATGCAGATTTACCATCACTCCAATGCACAAGATGACTTCCTCCATGTAGACACAAGATGGCCACCACAAGATGGCCAGCAGGGGAGAGCAGTTGGGAGGGACCAGGCCTGCAATGGAGGGAAGTTGGGGGTGATCAAGCCTGCAGGGGAGAGCAGTTAGGGGTGACCAGGCTGGCAGAGGAGGGAAGTTGGGGTTCACTGAGCCTGCAGGGAAGGGCAGTTGTGAGGCAGGGGGACCCAGGCCTGCAGTGGAGGGCAGTTAGGGGCAAACAGGCCAGCAGGGGAGCAATTAGGGATAAATCAGGCTGGGAGGGGAGTGGTTGGGCTGGCAGGCAGAAGCAATTAGGGGCAATCAGAAAGTCAAGCAGGGGAACAATTGAGAGCCAGCAGTCCTGGATTGTGAGAGGGATGCCTGACTGCTCATTTAGGCCCAATCCTGGTAGGTAGGATCAAGCCCCAACGAGCAGCTGGACATCCCTTGAGGGGTCCCAGATTGGAAAGGGTGCAAACTGGGCTGAGAGAAACCTGCCCCTTATGCACAAATTTTGTGCACCAGTCTTCCCAGTTATTACATAATTTCTCAGCGAATCAAGTTGTAGCTCTCTTATTAAATAGTCAAGTTTACATGCTGGTGTTTAGAAAATCACTAAAATATTAAAAATCATGTTGAATTAATCTGTTTTACATCATACCATTTTCAGATTTGTATGTAAGAAGAGGTGTTTTCTAGGGATAGTTTGTAGTAGTAACAACTGTCGCTTTTGATAGTTAATGACTTGAATAAATTGAAATTGTAAATTGTAAACACTGGAAAGCACCATTGTGACATACAGTAAACATCCTTTTTAAATTAATTTTTATTATTTTTTTTGCAGTATAACATATTTAACAGTAGTACATATGTTTTCCTTTCTCCCCTCATTAGCCTCTCACAGCCTCCCCTACCCCCCAGCACATAACCCAAGCATACCAACATCCAAATTATAGGGGTACCAGAAAAAGAGAGAGAGCAAGACAATGAAAACCTATTTGAAGAAATAGTGACCGAAAACTTCCCACACCTGGTGAAAGAAATTGATTTAGGAGTCCAAGAAGCGCACTGAACCCCAATATATAGGAACCCTAAGAGGACCACACCAAGGCACATCATAATTAAAATGCCAAGAGCTAAAGACAAAGAGAGAATCTTAAAAGCAGCAAGAGGAAAACAGTTAGTTATCTATAAGGAAGCACCCATATGATTGTCAGCATATTTCTCAACAGAAAAGATGCAGGCCAGATGGGAGTGGCAAGAAACATTCAAAGTGATGAATAGCAAGCATCTACAACCAAGATTGCTCTATCCAGCAAAGCTGTCATTCAGAATTGAAGGTCAGATAAAGTGCTTCGCAGATAAGAAAAAGTTAAAGGAGTTCATCACCACCAAACCAATATTATATGAAATGCTGAAAGATATTCTTTAAGAAGAGGAAGAAGAAAAAGATAAAAGTGTAAATTATGAACAACAAATACACATCTATCAACAAATGAATCTAAAAATCAAGTGAATTAATAATCTGATGAACAGGATAAACTGGTGAATGTAACAGAATCACAGACATAGAGAGGGAATGGACTGACAATCTTGGGGAGAAAAGGGGTGTGGGAAGTGCAGCAAGAGACTGAACAAAAATCATGCAACTATGGGAGAGGACAGTGGAAGGGGGTGAGGGCGGAGGGTGGGATGGGTACCAGGTGTAGAGGAGCTATAGCGGAATAAAAAGGGAACAATGTAATTAATAAACTGAACAATAAAGATTTAAGAAATTAGCAAAGAAACTTCAATCCTAAATGATTCACTAGATCAGATGGACTTAATTGACATCTTCAGAACAAAGAAAAGACTGGTAATAATCCATCTAACTCTGCAACTTGAAGAATTAGAAAGAGAGCAACAAGAAAAGCCTAGAGAGAGCAGAAGGGAGGAAATAATAATAATCAGAGTGGAAATAAATGACATAGAGACAAAAAATAACAATAATACAAAAGATCAATGAAATCAAGAGCTGGTTCTTAAAAGGATAAACAAGATTGATGAACATCTCTCCAGGCTTACCAAGAAGCAAAGAGAAAGGACCCAAATATATTAAATCAGATACAAAAGAGGTGAAATAACAAGAGACACCACAGAAATACAAAGGTCATAAAAAAATCTATGAGCAACTCTACTTCAACAAATTGGTCAGCCTGGCAGAAATAGACATATTCTTAGAAAAAATATGACCTTCTAAAACACAACCACAAGGAATAAAAAAATCCAAATAGCCAATAACTGTGGAGGAAATTGAAGCAGTAATAAAAAAAACTTCCAACAAACAAAAGCCCAGGATCAGACGTTTCACAGGGGAATTTATCAAACATTCAAAGAGGAACTAAAACCTATCTTCCTCAGACTATTCCAAAAAATTCAAGAATAAGGCATACTTCCAAACTCTTTCTAGAAGCCAGTATTATCCTAATCCCAAAATCAGATAAAGACAACAAAATGAAAGAGAATTACAGGCCAATATCCCTCATGAACATAGACGCCAAAAAAAATTCTAGCAAATCAGATCCAGTAGTACATTAGAAAGATAATACAGCATGACCAAGTGGGATTTATTCCAGGGATGCAAGGATAGTACAATATCCACAAATCAATAAACGTGATAGATCACATAAATAAATTCAGAGATAAAAACCATATGATCATATCCATTGATGCATTTAAAGCATTTGAAAAAAATGTAACACCCATTCTTGATAAACACTCTCAGCAAGGTGGGAATAGAAGGATCATACCTCAACATAATAAAAGCTATATATGACAAACCCACAGCAAACATCATTCTCAATGGGCAAAAACTAAAACCATTTCCCCTAAGAACAGGAACAAAACAGGGATGCCCACTCTCTTTTTTTTTTATTAACTATAATAGTAGTACATGTTTTCCTTTCCCCCCCTCCATGTTATCCTCCCCCCAGCCACCCCACCCCCTCAGCACATGTCCCCACCCACATTCTCCCCGCCCCAGTGTCTTTCATTCATTGGTTATGCTCATATGCATGCATACAAGTCCTTCGGTTGATCTCCCCCAGCATTCACCTCCCATCCACCCAAGCCTTCCCCCTGTAGCTTGATAGCCTGTTCTATGCCTCCCTGCCTCTGTATCAATCACTCTCCCCTGTTTCTTTTCTTCAAAAATATCTTGCCTCTGCATACTAGAAACGAATGTATAAGAACAAAAAATGTTTCAGTCTCAGTTTCAATGTCCAACTGTTCTGAGTCCCAGTTTCAGTGTCAAATAGTTCTTTATGTGTACATGTCAGCAATGGTATCCAGATGGTGGACACATCGTGGCGATGCAAGATCCATCCTCTCTGGTTTGGTCCTGGGCCGCCTGCAGACATGCACAGCTGCCAACTGCTAGCATGGCAAGGTGTTGTCAGTGTCCCCCATCTCTGGACCATCCTCGTGACTGGAACAGATTCGTCAGTTCCTCACAGTTGCAGGAACCCACATAGTCTTGGAGTTGTTCTCTGAAAACACACAAACACATTCTTGACCAAAAGTTAACAAAGGGATCCTCTCTGCAAAATAGACTTGGGATTCTTTTTATTTTTGCCTAAATGATTTTCCTTTGGCTTATTTTGACACCATGTGTGTTTTTTCATGGGTGTCCTGCAGTTGGTTTTACAAATGGAAGTTACTTTTCTGGAGTAAGAATTTTCTAGATGTATTTTACTTACAGGATATTTTTCCTTACATGATATTACCCCACTGCCCCCCCCCCTTTTGATTAATGGGGGCTTTTGGAAATTTTATCTTGCAGTCTTGGTAATTATAAATTTTTGCACACAAATATGACTGCTTTAGGTTCTTTGGATGTTAGGCAATTTTACAGTGAGATGAACTTCTAATAGATATTTTAGTTAATGTTTTAGGAAAAGCTTTTTGTCCAGTACACTAAAATTTTCTTGAGTATTCACTTATTTCACTTGGCCAATTTAAATTAATCTGAAAACTTGATTACTATTTTCCTGTCAATTTTAATACTCAAGCAGAAATCTTAGTTTACCCTGTAAATACTAGTGGAAAGGAATATTTGCACTTTTGAGTAGGTCCTGAGCATTCCTGGTAATAGACTGAATTTAGATATAGAGCAGCTATTGCTGGCCGAGTCTCTGTCTGCCACCTGGGTCCCAGTCTGAGTTGTGCATTGGAGGCGAAGCAGCCCTGGGGGTAGGAGACCTCCCTCAGGAGGGGTGAGAATTCAAGCCCCTGCAAGGTTTGTGGATGAGGGTCTGTTCCCCACCTCTGTTGACCTTTTAGTTCTCTCCTGTTGGCCCCTCTGCGACTGTGCCTGTCTTAGGTTGCTCCTTCCCTGAGGAATCTTACCCGTCTCTGGCTAACCAGCCATCCTCGGGGGCCAAACACTGTGATGTGAGGTTCAGTTCTGTCTCCTTTGTAGTCTATGTCCCCGTGGCCTCCACATCCAGCACCTGCCTTGGGGTCCCCTCACCTGCTGGCAGGGTCCCGGTACTGATCACATATCTCGGGGGACCCAGGTTTCTTCTTCAGAGAGGGCCCAGTTCTCGAGAGACAGGGGATGCCCACTCTCATCACTCTTGTTTGACATAGTACTGGAAGTGCTAGCCATAGGGTTCAGACAAGAAGAGGAAATAAAAGGCATGCAAATTGGAAAAGAAGAATCAAATGACATTCACAGATGGCATGATATTGTACATAGAAAACCCCAAAGACACCATCAAAAAACTACTAAATATAATAAATGAATTCAGCAATGTAGCAGCATACAAAATTAACACCTAGAAGTTTATGGCTTTTCTACATACCAGTAATGAACTCACAGAAGGAGAAATTATAAAAGCAATTCCATTTCCCATTGCAACAAAAAAATTAGGATACCTAGGAATAAACTTAACCAAGGCGATAAAGAAGCTGTAATGAGAAAATTTCAGGACACTGAAAAAAGAGATAGAGGAAGACATGAACAAATGGAAGAATATACCATGTTCATGGATTAGTAGACTCAACATCATTAAAATGTCCATACTACCCAAAACAATCTATAAATTCAATGCAATCTTCATAAAAAATACTGAGGGCATACTTTAAACACCTAGAACAAATTCTCCAAAAATTCTTCTGGAATAAAATAGACCCAGAATAGCTGCAGCAATCATGAGAAAGAAGAACAATGTAGGAGGGGTCACAATACCAGATATCAAGCTGTATTACAAAGCCATTGTTCTCAAAACTACCTGTACTGGCACAAGAACAGACATATAAACCAGTGGAACAGAGCAGAGAACCCAGAAATTGACACAAGCCATTATGCTCAATTAATATTTGACAAAGGAGGTAAGACCATACAATGGAGTCAAGACAGTATCTTCAATAAATGGTGTTTTGAAAACTGGACTGATATTTGCAAAAAAAATGAAACTAGATCACAAACTTACACCATATAAAAAATAAACTTAAAATGGATAAGGAACTTAAACCTAAGATGGGAAACCACAAAAATCTTAGAGGAAGCCATAGGCAGCAAAATAGCAAACAATTGTCATAGCAATATATTTAACTATACTGCTCCTAGGGCAATGGAAACTAAGGAGAAAATTTAAAAAAATGGAAATACATCAAAATAAAAAGCTTCTGCACAGCAAAAGAAACCATCAACAAAACAACAAGAAAGCCCACTTCATGGGAGAACATATTTGTCAATGTTATCTCCGATAGAGTTTAATCTCCAACATTTACTGGGAACTCATACAACTTAACAAAAGGAAGATAAAAAATACAATTAAAAAAATGGGCAAAGGACCTGAATAGACACTTTTCAAAAGAGGACATTCAGAAAGCCTAGAGGCACATGAAAACATGCTCAAAGTCACTAATTATCTGAGAGATGCAAATCAAAACAACAATGAGGTACCAGCTCACACCTGTCAGAATGGCTATCATCAACAAATCAACAATCAACAAGAGCTGTGCAGAGTAAAAGAACCCTCCTTCGCTGCTGGTGGGAATGCAGACTGGTGCAGCCACTGTGGAGAACCTTATGGCATTTCCTCAAAACATTAAAAATGGAACTGCCGCCAAACCGGTTTGGCTCAGTGGATAGAGCGTCAGCCTATGGACTGAAAGGTCCCGGGTTTGATTCCGGTCAAGGGCATGTACCTTGGCTGCGGGCACATCCCCAGTTGGAGGTGTGCAAGAGGCAGCTGATCAATGTTTCTCTCCCATCGATGTTTCGGACTTTCTATCCCTCTCCTTTCCTCTCTGTGAAAAATCAATAAAATACATTTTTTAAAAAATGGAACTGCCATTTGACCCAGTAATACCACCTCTCAGAATATATCCCCCCCAAAAAAAGAAACACCAATCAGAAAGGATATATGTACCCCTATGTTCATAGCAGCACAATTTACAATAGTTAAGATTTGAAAATAGCCTAAATACTGATCAGCAGATGAGTGGATTAGAAGATTGTAGTACATCTTACACAATGGAATACTACACTGCTATAAAAAATAAGGAATTCTTACCATTTGTAACAGCATGGGTGGAACTGGAGAGCATTATGCTAAACAAAATAAGCCTGACAGTGAAAGAAAAATACCACATGATCTCAATCATTTATGGATAATAAAGAACATTATAACCTAATGAACAAAAAGATAAATATAGAGACAGAGAAGCATTGAACAGACTGTCAAACTATAGTGGGAAGGCTGGGGAGGGTTTGGGAGTAGGTAAGAGATCAACCAAAGAACTTGTATGCGTGCACATAGGCATAACCAATGGATGCAAGACACAGGGAGGCAGGGAGTGAGGGCATATGCCGGAGAATAGGGGAGGCTAGGGGGGTGGAGGTGTCAGTGTACTACTATTTGCAATACTTTAAATAATAAAAAAGATACTTATTTAAAGAGGGCATACAAATGGCCAATAGGCGTATGAAAATATGCTCAATATCATTAATCAGCAGAGAAACATAAATTTAAAACCACAATGAAATATCACCTCACATCTGTCAGAATGGCTATCTTCAATAAATCAAAAAACAGTAAATGTTGGTGAGGATGTGGAGAAAAGAGAACCCTTATGCACTGTTGATAGGAATGCAGATTGTTGCAGCCACAGCAGAAAACAGAATAGGGTTGCCTCAAAAAAATAAAAATGGAACTGCCTTGTGATTCAGTGATTCCACTTCTGGAATATATCTGAAGAAGCCTGAAATACTTACTGGAAAGAATATATGTATCCCAATGTTCATTGTAGTATTACTTAGAATAGCCAAGATTTGGAAGCAGCTCAAGTGTCCAACAGTAGATGAGTGGATAAAAAAGCTGTGGTATATTTACACAATGAAATACTACTCTAACATTAAAAAGAAGAAAATCTTACCCTTTGTGACAGCTTGGATTGACCTGGAGAGTATTATGATAAGTGAAAAAAGACAGTCAGAGAAAGACAAGTACCATATGATTTTATTCATATGTGGGATCTAATGAACAATATAAACTAACAAACAAAATAGAAACAGACTCATAGATACAGAAAAAAAAAACTGACAGCTGTCAAAGTGGAAAGGTGTTGGGAGGCTGGGTGAAAAAGGTGAAGGGATTAAGCAAAACAAAATAAGTCCTGGTTAGTATTTCTCAGTGGTTAGAGTGTCAGCCTGTATACTAGCTGGGAATCAGACATGTGCTTGATTCCCAATCTGGGTCACATGCCTGAGTTGCAGATTCACTCCCCACCCAGGGTTGAGATGCTTACCAGTCTATGTATCTCTCTCACATCAATGTTTCTCTCTCTCTCTCTCCCCCCACCTCCCTCCTTTCCACTCTCTCTGAAAAAACAATAGGAAAAATATCCTCAGGTGAGGATTAACAATAACAACAACAACAAAAAACCCTCAGACACAGTCAACAGTGATAACCATAGGGAAAGGTGGGTGGGGCAAAACAGAAGAGGGTCAAAGAAGAATAAATAGTAATGAAATGAGACCTGACTTGTAGTGATGAACACACAATACAATATACAGATGATATATTATAGAATTATACACCTGAAAACTATGTAATTTTATTAACTAACTAGAGGTCCGGTGCATGAAATTTGTGCACGGGGTGGGGGGGTGTCCCTCAGCCCAGCCTGCACCCTCTCCAATCTGGAACCCCTCCAGGGATGTCCAAATGCCTGTTTAGGATGGATCCCTAAACAGGCAGTCGAACATCCTCTCACAATCCAGGACTGCTGGCTCCAAACAGCTGGCCTGCCTGCCTCCCTGATTGCCCCTAACTGCCCTCCTGGTCACCCGTAATTGCCCTCCCCTGCAGGCTTTATCGCCCTCAACTGCCCGCCCTTGCTGGCCATCTTGTGGTGGCTGTCTTGTGTCCACATGGGTGCAGCCATCTTTGACCACATGGGGGCAGCCCTCTTGTGTGTTGGAGTGATGATCAATATGCACATTATTAGCTAGGATAGAGGCCTGGTGCATGGGTGGAGGCCAGCTGGTTTGCCCTGAAGGGTGTCCTGGATCAGGGTAGGGATTCCCTTGGGGCATGGGGAGGCCTGGGCGAGGGGCTTGTGGTAGCTTGCAGTCTGGCCATGCCCCCAGCAACCCAAGCAGAGGCCCTGATATCTGGAATTTATTTATCTTCTGTAATTGAAACTTTGTAGCCTTGATTGGAGGCCAAGGCAGGCCAGGGCTGGGGAAACTTGGCTTCCTCCATAGCTGGGGGCAACTCTAGGCTCCTGCTCTCTCCAGCCCAGTGGCTGCCGCCATTTTTGTTGGGATTTATTTATATTCTATAATTGAAACTTTGTGGCCTTGAGTGGAGGGTTGGCTGGGCAGGGTGTGCGGAAAGCTTGGCTTTCTCCATTGCTGGGAAAACCCAAGCCTTCTATTTGCTCTGTGACTGCAGCCATCTTGTTTGGGTCAATTTGCATACATGCTCCTGATTGGCTGGTGGTGTGGCTTGTGAGTATAGCAGAGTGATGGTTAATTTGCATATTACTCTTTTATTAGATAGGATGTCACCCCAATAAATTCAATTTCAAAACTTTAAAAATAAATAAATTAAAACAATTTTTAATTGATTTTTAGAGAAAGGAAGAGGGAGAAGAGAAACATCAATGTGAGAGCTCAACATCGATTGGCTGCCTGCTGCATGCCCCTTATGGGGGTCAAGTCTGCAACCTGGGCATATGTCCTGACCAGGAATCGAACTGGCAATCTGTCAGCAAACAGGACAATGTCCAACCAGCCAAGCCACACTGGCCATATTTTTAATGTCACTCATATTGTAAAAAATAACAGTTCTCCTGAAATCAATCTATAAATTCATTGCAAAAACCAATCATAATTTCTTAGGGTTTTTTCCCCCCTAAATCAAATAGTAAATTAATTGCAAATACCAGTCAAAGTTTTTTAGGGGTTTTTTTCTTCTAAAAATGATTTCAAATTTCCTCGGGGGGGGGGGGGGGGAGGGAAGCATGACAAATAGCCAGGAAGAATAATGAGAATATTTATCCTACTCAATATTGAAACATATTATACTAATAATAAAAATTTAGTTTTATACAATAATTAACAGAAAGCTCAATAGTACAGAATTCAAAAACATAGTATGTATGAATGAGAATTTGATACATGATGGAAGTGGACAGTTCAACAAAATGAGTTGGGAAAACTGAGTCATTTGGAGAAACAGCAATGGCAAATCTGTACCACTAAAATGAATTTCATAAAATACTGAAAGAAAACATAGTTAATCTTATCTAATAAAAAAGTAATATGCAAATTGACCATACCTCTGCTACACCTACAAGCCATGCCCACAAGCCACACCCACCAGCCAATTAGAAGTAAAGATGCAAATAAACCCAACCAAGATGGCTGTGACCACAAAGAACAGAAGGGATGCTTGGGTTTCCCTGGCAATAGAGGAAGCCAAGCTTTCCACCTGCCCTAGCCAGCCCAGGTCTCCACTTAAGGCTACAAAGTTTCAATTGTAGAAGATAAATAAATCCCATATACCAGGACCTCTGCTTGGGTCACTGGGGGCTGTGGCCAGCCTGAAAACCACCATAGGCCCCTCGCCCAGGCAACCTCACGCCCCAAGGGAACCCCCACCCTGACCCGGGACACCCTTCAGAGCAAACCAGCTGGCCTCCACCTGTGCACCAAGCCTCTATCCTATCTAATAAAAGAGTAATATGCAGATAGACCATCACTCCAACACATAATATGGCTGCTATAGTGTGGTCAAAGATCCTGCACCCATGTGGACAAAAGATGACCACCACAAGATGGCCATCAGGAGAAGGCAGTTGGGAGGGACCACAACTACAAGGGAGGGCAGTTGTGGGCAATCAAACCTGCAGGGGAGTGAAGTTAGGGGTGACCAGGCTGGCAGAGGAGGGAAGTTGGGGGTCATTGAGCCTGCAGGGAAGGACAGTTGAGGGGGACCCAGGCCTGCAGTAGAAGGCAGTTAGGGGCAAACATGCTGGCAGGGAAGCAATTAGGCATCAATCAAACTGGCAGGGGAGTGGCTGGGGGTGATCAGGCTGGCAGGCAGAAGTAGTTAGGAGCAATCAGGAAAGCAGGCAGATGAGCGGTTGGAGCCAGCAGTCCTGGATTGTGAGAGGGATGTCCGACTGCCTGTAGTATTGGGCCTAAATGGGCAGTCAGACATCCCTCAAGGAGTCCCAGATTGGAGAGGGTACAGGCTGGGCTGACGGACATGCCCCCTGGTGCATGAATTTCGTGCACCAGGTCTCTAGTTGATTTATAATCTTGGCATGCAACTTTTTAGATAGTCACCTAAAACTAGGTATCCACATTTTAAAGTTTGACCCAGAAATTCCATTCATTGAAATTTATCCTAAGGACATAATGGGTCAAATTCACCAAGAAGAATGTATAAAGATGTTATTAAGCACTGCTTATAATAGCAAAAAATTGGAAACAACTTAAATATCAGTTGCATAAATTATATCATATCCATACAATGAAACCCTAAAGAGCCAATTGAAATAATGATACATGAGTCTTCTGAGAAGCATTGTTTTAACTTACAGTGCTAACAGCAGTTCAAGTGTGTGCCTGCTTCTCACCTGAACACCATAGGGTATCCTCCACAAGCTTCTTATCTAGAGCTGTGTTGTTGTTTTTCTGTTCATCCACAGGCAGTTCTGTCATAGAGATACATGTTCTCCAGCTCAACAGTACATATTTGGTTCTGCAACGTCTCCCTAATGATCAGCTGAAACAATTGACAGTAAAGAACAATTGACCTGTACACTTGGGTCTGCAAATCAGAGACACTTTAGGAGACCCCTTTTTCTCTGGAGTTGCAGGCAAAGTTTTGGTGCTTATACAAATAATTAACCAACCTCAAGTGTGTCATTTCTATCTTCACCTTCACAATGGGCTGTGGAAATTGAGTTCAGGCTGTGGAAAGCTTAAGCTGCTACATGAAATGTTAAAACTGTTATGCTTCGAAGACTGTATAGCATTCTGCTAGTGACCCTGGGGCCAGAAAATCAGATGTTGCACTTGGTAATGATTTTACTTTCATCCAACTTCAGTAGCTTGAGACTGAACAAATTTTTTGTTTTGATCTTGTATTCTTGTCTTGAGATTCAGCTAAAAGTAACAGCCCCAGTAAACTGAGAAATAGGAAAGATCCTCAATACCCACATACAGAGTGCTGGAGACAAAATCTCCACCAATGAAGACCTGCTACGAAGAAGCTCAGGACAATATGCACTGCTACCTTTGGTTGACAAGTGAAGAGGGTAATTGAAGGGGCTGCCAGAGTTAGACAGGCTCATTTACAACCAATACTGTAGTACTTTTCAAAAAGATATCTCAGCTTGGACCATCACTAAGAATGGCCATGTCTAAGTGAGTGACTTTTATTTTCTTTTTTTTTAAATTATTTCATTGTTGAAAGTATTACAGATGTCCCCTTTGTTGTTACTGTTTTATTGACCCCTGCCACCACCCTCCCAGGCCTTTACCACACTATTATCTGTGTCCATGGGTTATACATTCATATGTGCATATAAGTTCCTTGATTAATCTTTCCACCCTCACCCGTGCATTTCTTCTGAAATTCGTCAGTCTATGTTTCTGAATCTATTTTTTATGTTTATTTTGTTCATTAGATTCCACATATGAGTGAGATCATGTGATATTTATCTTTCTCTGATCAGCCTATTTTGCTTAGCATAATACTCTCCAGGTCCATCCATACTATTGCAAAATGAAAGGGTTCCTTCTGTTTTACAACAGGGTAGTATTCCATTGTGTAAATGTACCACAGCTTTTTAATCTATTTACATTAGTATAATAAAAATGGTCTAAGTCAATATTCCAAACCTATGAAGATTAGTTTTCAAACTATTAAAAGTGTTGAAGTGCTACCAGGAAAGTTTTTATGGCTCCAGTTAAAAAAGTTAAGAAAAGAGAAAGATGAAAAAGTTATCTTAATATATGAAGAGGTAATATGCAAATTATGCCAGGACATCGTAATGGAATGACAAGACAGGAGGAGGTTGCAGGAGCAAGTGAGGCCCGGAGCTGAGACAGAGACAGAGGCAGAGGCAGAGACAGGGACAGAGATGGGGGCCTGCCCGAGCTTGCGTGGCAGCTCTGTAAGCCCAGAGAAGACACAGGCAGGGGGGCCGGAAGGGGTCTGGGGCGGGAGTCAGACGAAGGTTGCTGCTGCGGGCAGTGGTCTGGCCTGACTCCCATGACGGCCCGTGGGGTGCCTTCTCACAAAGCAGGAGGTGGAGAGCCTCCTCGCACACGATTTTAATCACACCCCGGGCCTCTAGCAAAAAATAAATACTCAGGAGTGAATAGCAGTTAATAAAGACACAATTACAATTTTCATATCATCTTACCTTTGCTTTATTTTACATTATCCCCCTTCTGTATGTAGAGGAAGAAGCGGCCTGATATTCTAGAAAGATAAAGTTAATTCCAACAATCCCTTCATTATTCCTATGGTTAAAGAGAAAGGTGGTAATAACTAAAAGTGGAACTTCTTAGGGGGAAAAACAATGATTTTAGATTAAGAAGAAATGAAAAAGAAAAAATTAAGATTGATGATGAAGGTACAAACATGTACTATGAGAATTATTTCTAAAATTCAACTTTAAAAAATCAATTAAAAATGACCTTTTGGGTGAAATTTATTTAGTAAAGTTATATTTCATAATTATACATAGGAAGTTCATGATTAAGAATCTAAGATACTTGCTGAACCGGTTTGGTTCAGTAGATGGAGCATCAGCCTGTGGACTGGGGAGTTCTGGGTTCGATTCCAGTCAAGGGCATGCACCTTGGTTGTGGGCACATCCCCAGTATGGGGTGTGCAGGAGGCAGCTGATCGATGTTTCTCTCCCATTGATGTTTCTGACTTTCTATCCTTCTCCCTTCCTCTCTGTAAAAAATCAATAATATATATATATATATATTTTTAAATAGTCTAAGAATAAAAGGACTCACATGATTCTTAGTTAAAGCATGCACCCATCACTTGGTGACAGTTTACCTGAATTGCAAAAAATCATGTTTAAAAGCTTCAACTATAAAATTAAAGAGATCTCACAATAGAATGTATTTCATATGTGTGCTCAAGTATGAACACATAATCTGGGATGTATGTGTAATTTCCTCCTAAAATCTGTTTCCCATCATTTCTTTGGTATTCTGATTTTTATTTATTTGTTTATTTATTTGCTTTTCCATTTTAATTATTATCCTCTAAATACCAAACTTTAATAAAATTGCAGACATCCACCCTTTTTCCTTAACCAACATATTCCCTGGAGTCTGTTCCCCAGGAACAGATTACTGAGGACAAAAGACCCTCTGCTGACACTTACAGGGGTGGGCAAAAATAGGTTTATAATTATTTACATGGAAAAGGACACACATGTTATAATTATCACAATAGCATTATTAACTCAAAAGAATGTCACAATGCAACTTAATTTATCCTCCTTCTACCTCCCAGCACTACTCTCATCTCTATTCTCCTGACTCCATTTCAGCTGTGATACATTGTTAGAATAATAGTCTCCAATGAATCATATCTCCCTGGCTTTATGTTCTTTGGTCTTGCCATTAAATGGTGGGTCTGTTTCTCCACCCCTTGAATCAATTGATTCCATAGGAGGAACTGTTTGGATTATTAGAATGTGGTAAAAGTGGCATTAAACAATTTCTGGAGTCTAGATGTCAAGGCTCTAAGGCCACCCTGCTGTTAAAAAGCCCGTTCTACTCTATTGGAGGACAAGAGGTCATGTGAAAGGGATTGAGATGCCCCAGCCAACAGCCAACAGCAGCTGCTGACAGTGAGTGGAGCCATCTTAGACTTTCCAGCATCAAACTCTTGCAAATCTTTTTGCAAGACAAGCAACAGAACCACTGAGATTTCCAAGCCTAAGAATTGTGAAAGGTAATAAATCATTGCTCTTTTAGGTCACTAAGTTTTGAAATGGTTTCTATAACAATTGATAACTGATACATCCTCCAAAGGAAAAAAATGTTTTAGGGAAGCTTTCTACTAAAGAAAGAGACATAACCATGATTTTCCCTCCTATTGGTTTACTCCCAATCCCCCATGCTTATACTGTTCTGCCCTTTCTGCATTCTGGAAACATGCTATTAAACGTTTACTCTTAGGTGGGGACTTTGATCTGGCTTGTCTCTTGAATTATCAAAGGATTCCTCTTATGTTCATTCTCTGCTTGTTAACAAATGTTTGAAAGGACAGAGGGAGGAAGATGGTTTAACTTGAGCTCCTAGAGGCAGAGGGAATATATTCAAATACCACTTTGTACATACCCATCATAAATCCTTTGGGGTAGGCATTGAACTACCATTTACTAAAAGATGACAAGGAGGAACAGAGAAGGTCACCATGAAAGACAGTGGGTCCCAATCTTATTTAGGACAAACAAAGTGTTATGTACTCTATGGACAAAAATCCCTAAAAGACAGGGACAGCCAGAGCAAAAACAATATTGAGTTGTAATACTCTAAAAGCAGGGATAGGGAATGTCAGGCCTGCAGATTGTACAACACCCAAGAAATCACTTGGTTTTGCCCAGAGGCAGGACTCAAAATTCAATAAATCTAGGAGGGTCTTTTTCCATAGAAACATAAATTCACAGAAAGCAGATTATGTTAAGCGAATTATCCAATGGCCCTTGGCAGAAAAAAGGTTCCCCACCCCTGCTCTAAAGTTACAGCAGAGAGCACATCAACTAAATTCTGGTACATTTTCAATAAATCCTTTCACATATATGTAGTACATTAGTAATCACCCAGAGGGTAAAACAAATCAGAACAGTGTCTTGATGTAGGAAGAAAGCACACGCTGGGGAACATGCCAGGAATTTCTTTCAGTGAGGAATGACAACCAGGAGCCTAATAATTCCCTGAGTTTGAAAGTTGTGCTGCAGAAACACTGCTTGAAACTGAAAATCTCCCAAATTTTTGTTTTGTTTTTAATTTTAACTTTCACATTTAATATCTCTAAAAGTTTCATTTATTTTTCTTTTTTTAAATATTTATTGTTGAAAGTATTTTATATGGCCCCCTTTTTCCCCCATTGACCTCTTCCAGTCCCCCTCAGCTGCTCTGACCCACTAGGCCCTCACCCCCTACAGTCTGTGTCCGTGGCTTATGCATACATGCATACAAGTTCTTTGGTTGATCTCATCCTACCCAACCACCCCTGTCTTCCGAGTTTCTCTGGTAAAACCACAACACAAAATGCACTGCAGATCTGGGAAGATTCTTCTGAGAGAATCCAGGTTATCAGTCCAAGAGTCAAAGAAACATAATCTTACCTGTAAGCTAACCAAATTTTGCATCACTATTTAAAAAGTAGCAAGCAAGTAATTTTTGTTAAAATTATGGCTTTTGTTCCTTATCAGTCCACTAGGAATGTAAACTAACAGAGAGACTATGCAAACATCTCGAAGCAATAGTCAGATCCAGATCTGAATTTGGCTAAATCCAGTTGAAACCAGCTCTTACTTAGAAATGACCTGAACTGGGAAGTTACTATAAGACTCATTTCCTAGCCAGGCTCTATCTCATGATTAAGATTTGCTATTACTATGTTACTGTATATTTTTTGGTTTGTTGTTTGGTTTGGTTTGATTTGGCTTCATTTTGGTTTTCTTTTAGTTGTTCTTAATGTGCCTCTGCCAGATGTTAAACATTAGTTGGCTCTCCCGCAAGTTATATTCTGAAAAATAATAAAGCAAAGACTACTAAAACTATAAAATAAATAAAACCCACAAAGCCAATTTACTGACCTGCCAGGCAAGGAAACACAAAGAAATTCACTTAATGTTAGCTGAGAGGGGAAAGTCGGGATGTTCAATGCAGAAAAACATAATTAAGGCTTGACAACCAGTACTCCAGAAATCAATCCAAGGTTCAAACAAATTCAATTGTTCATTGTCAGGGAAGAGTCTGTAGTTGGGTCCAATAATGGTTTGGTGTTAGGTTTACTACAGCTTGTTAGAATCAGTGATAATGGAACACACTATTTTACCTTGATAGCTCCTGAGTGGAAAATTTCCCTTCTACAATTCTCACCTGCTCCACCTCTATCAAAACTCTATATATATCTGGAAGGTAATGTGGCTCCCCTTACAGTCCTTAGCTCAGTGCTTTAACATAACACTGTTGTCTTTAGTAAAGATTTATAAAATGTGTGCACAAATCAAAGACATTCACGTGCTCAGGTGGTCTTCACTGCTCTGCCCAGTTATGTTCTGGAATTCGCCTTTCTCCCCACACTCCACCCGCTTCTATCCAACACGTTTATAGAGCTAGAAATTGTGCCATGGCACACTATAAAGAAAACAGAGAAGGATCATACCTGTGAAACCCTCCTTTGACAGCAAAGATTAGCTAATAAAATACTTCTTATGACTATATCAAATAATCATGACTCCCAGAGTTCTCATTAGATTTTAAGAACATCCCTACTCCAAAGTCAAGGAAGCTTTTCAGTACATAGCAATAGTTGAAGAAAAGAGGAGCTAATAATATAGAGAAATAGTATAAAGTGGGAAGAATTAGAAGAAAAGATGAAAAGCAAGGAGAAATAAGAAAAGTGGTTTAGGATAAAAAATATACTATAACTGAAGAAATCAGACTGATCTGGACATATGCAACTGGAAGGCCAGAAAGGAATAGTGGCAGCTGGAGGAGTTTGCAAAGCTAAGCAAGTCTGTTTTGCAAAGTCTCTGCAGGAAAATGCTGTTGGCTAAAGCGGAAAATAAGGTGAATTTTCCTCCTGCTGATGTTTCCTTGGGATTCTGCCAAAGCTTCATTCTGCAGAACCAGAAATTAAGCAAAAAGACAAATTTATTCAGAAGATGTGTCCCCTTAGTCCTCCCCCAGAATGGGACACTAGAAATCCCTGTGACTTTGGTGACAAGGTGTCAGCCAGCACGTTTCTTTTCATCCCACAACACCTGCTCCTGAGAGAAAAGCATTTGCTCCTTGCATGCAAATCATCCTACCTAATAAAAGAGTAATATGCAAATTGACCATACCTTCACTACACCCACAAGCCATGCCCACAAGCCAATCAGGAGCAAATTATGCACATAAACCCTAACCAAGATAGCTGCAGCCACTGAGAGAACTGGCCTGCTGGGGCCATGAGAGCAGCATTCGCACCCTGCCTACAGCAGGCCCGCCCTGCCCAGAGTGTGCAGAGAGAGGCAAAGGGGCTGGCTTGAGCCCTCAAGCTCAGTGTCTGCGCGCTGCCCCGGCAGGCCAAGTGCAGTGTTCATGCCCCGCCCCCTGCCTCTGGCCCAGCCACCAGGGCGTGGAGAGAGGGAAAGGGTGGGCTGGGAGCCCGCCAGCACAGCATCTGCGCCCTGCCCCTGGCCTGCTGGCCTGGCTGCACTGGCCCAGAGAGAGAGAATGGGCTGGCTGTTGGGAGGGAGGGGAAGAACCAGAAAAATGGGTCTTTCCAGTTCCTGATGCTGATGGAGCCCTATGGGTGCTGGGCTCCTCCACCTGCAGCCCCCAGTCGCAGCCCAGCAGACCCCTGCCCGCAGTCCAGAGGTGACCAGCATGGCCCTCAGCAGGGAAGTTTCCCGTGGGCTCACTACAGGCATCAAATCACTGCTGCCGAAGCCACCCCCCGCCCCCCCCCCCCCCCCCACACACACACACACTCACAAGTAGCATGGTCCAAGGGTGCGACTCCTGAGGCGCTGCTCCCATGGCAGCAAATGCGCACGATGCCGGGCGGGGAAGCCAGACCTGAGAGCCCAAGCCCCCCAGTATTGACAGAGTGTCGTGTGCCGGGGCTCTGAGGAGGCCCCAGGACAAGCATCTCCCCAGAGGCTGTGGGGAAGGAGGAGGGGAACCGCTGGCTAGAGGTCCAGGTGAAGGATGCTGGTGTCTTTGCAGGCCAGGCTGAGGGACACTACGCTCCTCCTCCATAGTACCCCCCCCCCCAATTTTGTGGACCAGGCCTCTAGTTTTTTATTAAAAAGCGTCTAATTAGCATTCAATGAAAGTCCCCTGCAGCAGGTAAAACTTTTAGACACAAACTCAGAAATGAAAAAATAGGCTCATTATGTAAAGCCTAGAGCCAAGCATTTGCTGTAGATCAGCCATTCTCAATATTTTCCTTGTGCCTAATTAATAGTTCTCTAAATCCTCTGTGAATATTTGCCAGCTCTGGCAGCCAGAGACTTGACTGCATGTTCTGAGTCGATGTCAAACTACAAAAATGCCTTTTTCTCTCAGTAGAGGAAATCATAGCCCAGAGAGGTGAGTGAATTGTTTCAGTTTATACTTGAGTTCTTGGTACAAGTGTGTGCGCGCGTGCGTGCGTGCGTGCGTGCGTGTGTGTGTTTCACAGCACTATGATTGACACCATCGCCATTTATCACTCACACCCCTACCTTCCACCTTCATGGTATCCCATACAACTCAAGAATGCTTTGGGCTGCCATTAACAGAAAATCTGACTGACAGGAAAACATAAAGACAATTGTAATTTACTTGGTAAAGGGCTGGAGGTAGGTGGTCCCAGGGTATGTTCTGAAGCTAAACAATGTAATAAAAAACTCAGGCTTTCCTCATATTTCTGTTTGAACATCCATAGCAGGTGGACTTCTCATTCTTGAATTTGTAAACCTTATGGTGACAAGATTGCTTCAGAGCTCCAGGCATCACATAGTCATAGCAGTGCCAAACGTAAAGAATGGGATGGACAGAAAAGGGCTTTGTTTTCATCATGGAAGAAAATATTTCTCAGAAATGTCTCTCTGGCCAGAACTAGATCAAATGGTCACTATCAGCTACCAAAAAGTCTGGGAAAGGAAATATTCATTAAAGTATAACAGAATCGACAAGATCGGCCTAAACCAGTGATGGCAGACTGTCATTATTAACAAAATGGATTCTATAAAAAAGGAAGAAAGGGAGGTGACTGTTAGGTAGGTATATCAGTTAACTGTTAATGTGTAACGTACTTCCTTTGAGACTCAGAGGCTTAAAACAGAAATCTTTTGCTATTTCTCAAGCATCTGGAACTCAGTTGGTCTAGCTGGGCTAAGTTGAGCGGCTCTGATGATCTCAGCCAAATTTGTTCAAGTAACTAGAACATTTGGGATTTCTGGACGGATAGGCTCTGCTCCTTCTCTCTCTTCCTCCCGGTAGGATGAGCAGGTCACTGAAGTGTGTTCTTTTCATGGCAATGGCTAAGACACAAGAATGCAAACAAAGTCATGCAACCCAGCTTAAAAAACAACTCACTGTGGGACACCCCCTTTCATTCACTCCCAAGACACTATCTCCAAGATCCACGCACCATGCTTCTCTTACACTTCTCCCCCTCTGCTGTGGGCTGGATGCTTGTGTCCCCTCCAAATGTATATGTTGAAAACTAACCCCAATGTAAAGAATTTGCAGGTGGGGGTTTAGGGGGGGGAGCAGTAATTAGATCATGAGGGGTGGTTAGTGTCCTTATAAAACAAACCTTAGAGAGAGTTCTCTCACCCCTTCTACAATGTGAAAATACAGCAAGAAGAAAGCTACCTATGAACCAGGAAGTGGGCTCTCATCAGAGATCAAATCTGCCAGCACCTTGATCTTGGACTTCTCACCTCCAGACAGTGAGAAATAAATGTGTATAGGTTATAAACCACCCATTCTATGCTATTCTATTGGAGCAGCTCAAAGAGACTAATCCATCCCCCCACCACTTCTTTTGCCATTTTTTCTCCTATATATGCTCAGAATAGGGTGACCATGGAAATCCTTGGTGGAAAGGAAATGGGATGTAGTGCTCAGAAGTTATATTTGAGATCCAAGCAGCCAGGAGCAGTTATTGTCCAGCAGTGAAACTCTGCTTTCCCAGATGTGCAGAGAAGTGCAAGGGGAAGAAAGGGAACCTAAAGGTCCAGTTCTTTCCAGGCTTAGAACTGCTTCAGTTGTTTTGGTGTTTGCACAGCAGAATCTGCCAGGGGCCTCAGGAATTTCATATGACTACACCTGACTGCAAATGGCCATAGGAGGCTTTTTCAAATCCAGTCCTTGCTTACCTTTGGGAATTTGGGCTGTGCTGATATCCCAAATCTGAGAGGCACTATCTAAGCTTGACCAAATGCCAGGCTGTGCCTGTGCAGGTGAGTGGGCTGAACTGCTGACCTGTGGTGGGGGGGGGAGGACAGGGCTGATCAGCAGTAGCAGTGGCTGCTGGCAAGACAGGGAGAGAGAGAAGCTTCTCTCTCCCAGACTCACCAACAGTCAAACCTCTCTCCCTCTCCCAGACATCAGCAGTTCAGCGCACTCACCAGCAGCCTAGGGCAGCTGCTGATCAGCCCTACCTCTATGATCAAGCACAGAGATAGGCCCAGAGATCCTGACTGGCATAGAAACTGACCAATCAGAACCAAATATGGGTGAATTGCAAAGGCAGAACAGAAGATGGATTCTGAGGAGGGGTTTTAAGGGCAACAACTGTTTGGTGTAAGGTATAAGAAAGTGGTTCAATGTTTCAATGACTGGTTTGGCAGAATAGTGCATATGGCTAGCTATTAGACCAGATATAAGGATTATGTGATTTTATTTGTCAAGAGCATCTCCTCCTGCTGAAAATGGGTCCTCTCTCCCGGGCATTTAAGCAATCCTATCCTGTATAATCTATTTATACCAGTGATGGGCAACCTTTTGAGCTTGGTTGTCAAAATTTGCCAAAAAACCAAGCATAACTCCGGTGGTGTGCCACTTCAAAAAAAAAAACATAATTTCACAATATTTGTAGTTTAAATAGCAAAAATGTATAATTGTAATATATAACTGTATTTATTAAACCAAAAACTAATTATTTGACTTACCTGCTTAGTGACTTCTTTGTTCATCTGTCAGTCAGTTTCTTTTGTTGGTCTTGATATTACTTAACTTGTGTGGGGTGCCATAAACTAAGATAAGTGAGGGGGAGGGGGAATTTTTTTAACTAACCTGCCTATTAGTGGCTTTTTTGTTGCTGAATTTCATTGGCTAAACCTTCAATTGAAGGTTGGTATTTTGTACACTTCAAGCCCAAGCAAGCGCTACTAACTTCATCTGTCAATCTGTTTCTTTTGTTGGTTTTGGTATTATTTAATGCTGAGAATAAGGTCTCACAAAAGTACGTACAGGGAATAATTGTGAATAAAGCCATTGCTATATTTTTCAGGGTGCTAAAAGTGTCTGGTAATCGGTTCCAGGCACTCCAAATTTCCTATTCGTAGTGGCACTCCTCTTGATTCTCCAAGTGGCACCTTTCCAGATTCTCAAGCTTTGACCTCAAGTCCACAAACACCTGAGCCCAGATGCTGTCTTGAAATTCTGCTAGTTGCATCTCCAAATCATCAATTTGAATCCATTGCAAACCATTTAATTCCAAACTACTGTAGACTACTACATCACGATACTTAATTATTTTATGGTCTGTTCTACGCTTCTAAATTGATTAAATCTATCACTGAACTGGCCAAGTAACAAGTCTAAAACATGCTGGTACTTTATATGCAAGAGTTCCATTTCATTTTGTACAGCTGCACTGGCCTTCTCAAAATACTTTGTTACTCGAGGAAAATACTTTTAAGTTTTAGTTTCTACATCTCGCTTGAAAATTTTAAGTTTACTTTCCAAAGCTTTTATGTATCCAAACATAATGTTAATACTTTTGCCAAAACCTTGTAACTTTTAAGTTCAGTTCATTAATATGAACAGAGAGATCTGTAAAAAATATCAGGTTGTTGACCCACTTATCATCATTGAGCTGAGAAAAGTTTCCCAGATCTTTGTCCTCAAGAACTACCTTAATTTCTTCAAAGCACTCCACAAAGCGCTCAAGAACTTTGCCTCGGCTCAGCCATCTTACATTATTGTACATCAGCAGTCCACTGTAGGTGGAATAAACCTCCAGTAAAATTGCAGAAAATTCTCACTTGTGAAGGGGGCGAGCAGCTATGAAATTAACTATTTTTGTAACAACTGACATTATGTCGTTTAAGTCAGTGAATCCTGTCTTGGCACATAAAACCTCCTGATTGATAATACAATGAAAAGGCACAATCAGATGTCCAATAGCTTCTCTAAACAATTTGACAAATCTGACTTTTCCCCCACCATGTTTGGTGCCCCGTCTGTCATCACTGACACAACTTTAGAGATATCAATGCTTAGGTCACGGAATGTTTGTATAACAACCTTACATATTTCGCTTCCTGATGTACTTGTCGGCACTGATACTAACTTTATCCACTCTTCTCTCACTGTGAGACCATCCGAATATTGACCAATAATGGCCAACTGAGCATGTGATGTGACATCAGTAGTTTCATCAAGAGAGATAAAAAAAATATTTACAATTATTATGTCTCTCTTTAATTGATGTTGCATGTTTGTGTTCAGTCTCATTATTCGGTCTTTTATGATGTTTCTACTGAATGATAACTCAGATATTCTCTTAATAATTGCATCTTTATTCTGCATATTGTGAAATAGAACTGGTGCACATCTTAGGAGAGTTTCATTAATAAGTTCTCCCTCACTGAGTGCTCTTCCATGCCGAGCTATGGAGTGAGCAATGCTCAAACTTGCAGAGTTAAATTTGTAGAGCCTTTTATAAATTTAAGGATGGAATTAGATTGGCTCTTATAAAGGTGTAGCTGCCTGGAAATGTATTCCTTCCTTTCATCCTCACTTTTTCTCAAAAGCTGGGAATGATTAGTTTCAAAATGTCTATTTATATTCTATGTTCTGCTTACTACTGTTTCAGTACATCGAACACAAAATGATATGCCATTTTTTTCTATAATGCCATATATCTTGGTCCATGTCTCTTGAAAGGGTCAGCTACTGCTACTATACTTTCTTTAGTTAACCTTGTCTTTTTTATTTTTTGGGTTCTCCATCAGGGGGGCAGTGACAGAAGATAGAATTATAGATAGCCTGTTATCCCTGCAGGCAATTAGGGATTAACTAGCCTAACTGACCACAAGATGACACATGTAACTGTCTTTTAGGAAAGGACAGGGTTAATAAGCAGAAATAGGGGTTCATAAGGATGCACAACAGTAATAGTGGTGAAATGGAGTCTGCACTATGTTGCAAAATTATGTTCCTTATATAAATTAAGATGGCTGCCACTATTTCTAATGGCAGTAAATGGCACCCATAGCACAGGCCCTCGCCTCTCCCAGCCTCCCCCTCACTTATCTCAGTAATGATGGTCAATTAGAAATCCAGGACACCCCAGAACAGTAGATTGGATGATGGCTGCTGTGGTTCTGTGGTTGCTGTTAGTAATGGCGATCACAGGGCCCCCAGAGATGTGTTCCCCCCGCAGCATTCGGCTGCTCCCTGCTCCGCTGGCCGGAAGTGAGGCCAAAGATCCCCTAATGGCCTAACCAGAAGTCCCAGAACTAGATGCTGTGTGCCGGAGTTCTGTTGTTTTGGCATCCAGACCTCCAGTACAGAGTGTCTACACTACACTACAGCAAATGTTTCATCCTCGGCTACTGCACCTGGCCATGCAGTAGCCGAGGATGAACCGTCCTTCTCAACATTTGGTCCCATACTTCTCTGTATGCGACCGCCTGCGGCCACGTGTCATCAAAAATGGCTACACGTGTCAGTGCTGACACGTGTGTCAGAGGTTCGCCATCACGGCCCTGGCTCTTTCTATAACTGGCTGTAAGACCGTGAGCATGCCCTTATCCTCCCAGAGTCTTTATCTCTTCATCATTTATGTAGACTTTATATCAAGGGAAAATTCTCCACACTCATTTCTCAATGGTGAGCAGTGATTGGGAGCATTGACCACACAAATGCATTTACTTTATAAAGTTTAACTACACAGCTCTGAGGAACAATGCTGGCTCTTGAGGGCTTCTAGCATCAGTAATTCTCAACACCTCCTTCATCTATTTTAATTTTTTTTATTCTTTTGTGGAGAAAGCATGACAAAGTTTATAAGGAGTCAAGAGATTCTGAAATAGTTTTTTGGCAAATATGTCAGTAAAATCCATCCCTAGTTTCTTCTGAGTACTGGTGCTATTTTGGGATATCTTAGGGAAGCTCAAAGGCGGAGAGGGGGGTGTTGAGAAAGACAGGCAGACAAGGTGCTCTGGTGAGGTTCATGTTTCTTAGCTGGGATGAGTGCTCTGAGCAGCAAACAGATGCTCATTTCAGTTAGTGACATTCAACAGAAATAGTTTGTCCCACAGTTCCAGAAGACAGAAGTCCACACTCAGAGTGTGATCAGGGCCATGCCCTCCCTGACAGCTCTAAAGAAGAATCCTTCCTTACCTCTTCATAGCTTACAGTGGTGCCTTGCCATCAGATTGCATTCTCTCTCTCTCTCTCTCTCTCTCTCTCTCTCTCTCTCTCTCTCTCTCTCTCTCTGTGTGTGTGTGTGTGTGTGTGTGTGTGTGTGTGTGTGTGTTTTCTCTTCCTAAATGGCACCAGTCACTGGATTAAAACCTACACTTATTCAGTATGGCCTCATCTTAATTTAACTAATTTCATCTTTAAAGACCCAGTTTCCAAATAAGGTCACATTGTGAGTTTTAGGGTAGATAGGAATTGGGGGAGGGCACTATTCAACCCAGTACAAATGACAACAAAACACACAAAAACTGATAGGTTTCCACCTGCCACATGGTCCTTAGAATAAATGCCACAATGTGAATTAAGCCCCACCAAGTGAGCGCAAGCTAGCAGGAGAGTTAGAGAAACCCTGAACACAGAAAATGGATGCAACAATGAGGGTCACAATATTGCCATACATAAGGAGCCACACGCTAAGAAGAGCAGCAGAGGAAGAGTGGAACAACAGTCAATGAAATAGATGTCCAAAACAGGACCAGTGGACCCTAGTGCTGAAAGATGATAAGCTTCCTGAGGAAGACCAGACATGAGAGGCTCATAAGTGATACTTAATATTAGATTAGCCATCCATTCACTCATCCTCTCATCTTCTTATTTGTTCATTTTGTGATAAGCACTACCTAATACTGAATACAAAGATCAATAATATGAATTCCTGCTTAACAGAATTGTCTGTCTTGAGCTTTTTGCTCTGCAGTTAGAGGGTGGGAAGAGACACAAAAGCAAAACAAATAATTACAGCAAAGCTTCATCATTGCATATGGAAATATATGTGTTGAATATAGAAGTTCAGCCAATGTTCTATAAACATGAGGAACTGACAATGATCTTAAACCCCTCAAGGAATTAATAGAAGAGGCCCCCTCTTCTCAGTCCGTTGAAAGCCCATCTGAGGCCCATTGCGGTGCACCTGTTTATACCCCTATCTTCCTAGCAGAAGGTGAACCTCTCCAAAGCAGGGACACTGCCTCATTTATCTGTTTCCTAGACATACCCTTGCACAGCATGTGACCCAGAATTAACATAATGTTATACCTATGAAGACTGCCTTTCATAAAAGAAAATAGTTGGCATCAAATGAGGCTTTCTTTGGCCAATGAAATCTAAGCAAATATAACGTGTCTTTTTCTGCCAGAAGCTTTAAGAGTCAGTACACAACTTGTTGCTTTCTCTTTTTCCTCTCTGCCATAGTAACCACTTATTTACAACAGTAGTCACCCAATGAGCCTGGGCCCCAGAAGAAAGAGGCATAAACAGATTACCTAGAATGGAAAAGTCATATATATAAGAAATTAACCTTTGTGCAGTAAGCCACTAAGATCTGGAGTTTTTCATCACACCAAAACCTAGAATACATAACTAATTCACCAAAATATTCCTTTGTTTTTCTGAGTTTTACCGAACTCTAACTCTATTTTACCAAACTTTAACTCTAACTCTAACTCTAAATTAATAGAGTTAGAGTTTTACCAAACTCTAACTCTATTAATTTCAGTCCAATCATCAAGCAGTTATTAATCACTCACTATAAGCAGAAGCCTAAACTACTAAGAGCAAGGGTCACAGAGATAGTGAAAAGTGTGTTGTCAGAGAATTTTCAACCTGAGGAAGAAGGCAGCAATGCCTCTGAATGGCCATACAGGATATTAAAATACAGTATTGAAATATTTTTATATAGTTGGAATATTGTACTGCTCCAAATCCCAAATATTTCCTTTCTGCCTCAGTTGTCCCAGGCATCCCTCAGGAAACCACACACACACACACACACACACACACACACACACACACACACACACACACATATATATATATACCCATGATCAAGAATTACAGGATTTACCTTACAGCATAGAAAGGGACCACTGGAATAATGTGTAATCATTCTGTTTGATCTGTGTTGATGTCTTTGTTAAATATTTCTAAAATCATTCTTGGAGATGCAAAAATACTTTGGTACCTTGAGTATAAACTTCAAAGGAAGCATACAAAGAAGAATTAATGATCCATCTGCAGATTGGGACAAAGCCAGCTTCCCCCAACTGGTCTTCTGGTAACTGACATTTGAAATACTGCCTGAGTGATGTAAGGTCCCCTTCTTAGAAAGGATTCAGGGTCTATTCAAACATAACTTCGATTGCTCAAGTCTTCTGATCATATATGTGTATAGTGCACACACGCACACACCCACACCACATGCTTTCTTCTAGAAAGCCATGACTTGGGCTTGATAGTCCTTTGCTTCTAATGATTACGCAACATAGTAAGCACTCAATGATTCACTGTCCCAACTATCCCTCTCCGTCATGTAGAATTGATTTTTTCCCCCTTCACACCCTGGCACACTGACATGAACTCACCTGTTGCCACCTCTAAACCCTAGTGTGTATTTCCAGCACAGTGCCTGGCTCAAAGTAGGTGGATAAGATGGCTCTGGATTTAGGGGAGAAGGGAAGAGATGGCCAGGGAAAAAAGTAAAAGAAGAAAGGGCTAAAGAGTAAATCTGGCAGACCACTAACAAATACAGAGTGGAAAGAAGAGGAGCCAGCAAATGGGACTAAGAAGAAATAAAGGGAGAAATCAAAGAATTAGGAGATGGTATTGGCTGACCAAGAGAGAGGGACCGAGGATAAATCCCTTTGATGAAACAAGCTTCAGGAAGTTGTCAGTGTCCCATGTCAAATTTAGGACACAGAAAGGATATGCTTCAAGTTAAGGACTGAAAACAGGACAGGAAATTGGGCATTTAAGATGCTGTGATTTACCTTAGGACAAGTTTCATGGTTAATGTGTGCGGGGGGACTGAAGATCCAGATTGGGGTGAAGGAAGAATGAGAGATGAGAGTGTAGACAGAGAGAGTAGCAATGGTCTCTCTAGAAGTTTGGCAATACAGAAGAAAATTAGTCAACAGAAAGGAAGGAAAGGTTAAGGGGGACATTTCTTCTTAATATGAGAGACCTGAATGTGTCTAGTGCTGTTTATACACACCAATATAGATCATGGCCTCTGTAAGATGGTCATGGGAACAATACCAACCTGGCCTATATTTGGGGGCTCAGATGCACAGCCTTTATTCTGTTAGTCCTCAGCTCACATTATCATGTTTATAAGTTCCTGGACAACTTTCCAAGACCCTTGTGTAGAAGGCAGGAGAGAACAACATCAGAGAGGGTCATGTGCAGCCGTGTTGATCAGTCTCCCAACAGGTGTTCCTCTTGGTTGAAACAGTATGGTATTTCTGTATTTCAGCTCTGCTCATGTTTCTTCCATGATAGAACTGCCTCACTTTCATATCATGCTTGTTTGTTCTCAAAATAAATACAATATTCAAGTCACTAGAGAAAAATATTCATTTTTTTTAAATCTCCTCTTCAGGCCCTACCCAGTTTGGCTCAGTGGAAAGATCATCTGCCTGGTGACTGAAGAGTTCCAGATTATATTCCAATCAAAGTCATGTATCTCAGTTGCAGGCTTGATCTCCAACCCTGTTCTGGACATGTGCAATCAATGTGTCTCTCTCACATTGATGTTTCTCTCTCTTGTCTCTTTCTCTTTCACTCTCTCTAAAAATAAATAGAAAAATATTCTTAGGTGAGGATTAACAAAACAAAAAAAATCTCCTCTCCTGGATCCTCTGCCTTTTTCAAATTTTAGAGAGTCCCTAGTGAGTATGTGCTCCATCTAGAAACTGAAGGCAGTGATAAAGTTGTGAAGGAGTCTTAAGGAAAGCTAAGCACATCTCATGTGCTCTGTCTTTATGCTCCTTTATATTCAGACACAGCCACTGTGATTACACATTATAAGCATACCAGAGACCCAGCCTTCCCCCTCTCACAGTCCAGGAGCCCTCAGGGGTAGGAGGTGACCCAGTGATCATAGGAAGGCAATGCCCCATCACACGTCTGCTGCTGCCACTGCCAGCATCACAAGCCTTGGCCGACCCTGGTTACCTGAGCCTTGGGTGGCCCCAGGAGGCTGGGAAGCCACCATCTGAGGCTTGCCTGCACCTCAGGCAGGCCATGGGCAGCTGAGGAGCTGAGGGACTGGGGGACTTCAAAGGCAGGTGCACAGGTCTGAGGGGACTGGGTGTTGCCATCTTGTGGTGGGCACCACCATCTTTGAGAACATGGTAGTAAACTAGCATATTCTTTCCTTATTGGCTTTGGGCACTGCCATCTTTGGGGCAGCTTGAGGGTCAATTATCATATTATTAAATAGAATTACTTAGCAAATGAAAAGATACAAACAAATAGGAATCTGAAAAATTAAGATGCAATAAAGTAAAAATGCATATTTAATTCAAATTTAATCTTGCAATAATACATTAAGTTACTAATCTATTGATGAAGAAGGTCATAGCAACAGAATTAACTTTAATTATATATTTAAAATAATAATGATTAAGAGGAAATGAAGGATATAGAAACTTTTTAAAAGTACAAAACTCAATAAATCCAAGAGCTGAAAAGATAAACAATATTGATGAACCCCCAACCAGACTCATTAAGAAACAAAGAGAGAGGACACAAATAAATAAAATCAAAAATAAAAGAGGCAATATAATAATGGATTTGTAGAAATACAAATAAGCAAATACTGTGAATAACTATATGCCAACAAACTGTACAACATGGGCATAATGGAAAAATTCCTAGAAATGTACAATCTTACTAAAACTTAATCAGGAAGAATCAGACAACCTGAATAGGCCAATAACAACTGATGAAATTAAAACAGTAATTTAAAATCTCCTAGTAAACAAAAGTCCTGGACCAGATGGATTTAAAGGGGAGGTTTTTTGTTTGTTTTTTTCATATATTTTTTAATTTTTTATTGATTAAGGTATTACATATATGTCCTCACTCCTCTGGTGTTCATGTCCATTGGCTAGGCTTCTATTCATGCATACAAGTCCTTTGGTTGATCTCTACTCCTTTCCCCGAACCTCCCATAACTTCTCTCTGAGGACTGGCAGTCTGAGAGATGCTTTTCTACCTCTGTCCCTGTTCATCAGTTTATGCTGTTTATTATATTCCACAAATGAGTGAGATCATGTGGTATTTGTCTTTCTCTGACTGGCTTATTTCACTTAGCATAATGCTCTCCAGTTCCATCCATGCTGTTGCAAATGGTAAGAACTCCTTTTTTACTGCAGCGTAGTATTCCATTGTGTAGATGTACCACATTTTTTTGGTTTTTTTTTCTTTTTCTTTTTTTAAAAATATATTTTTATTGATTTTTTACAGTATAACTTATAATTATTAGTAGTACAAGTTTTCCTTTCCCCCTCTCCCTTATCCTCTCCCAGCCTCCCCTACCCCCCAGCACATATCCCCACCCTCGCCCCTCCCCGCCCCAGTGTCTTTCATTCATTGGTTATGCTCATATGCATGCATACAAGTCTTTCAGTTGATCTCCCCCAGCATCCACCTCCCATCCACCCAAGCCTTCCCCCTGTAGCTTGACAGCCTGTTCAAGGCCACCCTGCCTCTATATCAGTCACTCTCCCCTGTTTCTTTTCTTCAAAAATATCTTGCCTCTGCATACTAGAAACAAATGTATAAGAACAAAAAATGTTTCAGTCTCAGTTTCAATGTCCAACTGTTCTGAGTCCCAGTTTCAGTGTCAAATAATTCTTTATGAGTACATGTCAGCAATGGTATCCAGATGGTGGACACATCGCGGCAATGCAAGATCCATCCTCTCTGGTTTGGTCCTGGGCTGCCTGCAGACATACACAGCTGCCCACTGCTAGCATGGCAAGGTGTCATCAGTGTCCCCCATCTCTGGACCATCCTCGTGACTGGAACAGATCCGTCAGTTCCTCACAGTCGCAGGAACCTACATGGTCTTGGAGTTGTTCTCTGAAAACACACAAACACATTCTCGACCAAAAGTTAACAAAGGGATCCTCTCTGCAAAATAGACTTGGGATTCTTTTTATTTTTGCCTAAATGATTTTCCTTTGGCTTATTTTGACACCATGTGTGTTTTTTCATGGGTGTCCCACAGTGTGTTTTACAAATGGAATTTACTTTACTGGAGTAAGAATTTTCTAGATGTATTTTACTTACTCGATATTTTTTTCCTTACATGATATTACCCCACTGCCCCCTCCCCTTTTTTGATTATTGCGGGCTTTTGGAAATTTTATCTTGCAGTCTTGGTAATTTTAAATTTTAATTTTTGCACACAAATATGACTGCTTTAGGTTCTTTGGATGTTAGGCAATTTCACAGTGAGATGAACTACTAATAGATTTTTTAGTTAATGTTTTAGGAAAAGCTTTTTGTCCAGTACACTAAAATTTTCTTGAGTATTCACTTATTTCACTTGGCCAATTTAAATTAATCTGAAAACTTGATTACTATTTTCCTGTCAATTTTAATACTCAAGCAGAAATCTTAGTTTACCCTGTAAATACTAGTGGAAAGGAATATTTGCACTTTTTAGTAGGTCCTGAGCATTTCTGGTAATAGACTGAATTTAGATATAGAGCAGCTATTGTGGCCAAGTCTCTGTCTGCCACCTGGGTCCCGGTATGAGTTGTGCGTGGGAGGCGAAGCAGCCGTGGGGGTAGGAGACCTCCCCCAGGAGGGGTGAGAGTTCAAGCCCCTGCAAGGTTTGTGGGTGAGGTTCTTTGTCCCACCTCTGTTGACCTTTTACTTCTCTCCTGTTGGCCCCTCTGGGACTGTGCCTGTCTTAGGTTGTTCCTTCCCTGAGGAATCTTACCCGTCTCTGGCTAACCAGCCATCCTCCGGGGCCAAACAGTGTGACGTGAGGTTCAGTTCTGTCTCCTTTGTAGTCTATGCCCCAGTGGCCTCCACGTCCAGTACCTGCCTTGGGGTCCCCTCGCCTGCTGGCGGGGTCCCGGTACTGATCATATATCTCGGGGGACCCATGTACCACAGTTTTTTAATCCACTTATCTGCTGATGGGCACTTAGGCTGTCTCCAAATCTTGGCTATGGTGAATTGTGCTGCTATGAACATAGGGATGTGTATATCCTTTCCGATCCGTGTTTCTAGTTTCTTGGGATATATTCTTAGAAGTGGGATCACTGGATCAAATAGAAATGCATTTTTAGTTTTTTGAGGAAGCTCTATACTATTCTCCACAGTGGCTGCACCAGTCTGCATTTTCACCAGGGTTCATTTTTCTCCACATCCTCGCCAGCACGTGTAGTTTGTTGATTTGTTGATGATCGCCATTCTGACAGGTGTAAGATGATACCGCATTGTTGTTTTGATTTGCATCTCTTCGATAATTAGTGACTTGAGCATGTTTTCATATGTCTCTTAGCCTTCCCTCTGTCCTCCTTCAAAAAGTGTCTATTTAGATCCGTTGCCCATTTTTTGATTGGATCGTTTATGTTCCTTTTGTTAAGTTGTACGAGTTCCCTGTAAATGTTGGAGATTAAATCCTTATCAATGATGACATTGGCAAATATGTTCTCCCATGCAGTGGACTATAGGGAGTTTTAACAAACATTCAAAGAACTAACATCTATCTTCCTCAAACTATTCCAAAAAAATCAAGAGAAAGGAAGATGCCTAAGCTCTTTTAAAGAAGTCTTCGTTATTCTAATTGCACAACTAGATAAAGACACTACAAAAAAAGAAAATTACAGGCCAATATCCCTGATGAACACAGATGCTAAAATCCTCAAGAAAAGGTTAGCAAATTAGATCCAGCAATATATTTAAAAGATCATACATAATGATAAAATGGGATTTGATTCCAGGAATACAAGGCTGGTACAATATTTGCAAATCAATAAATATGATATATCACATAAAAATTAAAAGGTAAAAACCACATAGTCATATCAATAGATACAGAAAAAGCATTCAACAAAATCCATCACCTTTTTTTGGTAAAAACTCTCAGCAGAGTGGGAATAGAGGGATCATACCACAACATTGTAAAGGCCACATATGACAAATCTACAGCCAACAACGGGCAAAAACTAAAAGTGAGTTCCTTAAGAACAGGAACAAGACAAGGATGTTTGCTTTCACCATGCTTATTCAACATGCTACTGGAAGTTCTAGCCACAGCGATCAGACAAGAAGAACAGGTAAAAAGCATCCAAAATTTAAAGAGAGGAAGTAAAACAGTCATTATGCACAGATGACATGATATTGTACACAGAAAACCCTAAAGACCCTACCAGGAAATTACTACACTTAATCAATGAATTCATAAGGTAGCAGTATACAGAATCATTTTTATACACCAATAATGAATGCCCTGAAAAACAAACTAAAAAGGCAATGCCATTTATCATTGCAAATAATAACAATAACAATAATAATAATAAGTCAAAACCGGTTTGGCTCAATGGATAGAGAGTCGGCCTACAGACTAAAGGGTCCCAGGTTCGATTCTGATCAAGGGCATGTACCTTAGTTGCGGGCACATCCCCAGTAGGGGATGTGCAGGAGGCAGCTGATCAATGTTTCTCTCTATTCTAACTCTCTATCCCTCTCTCTTCCTCCCTGTAAAAAAGCAATAAAATATATTTTTAAATAATAGTAATAATAACAATAATATACCTAAGAACAAAGTTAACCAAGGAGGTAAAAGACCTGTATTTGGAAAACTACAGGACATTTTAAAGAAGAAATAGAGGAAGATACAAACAAATGGAATCATATACCATGTTCATATTTATAGATCAATGGATCAGAACTGAGACCCCAGAAATTGACCCGCACTATTACAGTCAATTAATATTTGACAGAGGAGGCAAGAACATACAATGGAGTCAAGACAGTCTCTTCAACAAAAGGTGCAGGGAAAACTGACAGACATATGCAAAATAATGAAACTAGACCATACACATTACACCATACGCAAGAATAAATTCGGGAATGATAAAATATTTAAATATCAGGCATGAAATCATAAAAATCTTAGAGGAGAGCATAAGCAGTAAAATCTCAGACATCTCACATAACAATATGATTGCGGATACATTTCCTAAGGAAAAATGAAACTAAGAAGAAAATAAATATATGGAACTACATAAAAATAAAAAGCTTTTGCACAGCAACAGAAACCATGACCAAAATGAAAAGGGAACCCATTGTATGGGAGAACATCTGATAATTTAGATGAACATCTAATAATTTAGAGTTAATTTTCAAAATGGTATAGCTACACAATGGATTACTATGCTACTGTAAAAAAGAAGGAATTCTTACCATTTGCAACAGCAAGGATGGAACTGGAGAGCATTAAACTAAGTGAAATAAGCCAGTCAGAAAAAAGATAAATATCACATGTTCTCATTCATTTGTGGAATATAATGAACAAGAAACTGATGAACAAAAATGGAACCAGAGACATAGAAGCATCGAGCAGACTGTCCAATCTATGAGGAAAGGCAAGGGATGAAGGGGTAAGAGATCAACCAAAGGACATGTATGCATGCAGATGAGTATAACCAATGGACACAGAGAGTAGGAGGGTGAGGGAATGTGCTGGGGGTGGGAGCATCTGGGGAGAAGTCAATGGGGGGGAAGGAGACTCATGTAATACTTTAAACAATAAAGTTTAAAATATATAAGCAATAAAATAAAAAATACATATAAATTAAGTATATATATGTATATATATTCATACAACTCAACCAAAGGAAGACAAACAATCCTATATAATAAAGAAGTGATATGCAAATTTACCATAACTCCAGCATACAAAATAGCCACCCTCATGTGGTCAAAGGTGGTCGACTCCATATGGACACAAGATGGCCACCACAAGATGGCTGGCAGGGGAGGCCAGTAGTGGGTGATCATCTCAGCAGGGGAGGGCAGTTGGGAGGGGCCAGGCCTGCAGAGGGGGGTAGTTAGGGGTGACCAGGCCTGCAGGGGAGGGCAGTTGGGGACAATCAGGCCAGCAGAGTAGCAGTTAGGTATCGATCAGGCTGGCAGGGGAGTGGTTAGGGGTTATCAGGCTGGCAGGCAGAAGCAATTAGGGGCAATCAGGCAGCAGGCAGGCAAGCAGTTGGGAACTAGCAGTCCTGAATTGTGAGAGGGATGCATGCTCAGCTCTAAAGAAAGCATTAGTAGGAAATAAACATTAACCTTGTCTCTCAAGGCAGACCTGTCCATGAATGGGCCAGAGGCACAGTTCTTTGATCACTTCCCTTAGCCATCGCAGGTCCTTCTACTTCTCAATCCTACTCTTTCCACTGTCCACACCACCATCATCATATTCTACCACCACTAATATGGCTTCCTCAATGGAACTCACATAACCCAGGGACTATGGAATAAGTCTATTGCCACTTTCTCATTAAAAGGTGGCCAAACAGCTTCTTTGATTTGGTGCCAACGTTGGACTTTCATCCCCAACAGCTGCCTTATCAGCAGTTCCTTGGGACAAAACAGAAATAAGAATACAGAGTGGGACTAACATATTACATCTGATAGACAAACAACTCAAAGCCTGTGTCTCACAAAGTGATACACTACTACATGTAAATGCAGGTGTGTATACTAGTATATGCCTGCATTTGTGTGAAATTAACAGATTAAAAACCTACTCTGCTACACATTGTATTGGATGCATTATTCTCTAATCCTTTTAACAGCCTACCAAAGTAATAAATTTTAAAACTATATAACATTTTTAATTTTGAAATAATAATTATAGATTTATGGGTTACAGAGAAATGAACAGGGAAGTTCCAAAAACCTAATATTAACATCTCACACAACTTTAACACAGTCAGGAAATTCATATGATTTGATCTTAGTACCTAGACCTCATTCATATTTTACCAGTTACTGTGCACTTACCACCCAGAAATCCAAAATTCCACCGTGAGCCTCCAGTTAGAATATGGCATTATGGATCAATGTTAGAGGAATTGTAGCCTGAGTTCACCTAACAATAGAACCAATGGAACTGTGAATTCATTTGGTACTTCTTTCCTATATCCAGATGCAGTGTGCAGTGTGCAGTGGAAATAGATATACAGAGTAACTGGCAAAAGCTCTTCATTTGTTTCCTTATCTGTGGAGTGAAGACTGTTTTGGTAGAAGAGCCAGTAGAAACCCCAGGAACTATACTCCCATCCCCCAAATTTACTCTTATTCAAGAGAGTGAAACAAAAGCAAACTACATCTCTAGAGGGATTACTGAGATTAGTGCTACCATCAAAGGCTTCAGAGGCAAAGGATTGGTGACTCCTGTCACATCCCAAATTACTCACATTTTTGGGTAGAATAAAGTTCAAATGAGTCATGAAGAATACAGATTATGGCAGGCACAGTCAGATGATAATAATGGATTATATGACAATCACCCTGGTAGTTCCCTTTGTATTATCTTTGTGGCAGGGTCAATTCTTAGGTTTACTCCACCCTTTACCCCTTATATATAGTCTTGGGGATAAAGGGTGGAGTAAACCTAATGCACAAATTTCATGCACTGGATGTCTAATATATGCATTAGGAGGGGATGTGTGTGTCCCACAGACCAGACTACACCTTCTCCAATTTAGAACACCCCTCTCACAATCCAGGATTGCTGGCTCCCTGCCTGCCTGCCTGATGGCCCCTAACTGCTTTTCCCTGCCAGCCTGATCACTCCCTAACCATTCCCCTGCCACCTGATCAACACCTAACTGCTCCCCTGCCAGCTTGATTGGCCTTAACTGCCCTCCCCTGCCAGCCTGGTCGCTCCTAACTGCCCTCCCCTACCGGCCTGGTCACCCCTAACTGCCCTTCCCTGCCAGCCTGGTCACATGAAACTGTCTTCCCCTGCAGGCCTAGTTGCCCCCCAACTGCCCTCCCCTGCTGGCCAGATCCCTCCCCAACTGCGCTACCCTGCTGGCCTGATCTCCCACAACTGCCCTCCCCTGCTGGCTAGGTCTCTCTCCAACTGCCCTACCCTGCTGGCCTGATCTCCCAAAACTGCCCTCCCCTGATGGCCTAGTTACTGCTAACTATCCTCCCTTGCCTACCTGGTCACCCCCAACTACCCTCCCCTGCCAAACTGTTCACCCCCAACTGCCCTCCCCTGATGGCCAGGTCCCTCCCCAACTGCCCTATCCTGTTGGCCTGATCTCCCACAACTGCCCTCCCTTACTGGCCATCTTGTGGTGGCCATCTTGTGTCCACATGGGGGTAGCCATCTTTGACCATATGGGGTTGGCCATCTTGTGTGTTGGAGTGATGGTCAATTTGCAAATTACCTCTTTATTATATAGGACTAGGGGCTCAGTTCACTGGGGGGGGGGCGGTCCCTCAGCCCAGCCTGCCCCCTCTCACAGACTGGGAGCCCTTAGACGATGTCCTACTAAGCCACATTCTGGCCTCCCTCTTCAGGAAGTGACTGGGCTGATCAGGGAAAGGCACCAGCCCAATCACCGAACTGCTGTAGCCACTGCCAGGTACTGCAGCCACCAAGGTTTTATTAACATGGACTCCAGTCCCTCCACCATGAAAAATGACAACTTTCTTTTTTTTTACCTTTATTGTTCAGTTTATTAATTACATTTTCCCCTAATAGCTCCCCTCCACCCAGTACCCATCCCACTCTACGCCCTTACCTCCCCCCACCCTCTGTCCTCACCCATAGTTGCATGACCTTTGTCCAGTCTCTTGCTGTACTTCCCGCACCCTTTTTCTCACCAAGTATTATCAGTCCATTCCCTCTCTATGTCCATGATTTTGTTCTATTCCTCATTTTATCCTGATCATCAGGTTGTTAATTCACTTGATTCTTATGTTCATTTGTTGATAGATGTGTACTTGTTGTTCATAATGTACATTTTTACCTTTTTCTTCTTCCTCTTCTTAAACAATTCCTTTCAGCATTTCATATAGTGTTGGTTTGGCAGTGATGAACTCCTTTAGCTTTTTCTTATCTGTGAAGCACTTTATCTGACCTTCAATTCTGAATGACAGCTTTGCTGGATAGAGCAATCTTGGTTGTAGATTCTTGCTATTCATCGCTTTGAATATTTCTTGCCACTCCCGTCTGGCCTGCATTGTTTCTGTTGAGAAATCTGCTGACAATCGTATGGGTGCTCCCTTATAGGTAACTAACTGTTTTTCGCTTGCTGCTTTTAATATTCTCTCTTTATCTTTTGCTCTTGGCATTTTAATTATGATGTGCCTTGGTGTGGTCCTCTTTAGATTCCTATATTTTGGGGTTCTGTGCACTTCTTGGGTTTTCAAGTCAATTTCTTTTGCCAAGTGGGGGAAGTTTTCAGTCACTATTTCTTCTAGTAGGTTTTCATTATCTTGCTCTCTCTCTTTTTCTGGCACCCCAATAATTCTGATGTTGGTATGCTTGAGGTTGTCCCAGAGGCCCCTTATACTATCTTCAATTTTTTGGACTCTTTTGGCTTCTTGCTTTTCCAGCTGAGTGGATTTTGCTTTTTTGTATTTCAAATCTTTGACTTGGTTTTTGCGGTCATCTGGACTGCTTTTAGGTCTTTGTATAATATTTTTTGTTTCAGTCAGTGTATGCTTAATTTCTAGTTGGTCTTTTTTCATATCCTCATAGGCGTTGTTCATTTCTTTATATGTGTTATGTGTTTCGGCATAGTTCTCATTAAGTTTCTCGGCCTTTTCTAGTAGCCTCTTCATAAACCTAATTACTGTGGTTTTGAACTCTATGTCTAGTCGTCTTTTTTCCTCCATTTCTTTCACAGCTGAGTTCTTTCTTTTCTCTGCATTGTGGTTGCTTTCCTGAGTTGGTCCCTTAGCGGTGTGTAATAGGTATCCTCTAAGGAACAGTGGCTCAGCTTCCTTATGCAGCGCCCGCATCAGCCTTAGGTCCGCCCTACGTGGCGCACAGCTTTAGCGTCTAATGGGCGCGCGGCGTCAGGCTTAGGTCCACCCTTCCTGGCCCACCGCTTCAGCTCTATGAGGCTCGCGGCGTCTCGGTGTTGGGTGGCAATGTAAATTCACTGCTTATCTCCCATTGCCAGACAACTCTGCCTCTCCCCAAATGAGTCTGCACAGCCAAAGTCTCACTCAGGGTTGTAAAACAAAGCAGTATGGTGGTCTTCAAGCAAGTGAGCGAGTCGCGCGTTCTCTGCCCGCGTTCTCTGCCCGGTTGCGCACTCCAATTTACTCATGCACTCTCCCCAAACACACAGACCTCAGCCGCGCCCGGGATCCTCCTTTTCCCAACCTGGGAGCTCACATGGAACTGGGGGGGTCGGTGCTGTGGGAGGCCTCTGCCCTCCCCGCTGGAGAAAACCAGCCGGGCTTGCTGTCTGCCACCTGTTCCTCACCACTCCCTCGCGCTCCGAACCTCAAAGCTGTGCACCGCTGCTCCCGAGTCACCTCTGCGTCCCACCTCTACTTTTATGTGCGGAATTTTCCCTCAACCAGCTCTCCGGTGATTCTGGACGTTGTTTGTTCTGTTGTTAAGTTGTAGCTTCAGAATTGTTGCGTGGACAGCTAGATAGGTGCTCACCTATGCCGCCATCTTAGTTCTCCTATTTCGAAAAATGACAACTTTCTTTAGGCATTTTCAAGATGTCTCTTTCATAGGATATGACCTTTCTTTCTTTCTTTCTTTCTTTCTTTCTTTCTTTCTTTCTTTCTTTCTTTCTTTCTTCTTTCTTTCTTTCTTTTTTTTCTTTTTTATCCTCACCTAAGGATACATACATTTCCATTGATTTTAGAGAGTGTGTAAGAGAGAGGGAAAGACAGAGAGAAACATCAATGTGAGAGGGACACAGCAATTGGTTGCCTCTTGCATGAGCCCTGACCTGGGCCCCGGCTATAGAGGAGCCTGCAACCTAAGTACATGCCCTTGATCAGAATCAAAGCTGGACCTAGCATTCAGCAGGCTAAGGCATTATCCACTGAACCAAACCCGGTAGGGCAGGATATGACATTTCTTAGCCCTCCGGCAGCGGGCCTTAGTTTTTGCTCCAGGAGTGTGGTGGAAAAACCCTAGATCACCTTTTTGGATTCTTATTAGCCAAGTTACCAAGAACATTACTAGTGGCATACAGGGAGCTTATCCAATGAGCAGTCAGAAAAGGTGTTTCCTCTACAGTTCAAGTGCAGAGGCAGGACTGCTGGCAAGCCAAGGCTGGCACACACCCCCGTCTCCAAGCCTGCTCAAGCCTCTGCCGCAGCTTGGGCAGGATCCCCCCAGCTCCCCACAGGCCCTGCTAAAGCTTCCACTGTAGCTTGGACAGGGCCCCCAGCTCCAATCAAACCTGCTGTGGCTTGGGCAGGGATTCCCCCAGATCCACTCCAGTCTTGCTCAATACTCTGCCACCAAGCCTCCAGCTGCTCGGTGCCAATACTGCTAGGCCAGGAGTGGTTGGGGGTATTCTGGGACCCTGGAAGCTGAGGACTTATGGGCGAGCCTATAGGCTTGGAGCAGCCTAGGTCCTGAGAATATTCCTGGGACCCAGGCTGCTGGGCGCCTGAATATGCAAACTAGGCCACCAGCTTTGTTGGGTTAATTTGAATACTCACTCCTGATTGACTGGTGGGTTTCACAGGGGTACAGTCAATTTTTATCTTTCATATATATATATATATATATATATATATATATATATATATATATCTCCACCTCTTACCCCAGGACTATACAACTATACAATGTGTACAATGTGTACAATGTGTACAATGTGTGTGTGTGTGTGTGTGTGCATGTGTGTTTTTTATAAAAGTGTAATATGTTAATTAGACCATATATCCTTCTGGACAAAGCTGCAGCTGCAAGAGCCTAGCCACTTGCACAAATTTTGTGGCCTGTAGAATCTATGCCTTGCTGGTGTGGCTCAACTGTTTGAGGTTTGATTCCTGCTCAGGGCACATGGCGAGGTTGCAGGCTCAATTCCCAGTAGGGGGCATGCAGGAGGCAGCTTATGGATGGATGGTGTTCCTCTCTCATCAATGTTTCTATCATTCTATCCCTCTCCTTCATCTCTCTAAAAAAGTCAATAAAGAATATTTTCAAAAATAAAATAAAAATGGAATATCTAGCCATTGTGATCAGACAAGAAGAAATAAAAGGCATCCAAATTGCAAAAGAAGTAAAACTGTCCTTATTTGCAGATTACATGATACTGTACATAGAAAACCCTAAAGACTCTATAAAAAAATACTAGACTTAAATGAATTCAGCAATGTAGCAGGATACAAAATTAATGCCAAGAAATCTATGGCATTTATATACACAATAATGAACTTACACAAAGAGAGACTTAAAACGCAATCCTATTTACTATTGCACACAAAAAATTAAGATACCTAGGAATAAATTTAACTAAGGAGGTAAAAGACCTATTCATGGAAAACGACATGACACTGAAAAAAGAGACAGAAGAAGACATAAACAGATGGAAGAACAAACCATGTTCATGGGTTGGTCTAATCAACATCATCAAAATGTCCATACTACCCAAAGCAATCTATAAATTCAATGCACTGCCCATTAAAATACCAATGACGTATTTCACAGAACTAGAACGAACTTTCCAAAAATTCATTTGGAATAAAAAAGACCTTGGATAGCCGCAGCAATCCTGAGAAAGAAGAACAAAGTCAGTGGGATTTCAAAACCAGATTTCAAGCGGTATTACAAAGCCACTATTCTTAAAACAGCCTGGTACTGGCACAAGAACAGATGTGTAGATCAATGGAATAGAATAGAGAATTCAGAAATTGACCCAAATCACTGTGCTCAATTAATATTTGACAAAGAAGGCACAAACATATAATAGAGTCAAGACAGTCTCTTCAACAAACAGTATTGGGAAAATTGGACAGATACATGCAAAAAAATGAAACTAGACCACCAACTTACACAATACACAAAAATAAACTCAAAATGGATAAAGGATTTAAACATAACATGGGAAACCATGAAAATACTAGTGGAATCCACAGGCAGAAAAATCTTAGACATATGTTGAAAGAACTTCTTCACTGATACTCCTCCTAGGGCAATGGAAACTAAAGAGAAAATAAACAAATGAGACTACATCATCATGATTAAAAAAAAAATACAATAGCTACTTTTAAAATGATGTCCTCATGATATCTCACAGAACATCACTTTTGTTAATTTTATTGATGATAGTATGCTAATTTATGCTAATTGGTCTTGTGAGCATGTGGTACTGGGTACCATAGATGCCTAAGCAGGATATCTGCATGCCAGAGATCAAGTGATGATTTTATGAAGGTTCATGTGGGCCTGCAATATCGAGTTTCCAGGAGTTCAATGGAACTGAGTGTACGTGGGGTTTTTTCTAAATAAGAACTAAGTCACTGCAGTATGTCCCACCTACCCCAGAGAAAGAAACATGATGTTTAGTAGTCATCTTTTATGTCTGCAATAGATACCATATATATGTATGTGCTACTATAGTTTATTTATCAAGTACTCCATAGGCTGCTTGGTTTGAATGAGGCAGAAATCAAAAAAGGGTTCTGCAGTAGCTCAAGCTGTGGTGCAAGCTGCCTTGCCACTTAAACCTCATTATCAACAGACCCAAAGGTATGAAAACTGTCAATGGAGCCTGGTAATGTTAGCCCCATAACAAGCCCCAGTGGCCTCCTCCGATGACAACTAATCCCTGATGGATAGCTATTGGCCCCTGCTAGAGGCTTTAACCTTACCAAATGACTGTAAATTCCAATGGTCCATCAGGTATTAATTATCTATCATGAATTAAATCCATCAAATTGGACATGCACAGCAACATTCCATTATAAATTGGAAGGTTCAATTACTATAATCTTTCAAAATTAAAATTTAAATATCATTTGAGTTCTTATTGTTTAACCTGTTCTGTTTTTTCCCCTTGCTTTTTTTTAAAATATATTTTATTGATTTTTTACAGAGCAGAAGGGAGAGGGATAGAAAGTCAGAAACATCGATGAGAGAGAGACATCGATCAGCTGCCTCTTGCACGCCCCCTACTGGGGATGTGCCCGCAGCCAAGGTACATGCCCTTGACCGGAATCAAACCCGGGACCCTTCAGTCCACAGTCCGACGCTCTATCCACTGAGCCAAACCGGTCCTGGCTCCCCTTGCTTTTTATAGAGACAACTAGAGGCCCAGTGCATGAAATTCATGCACAGCAGGGGGCAGCCCTCAGCCCTGCCTGCACCCTTTTGCAATCTGGGACCCTGCAGTGGATGTCCAACTACCAATTTAGGCCCCATCCCACAAGGATCCCTACAGGATCAGGCCTAAACCAGCAGCCAGATAGCCCTCTTGCAATCCGAGACTGCTGGCTCCTAACCGATTGCCTGCCTGCCTGCCTGATCAGTTCTAACCACTCTGCCTGTCTGCCTGATTATACCTAACTGCTTGCCTGCCTATATGATCACCCCTAATTGCTCACCTGCCTTCCTGATTTCCCTTAACCATTCTGCCTTCTTGCCTGATGGCCCCTAACCACCTCTGCCTTGACCCCTGCTGCAGTGACTTTGTCTGAAAGGACATCCAGAATGATGTCCAGAAGGTTGTTTGGCTAATTAGCATATTTTGCTTTTATTTCTATAGATAGTTAATGCCTTCCTATGCCCAAAAGCTTCAAAAATTGATTGTTTTTTATGTTTCAGCCTTTGAATATACCAATTTAAAACTTCCAACTGACTTTGAACAAAATACGAACAAAATGTATCAGAACTGTTTATAGAAAGTTCAATGCTATTAAGAACACCTAGGTTGATTGACAGTCATTCTTCCAAGGCTCAGTATACTGAAATTCTGGCCCATCATTGGCAGCAAAGAGAAAGCATGTTTTACCATCTGAAATATTTTTTCATATTTAGCTAATATTTTGATAAACACAACAATGTTGTAGCTCAATAGCAACAACTCTAACGATGGATAAATATTTGTAAATATTAACAGCTACATATGTTTTGATTAGTAAAATATTACAGCTTGTTTGGATAAAATTATAATTATGTGAATATCTTAATCAATCACAATCTGTGCTTTATAAATATTTTAATTTAGTAAAATAATTGTTTTTGGCCCCAACAACATTAGTATTTGTCATTATCACCATAAAAAAAGTAATTTTTATCTCTAATGTTAAATTGCATCTGAATTTGTAAGTATTTACAATAATGTTCCCTTCAATAAAATTAACTTCTAAAAGTGCCATTATGATTCCATGAAGCAGATGATAAAACACAAACACTCTGGGAATTCTTAGACTTCTATTTGAAGACTCCCAATGACATTGCTATGAATCTATCATCATTTACCCATTCACAAGGTTCTTTTGAAATTGATATGAAGATGTTAATAGTCATCATTTCACTTTTCAGAAATCAATAAGAAACTTTGTGTTGAAAAAGAACAAAATTAACTTATAATAATAGTTGTCTGATCTAAACAAAAAGTCATGATACTGCCACTACATGTGTTAAACCATCATTTTTAGCATGGTATTCTTCAAATTATTACCTACTTATTGAAGCAGATGCCGAAGCTTTTTCATGAGATTTGTATCCTCTGGTTCTCATGTTCTTTTTTATTTTATGTATATTTTATATTTTGTATTTTAAATTTAAAATGTTGAATAAGGCAAAGCCAAGAATAGAGCCACAATGGATGTATTTTAAGCCATCTCTCTATTTTTCAATCTTTTCATCAATATTGCTTGAGTATGATTAATCAAAGAGGTAGGGCTCCAGCTAACTAACTGTGATATGTCTATTTTACCACCTATTAAAACTGTGGAGAGCACATGTCCATTCTTCTTACTACAATTATAGTTAAATATATATAGATAGATAGATAGATAGATAGATAGATATATAGCAGTTCAATTTTGAAAATAAAATTTATTTTAGTAAACACTGCCTTTATAACTATTCAAAGTGTGTGTTTACATTTTGGAAACTCCTTATATACACTAAGTGGCTAGATTATTATGATCTCTGAAGGCATAATAATCTGGCTACTCAGTGTATATCCTATCTAATAAAAAAGTAATATGCAAATTGACCATGCTTCCACTATGCTCACAAGCTACACCCACAAGCAAATCAGGAGCTAATATGCAAACAAATCCAACCAAAATGGCTGTGGCCACAGAGAGCAGGAGGGAGACTTGGGTTTCCCTGGCAATAGAAGAAGCCAAGTTTTCTTCCTGCCCTTGCCGGCTCATGCCTTCACTCAATGCTACAAAGTTTCAATGATAGAAGATAAAAATGACAGAAATATATTATGTATGAATGAGAATTTGATACATGATGAAAGTGGACTGTTCAACAAAATGAGTTGAGAAAACTAAGTCATTTGGAGAAATAGTAATGGCAAATCTGTACCACTAAAACAAATTTCATAAAATACTGAAAGAAAACATAGTTAATCCTATCTAATAAAAGAGTAATATGCAAACTGACCATACTTCCACTATACCTACAAGCTATGCCCACAAACCACACCCACCAGCCAATTAAGAGCAAATATGCAAATAAAACCAACCAAGATGGCTGCAGCCACAAAGAGCAGGAGGAAGGCTTGGGTTTCCCTGGCAATAAAGGAAGTCAAGCTTTCTGCATGCCTTTGCCAGCTCAGGCCTCCACTCAATGCTTCAAAGTTTCAATGATAGAAGATAAATAAAAATGACAGCAACCATGGAGCTAGAGAGAGCAGGAGGCTTGAGTTGCACCCAGAGATGGAGGAAGCCAAACTTCCCACCTGCCCTGGTTGGCCCACTTAAGGCTACAAAGTTTCAATTATAGAAGAAAAATAAAACCCTAAAAAAATGGGTGCCATCAAGGAGCGAGCAGAAGGCTTGGCTTCACTCCAAGCTACCAGGTTTCAATTGTAGAAGATAAATAAATCCCAGATACCAGAGCTTCTGCTTGGGTCACCAGGGGGCATGGCCAGCCTGCAAGTCACCATAGGCCCCTTGCCCAGGCTGCTCCATGCCCTAAGGGAACCCTCACCCTGATCAGGGTCACCTTTCAGGGTAAACCAGCTGGGCCCCACCTATGCACAAGGCCTCTATCCTATCTAATAAAAGAGTAATATGCAGATTGACCATCACTCCAACACACAAGATGGATGGTCTGCTCCAACCACAAAGACAAGAAGAGAGACAGTCCAGAGATGGAAGATGCCTTGCCATGGTACCAGTCAGCAGCTGTGTGTCTCTGCAGGTTACCAGGACCCAACAAGAGAGGATGGACCTGCACTGCCAACATTTGTCCACCATCCAGATATCATCGCTGACATGTACACCTAAGGAACAGTTTGACACTGAAACTGGGACTCAGAATTGTTGGTCATTGAAATTGGGAGTCAAACATTTCTTGTTCTCATGTGTTTATTTCTAGTCTGCAGAAGCAAGATTTTTTAAAGAAAGTAAATGAGGGAAATAAAAATAGATACAGAGGCAAAGAAGCATGAACAGACTCAAACTACACTCGGAAGGTAGGGGAGGTTGGGGGGTTGGGTGCTGTAAGAGATCAACCGAAAGAATTGTATGCATGCATAAAAGCATAACCAAAGGATACAAGTCATGGGAGGCGGGGGGGAGGGGGGGGCGTGGCACCGGGTGCAGGTGAGGGCATGTGCTGGAGGGTGGGGGAAGTTCGGGGAAGGCCAAGGGAAGAAAAAAGGAAACATATATACTACTATTTGTAATACTTTAAACAATAAAAATAAGTTAATTAATAAAAAATATTCTTCAGAGCTTTAGTGGAATAGAGTATCCTAATATATAAAAACCCAGGGTCCATAATGACCAAACCAATGACCAGTTCATCCCCTGGACCTCAGGCTCCCATTGATCAGGGGATGGTTAACAGGGAACCAGAGTGAGTGGCGCAGTGGGGACTGGTGAGCAGCTGGAAGGCAGGCCTCTTGGTCCCTCCTCCTGTCCCTCAGACTCCAATAAACTGGTGGTGGAGGTGAGGAGGAGCTGTAGTCTAGCTTCCTTAGTAGTCCTATAGGTTCACTCTCCAGAAGACAGGCCAAGCACCAATGGACCAGCGCCTCTGGCACGATCCCAACAGCACTGCTGGCCTCCTAGAACTCGACCTCTGGCACTGCGGCCACTTCCCCTCCCTAGATGCTCCACAAGGAAGAAAGGATACCTCCAGCAGCACCAGGGGCGACCAGCGGTAACTGACTGCTCTTCCTGTGTTTTCTCCAGGTCACTCGAGCTGGCCCCTGCCCACCCCACTCCAGATGAAGTGTGATCACCGGACACAGAAGGAATGTAGTAAAACAAAACAAACAAACAAACAAAACTGATGACTGAGAGAATGCTGCAGTCAACATCCAGAGTCTGGCTCAGGAAAACAGAGAGAAGGGAGAATTCCATAAGTTGGCCGATGCCAAGATATTTCTGAGTGACTGCCTGTTGAACAGTTGTGTGACCGCAGAGGAAGGAGTCCAAATTTCTCAACAGGACACCAAGAATTTCTTCTGTATTCTGAACCTTAACAAGAAATGTGATACCTCACAGTACAAGGTGCTAGCAATGTTCGCGTCAATTATTTTGCTGCTAAATTCAACCTCAGAGACACTGATGTATCCAGAAGACTCTGTGTCTTTCTCAAAAGCCTTGGGGTGCACTGTGTTTGACATGAGATAGCTGCAGACTTCAGCATCCTGGAGAGTCAGAGGAATTTGTGTGTCGGTACTACCCCGACTACCCATGCTGACCTCTGCCTTGCTCGGCTGAGTCTGATGTGCAAATTGCCTCTGCAAGGCCAAGCCTCCCCAGCAGATCATGGGCTCTCTGGTGAAGGATGACTTAGCCAGACAGCAGAACCTGTCCCCAGACAAGACTTTCCATGTCATTGTGGCCCCGTGTTATGACAGGAAACTGAAGGCCCTTTGAAAAGATGTTCCCGCATCTTTACATAGTTCCCAGGGTGCTGACTGCATGTTACCTCAGGTGAAATTGTCCAGATAATGGACCAAAGTGACCTCATCTCGAATGACACCACCATGGACACTCTGTTTGGAGACATGAAGGAGAAGGAGGTGAGGCTCCATATGGCCAAGGAGGACATGGGAGTGTAGGGAGTGGTTACAGGGTTAAGCCTCGACAAAGCCACAACAAGTCCCAACCTAGAGGGCATAATTATGCCCTCTCAGCATAATTAAGCTTGACCTTGTGATGCTCCCTAGATCTTATCTGGAGGGCTAATGGACTGTGGGAGGTGCAGCAAGTGCTGCCAAAACAAGTGAAACTTACAAGAACATTGTAAATTACCTTGTTTACCCCTGACTATAAAATAAAGCACCAGCTTGCAGTCTGGACCTTTCCTGTGGTCTCAGCCAGGCCCAGCTTATTCTCTTTGTCTGTCTTTTCTTCATCTTTGGCCGGCACCCCTCAGGCTGGCCGAACCCTAGGCTCTGCTGGCACGGCACATGGGAGTGCTCACCTGCAGCACCCTGAGGAACAAAGACTTCCAGGAGGTCAACCTTGAAAAGGATGGAGAGGTTCTGCTATGCTTTGAAGCCGCCTATGGTTTTAGGAACATCCAGAAGTGGTCCTGAAGCTGTAGAGGGACAAGTTCCCCTGCCGCTTTGTGGAGGTCCTGGCCTGCACTGGGCATGCCTAAGCGGCAGGGGCCAGGCCTAGCGAATGATCGGTGTGTTCATTGCCATTTTGGGGTAGCCCCCGGAGACCAGCACCCATGTTCAGGAGCTGCACCAGGAGTGGCTGGGGGCAACTCCCCTCAGGCCCAGGCAGCCCTGCACACCTCCTAGCAGGGCCCAGGGCAGCCTGCAGGACATCAGTGGTAAAGGTCCAGCAGACACCTGGCCTGCAGGCCGCCTGAGGAGGGGTGTCAAGACACGTGAAGGAAAGGCTTAGCGTGTCTGTCATTGCTTTGGTTTTCAGAATTTCCTGCTTCCCATCTGTTGGCTCCCTCCCTCTGAGGGGTGCTGGTGTCATCACATGGGGGCAACTGGAATATTGTGAATCAAGAGGATTGCCCTAATGTACATATCCTTTTATCAGACTATGAAAAATCCCAAAGAACAAGAATGGAGACAGACTACTGTCCTTTAGGTTTAAAAAGCCCTTTAGGAGTGTCCTGCGAAGAGATGAGACTTATTTCTGCCCATGAGCCTCAGAGAGATTGGGTGAAGAAATGACCCGGTTTGGCCCTAACTTTACCCACTTCTATTACTCTTGAAGGTGTCTGCCACAATGTGAATAAATGCCTCCTTTTGGAATAACGACTCATACGAAAGTCTGCATTCCTATCTTTTCTTGAAACAGATCTATGTTCTTAGCTGTGGCCACCATCCTGAGATCAAGTCCTGTCAACCAGATCCTATCACTGGGAATCAGGGGGCACTGGAGGGGAGGCCCCCCTCTGTACATTTGGGGATTGAGCTGAACGCTCTTTGGGGAGGCCTGGCAAGGGTGACAGGTGTCACAGATAGAAGGATGGGGAATGGAGAGGCAGACATCCTGCTTGGTCCCTCCATGGGTGGGGTCAGACAGATGAAGGCCGGCCCGCCACAGAATTGGGTGAGATAGCATCTTCTGTGTCCACCTCTCACCCAGTTGACCCAGCCACTGCCCTCAGCTCCCTCTGAGTTCCACAACAAAGCCCTCTGCCCACACATACTGCTCACTCTAAATGAGAAGGAAGAGAGCAGTTGGCCCACAGACAACTACACAGAAAGACAGGGCTCATGGCTGGTGAGTGCAGTGGCAGTGGCAAGAGCCTCTCCTGCCTCCATGGCAGCCCTAAGGAGCAGCGAGCTGAGTGGTGAGGAGCAGTGAGCAGGCGATAAGAAGTGAGGGGGTCTCAGATTGCGATACAGATTTCCAACTGTCAGCAGATGAACATTCCCTCAAGGGTCCTGGACTGTGAGAGGTTGCAGGCCAGGCTGAGGGATGCCTCTCCTCCAGTGCGCAAATTTTGTGCACCAGACCTCTAGTTTCTTCAACATTTAGAACATAACAAAGAAAACATGTGAAGGCTCACCTTGAATATTACCCAACATGAATGCCACAAAACAAAAGAGTTCCTAGAATTTTTCATACATGTCACAAATCATATGCTTTCCAGCCAATTTCTATCTTGATTTTTCCAGGAAAAACTGAGTGGATTCCAAATTCCTGTCACCATTGCTAATGTTTGCTATTGCTTTCAAAATTATAGGTAGAGATTTTATTCACTATGGACACTCTCTATCATGTCCATGCCAATAAGGGGCTTGGAAAGAGAGAGGTGAGGGATAGATTTAACAATTTCTTAAAGACATACATAGTCATTACATATAACCTATTCATTTCAAAAGGTACTTAAATTTTTTAATGGATGGGTGAGTAGGTAGGTGGGTGGGTTTGTCAGTTGTGTTTAAAATTTCCAAAAGGCACTATAATGTCCTGCTCTAGAGCATAGTCTCTAGATCAAGAATGTCTCAGTTGAAATTCCAGCTCCATAAGTTGCAAACTGTGTGATCCTAGGCAAGTTATTTAATGTCTATTATATTCTTCAGTTTCCTCATCTGGCCTAATAAAGAACTTGACTCAACTGCCTGACTACCACAGTTATCTGGGAAAATGCCCAAGTAAGCCTTCTACAAAATCTGGGCTCTACAAACTACACACTTAAGTTGCAGACAAGTGTAAGCTGATTTTACACTAAATTCTAAAAAGCATATCTGCTTCCCCTGAACAGAAAATTATAAGCCACAGGTAAATCCCTTCCTTCATATGCCAGCCCCTGAAGCAGCTCCAAAGTCATTCATGTAAATTATTTTCATGGAGCACCTACTATCTCCAAGCACAGAAGGGGAAGGGGTATCCCAATTTCTCCTTCAGGGATGTAAACACAAGTGACCAAGGGTGCCTCAGGCAGTCTCTAACAGCCACTGACACGTACGACCCAGGGTATTGGCCGAGCATAAATTACACAGGAGACATGCAACGCACGAGTCACACACGGTTTATTTACCAGAGTCCCGGTGGCTTCCAGACCTCGGCAGGCCACCCGGGGATCTGCACCGACACACACACACACACACACACACACACACACACACACACACTGGATGTTGAGCGTTGCAGCTGCAGCTCGGAGTCTTGTTTGAGGCCTTGGATTCATGGCTCAGGGTTCGGACTCACGGTCCACGGCAGAGCTCGGGCAGATGGAGTGGAGAGTGACCGTCTGTGGAGGAGCAGAACGAGCCTCTCTGACCTCCTCTGGGGCTTTGCTCTCTTTATGAGCTCAGACGGGGGTCTTCAGTGTGTCTTATCAGCGGGTCCCAGGAGCCTTGCTATCTGGTCTTACATATGGGGTACAGATCACTTTATCTGTTTTCTACATACAGGCCACTCAAGGATGCTTATCAATTTGGTTACATTACATTCCATACTTTCAGATTTCACACTTTAATATCACACTTTAATTCCACACTTTAATACTTATTCTAGATTGTATTTTATCCTTATTGTTATTACTATAACGGGGGGGGCAGTGTTTACACCAAAAGGGCACATTCTGGGGAAGAACACAAAACTTATATGAATACTTAAGTGGTACAACAAGAATTAAAGAAGTAATGTCAAGAAAAGCACAAGACTGGACATTATCTAATTTCACTGAGGAGCAAGTATCCCTTCTAGGTGTGGGGTTTCTATGGGCCACTGTAAACAGGAAAACCGGACTTCCCACATAGAAATAAGAGGGACCCCATGCTCCATCAAGATTAATTACCACTAGGCTGCCAAAAATTAAAATAATGAGTTTTAAAGCAACTCATAAATACATAAATCTCTGTAAAGCCCAAATAGTAATTATATAAACCCCACACCACAGACAAGGCTACATGGAGTCACTACTGGGTTCCTTCATGTCTGTCTCTTTACGGGGACACACTGGGCCTCCGTGGGCACTGGGACTTTTCCAGCTTCCTGAGCTGTGAAGCCAGGGCTCCAGGACTCCTCACTTCACTCTGTTCTGCCCCAGCTCTTCCAGAGGACTGATGCTTGCCATGAATGCACATTTTCTAAACTGTTGACTTGTTATTTTAATAATTTTTAATGTCAACTTATCCAGCACAGTCTATGCAGCAATTTATGACTGAGTACGAGGGAGAACAAAGTTATGCTAAGCAGGATGAGTCAGCTTTCCCTAGACTTCTTCTTATTAGCTGAGTCTGGATTGGAAGAGGACTCTGAAAAGGTTTTAATATTCACATTGAAAATGAGGATTTACCTAGTTATTCTCCTATAGTCTGGCTACTTTCTGGTAACTAGCAGGTCTGTTAAAAAGAGGTGGTGGCAATCACTTTCCTGCTGGGTGTTTGGGAAGTGCTTCTCAGAGCTGGCTCCTTGAGGCCCTTCTTGTAAGTGGCCCTGCATTTTCAAAAACCCAACCTCCTTTCTCAGAGGCATCAGGGAACAGTCTGGCACTTGTAGCCAGAAAGTTTGGGCCCATATGCTAACATGAAACTGAGCTTAAAAGTTGACTACAAGTTAATGCCAAAGTGATAAAGATGAGCCCAAACCTGTAGCTCTGGATGGTCAGCATTCTTGTTTGTGTATGTTCAGGACAGTGGCAGAACTTTCCACTATTGCCACTACAGGGAAGATGTTCCATCCCTAGGCCACTTGCTTGAGAAACATTCTCTTGCAGATAGCACTTCTCACTTGAAACCTGTCCTAAGATCTCTGAACACATGACAGGAATGAAAGAACTTTGAGTGCAATAGAGAGGATGCATTACCATTTCAAAATAATTTAGGCGGCAAAAGATGTAAATATAACTTCAGGAGACCCTTTGTTCCAGGAAAACCACAGAAGTGGGCCATTTGGGCGTATAAATACAAAGCTCAGACCATAGTTAGAGAAAGGTTTTTGAAACACTCCTGAAGTTCTTGGGACTAAAATGCTCTGTGTGATCATTAAAAATATTATCTACAAATAAAGTATACTTTCTATTCTATATATTTACTTGCCTTTAAAGAGATTTGCTTTCATTTTACAAGTGGTTTGAGACATCTTTGTGCAGGAAAACTGCTGTCTATACTTGGGAAGTCATACATGTTTTGTTTCATCAGGACTGTCAAGGAATGAGGGTTAAAAGCTGAGGAATAAAAGGAAAACCAGAGCACCTGCAGTACAGCATCACATATTTGGAAAAGAGCAATGCTCTGCATTTGATTTGGGACTGTCCCTACAGCCCTGGAGTGGCAGTTCTGAGAGCACGGGGACAACTCCCTGATGAGGACATGGATATTCTCATCAGATACATCATTATGATGGCTGTGAGTTGTGGAAGATTCCTAGGCTGTATAATTGATCAGGGCAGTCAGAACCATGGAGGCAACTGCCTTGGCAGACATTGGCATTCTCATCAGGAACACTTGGCCAGTTCCAGGGCTGTGGACATGGACCATAGTGGGGTGGGGGGAATCTGAGAGATGATTTCTGAGCAAATTCTGAATTGCCAACTTGGAGTCATTCATAAATAATTGTCACATTCTTCAAGAGATGGTAAGTTCCTGCTGAGAAAATGGAGCACTAAGAGTGTCATTTGTACTTCCAGTCTGGTGAGAGTGACACCAGCCCTGTTGTCTTTGTACAGACACAATCTACGGAGAAAACCTCTCTGTATCCAGTTCTACCTCTAATGCCACATGGCTTTTGTTAGGCTGCCTTAGTTACTTAAGGTTTGTTTTATCAGCTATCCCCAGATGATGTTTGTCCACTTGGAGCCTAAAGGTACATGGACTGGATTGCCTTTAATGAAGAAGAAAGAGCTGCAGAAGCCTGTTGCCCTATAAACATAATTCAAATGGAGACATCTGAGCCCAAGTGAGAAGAAAGATTTCCATTCAAAAGGGAAATAAAGAAATATTGAATGAAAGTATCTTAGCTTGGGTTCTTCCAGAGACAGATACCAACATAAAGATTTGAGTCTAACTATTTGGAAGTCACAAGCAACAATTGCATGGAAGTATGAAAATGAAATAGAGAAAGGCATCAAACAAAGTATGAATATCAAACCAACTGAAACAGTAACTAAAGCATAATCCTACAGGAAAATTAAGAAACTACAAAATACATACATCAAAACTATCTTGCCAAACATGATGGAACTGAGTTATTTATACACCATTTTCTGTCTGTCATTAGCTGAGGGTGGCTCCAAGAGGGCTGTTAATTTTTCAGTGCTTCCAGTTTACTCTGCAAGTAAATAGCCTCAAGCTCTTACAAAAAAATCATATTGCTTTCCAGTGCTGATACTGGGAGTTGAAAGTCATCTAGACCCTACTAAAATTGTAGGGTTTCAGGTATGTGAGCAGGAACCTGCAGAGTCTGTATACCACTTGCTCCTGTACCATTAAGATGCACTTTTATTACTTTTAAGTTCACTCTATCTGGTCAATGCTTCTTTAACATTATGACTGATAGATTCAATTGAATCCCCATTAAAATATCAAGGGCATATTTCAAAGATCTAGAATAAACTATCCAAAAATTCATCTGGAGTAAAAGACCCTTATTAGCTGCAGCTATACTGAGAAAAAGAACAATGTTGGAAGGATCACAATACCAGATATCAAGCTATATTACAAAGGCACTGTTCACAAAACTGCCTGGTATGAGCACAAGAACAAACATATAGACCAATGGAATAGAAAAGAAAACCCAGATATCAACCAAAGCCATTATGCTCAATTAATATTTGACAAAAGAGTCAAGACAGTCTCTTCAATAAATGGTGTAGGGAGAGAGGAGGAACCAAGATGGCGGCATAGGTAAACACTTAACTTGCTGCCCCACACAACAATTTCAAAACTACAATTTAACGACAGAACAAACATCATCCAGAATCACTGGAAAGCTGGCTGAGTGAAAATTCCACAAATAAAATTAAAGATAGGACACTGCGACTCAGAGGAGTGGCGGAGAGCAGTGTTGAAGATACGCGCAGAGTCAGAGGTTTGGAGCAGTGCATGTGCAAGCAGATAGAGTGGGCAGCTGCAAGCCTGGCTGGTTTTCTTAAACAGGGAGGGAGACAAAGGTGTCCCACTGAACTGATTCCGTAGTCCTGGATGAGGTCCAGGGGTGACTCAATACGGGATGAAACTGGACAGTAAGGAAGCACGCTGAAACTCATGCATTGCAGAAGTCTGCAAGCTTGCGGAGAGGGCACATAAACTTGGGAAAAGCAGAACCATGTGAGCGCACAGAAAAGACTCGTGACTTGCTCTCTCAGGCTGAATTGTTTGGCAGTGAGGAAAGTTCAGCGGCAGCTTTCTCTCAGAGGTGCGTGCAGCCATTACCACGGGACACAGAGACCCAGGTGCTGCATAGGGCAGAGCTGACAGAAATCAAGGCTTCCTGCTCATCCTGGAGACTCTGCCCATCAAACCTAAACACAGCTGATCCTCAAAGCCAATTGGCCTGGAGGTCAAACCCTCCTACTGCTAATAACAATAATCTAGGCTTAACTTCAACAAGATTGTGCAACCCATAAAGGGCTGCACCAAGAGTATCCACCTCAGGTAACTGTGGAGGCTGAGCCACTGTCCCTTAGCGGACATGTACCACACAAAGCTAATCGATCAACTTAGGAAAGCAGCCACAATACAGAGACATGGAAAGAAATCAGATGTGAAAGAAATGGAGGGGAAAAAATGACGGGACATAGAGTTCAAAACCACGGTTATAAGGTTTTTCAAGATGCTCCTAGAAAAGGCCAATGAACTTAATGAGACCTACAAATAAATGAACAAGACCTACGAGGAAATGAACAAGACCTACAAGGAAATGAACGAGACCTACAAGTATATGAACAAGACCTATGAGGATATGAACGAGACCCTCGAGGATATGAAAAAGGACCAACTAGAAATTAAGCATACACTGACTGAAATAAAACTATTATACAAAGACCTAAAAGCAGTCTAGAGGACCGCAAGAACTAAGTCAAAGATTTGAAATACAAAGAAGCAAAATCCACTCAGCCAGAAAAGCAAGAAGCCAAAAGAATCCAAAAAATTGAAGATAGTGTAAGGGGCCTCTAGGACAACCTCAAGCATACCAACATCCAAATTATAGGGGTGCCAGAAAAAGAGAGAGAGAAAGATAATGAAAACCTACTAGAAGAAATAATGACCGAAAACGCCCCCCACTGGTGAAAGAAATTGACTTAAAAACCCAAGAAGTGCACAGAACCCCAAAATATAGGAATCTAAAGAGGACCACACCAAGACACATCATAATTAAAATGCCAAAAGCAAAAGATAAAGAGAGAATATTAAAAGCAGCAAGAGAGAAACAGTTGGTTACCTATAAGGGAGCACCCATACGATTGTCAGCAGATTTCTCAACAGAAACTATGCAGGCCAGATGAGAGTGGCAAGAAATATTCAAAGTGATGAATAGCAAGAATCTACAACCAAGATTACTCTACCCAGCAAAGCTATCATTCAGAATTGAAGGTCAGATAAAGAACTTCTCAGATAAGAAAAAGCTAAAGGAGTTCATCACCACCAAACCAATATTATATGAAATGCTGAAAGATATTCTTTAAGAAGAGGAAGAAGGAAAAGGTAAAAATAAAAATTATGAACAACAAATACACATCTATCAACAAATCAATATAAAAATCAAGTGAATTAACAATCTGATGAACAGGATAAACTGGTGAATATAACAGAATCATGGGCATAGAGAGGGAATGGACTGACAATTCTTGGGGAGAAAAGGGGTGTGGGAGGTGTAGCAAGAGACTGGACAGAAAGGATGATCTTATGGGAGAGGACAGTGGGGAAGGAGGTGAGTGAGGAGGGTGGGATGGGTACCAGGTGGAGGGCAGCTATGGGGGAAAAAGGGGAAACAATGTAATTAATAAATGGGACAATAAAGATTAAAATATTTAAAAATTGTGTAGGAAAAATCAGACAGATAATTGCAAAAAATAAATAAAACTAGATCACTAATTTACATCAAACAATAAAACACAAACTCAAAATCAATGAAGAACTTAAATGCAAGACATGAATCATAAAAGTCTTAGAAAATGCCATAGACAGCAAAATAGCAGAAATATGTCATAGAAATATCTTTACTGACACAGTTCCTAGGGCAATGGAAACTAAGGAGAAAATAAATGGGAATACATCAAGATGAAAAGCTTTTGCACAGCAAAATAAAGCATCAACAAAACAATAAAAAAGCCCACTGGATGGAAGAACCATGTTATCTCTGATAGGGTTTAATGTCCAAAATTTAAAGGGAATTCATACAAATTAACAAAAGGAAGATAAACAATACAATCATATAATGGGCAAAGGACTTAAATAGTCACTTTCCTAAAGAAGACATACAGAAGGCCAAGAGACATATGAAAACATGCTCAAATCACTGATCATCTTAGAGAAGAAAATCAAAACAACAATGAGGTACCATCTCACACCTGCCAGAATGGCTATCATCAACAAATCAATGAACAACAAGTGCTGGAGAGGATGCAGAGAAAAAGGAACACTCTTTTATTGCTGGTAGGAATATAGACTGGTACAGCCATTGTGGAGAACAGTATGGAGTTTGCTCAAAAAGTTAAAAATGGAAATTCCATTTGACCCAGTGATCCCACTTCTAGGAATGTATCCCAAGAGAACAGAAACACCAGTCAGAAAAGATATATACACTCTTTTGTTCATAACAGCACAATTTACAGTAGCTAAGATTTGGAAAGAGCCTAAATGCCCACTAGCAGATGAGTGAATTAGAAAACAGTGGTATATCTACACAATGGAATTCTATGCTGCTGTAAAACAGAAGGAATTCTTGCATTTGCAATAGCATGGATAGAACTGGAGAACATTATGCCAAGCGAAATAAGCCAGTCAGAGAAAGATAAATATCACATGATCTCACTCATTTGTGAAATATAATGAACAACATAAATAGATAAACGATGCTGCAGGCAGCCCAGGACCAAATCAGAGAGGATGGAACTTGCATTGCCACCATGTGTCCACCATCTGGATACCATTGCTGACATGTGTACATAAAGAACTATTTGACACTGAAACTGGGACTTAGAACAGTTGGATACTGAAACTGAGACTCAAACATTTTTTGTTCTTATACATTTATTTCTAGTATGCAGATGCAAGATATTTTTGAAGAAAAGAAACAGGGGAGAGTAATTGATATAGAGGCAGGGAGGCATTGAACAGGCTGTCAAGCTACAGGGGAAAGGTTGGGGAAGGTGGGGGCGGGTGCTTGGGGAGATCAATCGAAGGACTTGTATGCATGCATATGAACATAACCAATGAATGAAAGACACTGGGGCAGCGGGGGGCAGGTGGGGACATGGAGAGGCTGGGGGAGGATAATGGGGGGAGAAGGGAAAATATTTGTACTACTATTAAATCTAAGTGATAATGCAAAAAAATTTTTTAATTTAATTAAGATTTTCAAAAAATAAACCAAAATAGAACCAGAGAAGCATCAAACAGAATGTAAAACCTATGAGGGAAGGCAGGGCATTAGGGGGTAAGAGTTCAACCGAAGGACTTGTATGCATGCATATGAGCAAAACCTATGGACACAGAGAGTAGTGGGGGTGAGGGCTTATGCTTGGGGGAGGGAATGTCATGGGAGAAGTCAATGGGGGGGAAAGGAGACTCATGTAATTCTTTCTTTTTAATAAATCTTTATTGTTCAGATTATTACAGTTGTTCCTCTTTTTTCCCCTCATAGCTCCCCTCCACCTGATTTGCCACTGCACCCCATGTCCTTACTCCCCACCACTGTCTTCATCTATAAATGTCAGATTTTTGTCCAGTCTCTTCCTGTACCTCTCACATCCCTTTTCCCCTGAGAATTGTCAGTCCACTTCCTTTCTATGCCCCTGATTCTATTATATTCATCAGTTTATTATGTTCATCAGATTTTTTATTCACTTGATTTTTAGATTCACTTGTTGATAGGTATGTATTTGTTGTAATTTTATTGTTCATAATTTTTATCTTTATCTTTCCTTCTTTCTCTTTTTAAAGAATACCTTTCAGCATTTCATATAATCCTGGTTTGGTGGTGATGAACTCTTTAGTTTTTTCTTGTTTGTGAAGCACTTTATCTGAACTTCAATTCTAAATGATAGTTTTGCTGGGTAATCTTGGTTGTAAGTTCTTGCTATTCATCACTTTGAATATTTCTTGCCACTCCCTTTTGGCCCACACAGTTTCTGTTGAGAAATCAGCTGACAGTCATATGGATACTCCCTTGTAGGTAACTAACTGTTTTTCTCTTGCTGCATTCAAGATTCTCTCTTTGTCTTTTGCCCTTGGCATTTTAATTATGATGTGTCTTGGTGTGGTCCTCTTTGGATTCCTTTTGTTTGGGGTTCTCTGCACTTCCTGAGTCTATTTCTTTCACCACATAGGGAAAGTTTTCTGTCATTATTTCTTCTAATAGGTTTTCAATATCTTGCTCTCTCTCTTCTTCTGGAACCCCAATAATTCAGATGTTGGTATGCTTAAAGTTATCCCAGAGGCTCCTTACACTATCTTCATATTTTTTTTATTCTTTTTTTCTTTTTGTTTTTCTGGTTGGGTGCTTTTTTGTTGTTGTTGTTGTTTGTTTCCTCATGTTTCAAATCTTTGGTTTGATTCTTGGGGTCCTTTGATCTACTGTTGAATTTCTGTATAATCTTTATTTCAGACAGTGTATGCTTAATTTCTGACTGGTCGTTTTCCTTTTTTCTTTTCTTTTCTTTTTTTTTTCCTTTGGCATTCTCATTAAGATCTTTAAAGGTCTCATTAAGTTCCTCAGAGGTTTTTTTTAGCAGATTCTTGAGTAACCTTATAAATGTGGTTTTGAACTCTATGTCCAGTAGTTTTCTTTCCTCCATTTTTTTCATTCATGACATGTTTCTTTATCTCCACATTCTGACTGCTTCCCTGTGTTGATGGAGTGGCTTTGTGTGGTAGGTGGCCTATAGGGCCCAGTGGCTCAGCCTCCCCAGTTACCTGAGGTGGACACTCTTGGTGCACCCCTTTGTGGGCTGAGTGCACAGTCTTATTGTAGTTAAGCCTTGATTGCTGTTGGTATACTGGGAGGACTTTATCTCCAGGAAAATTGGCTGTGAGGACCCGCTGTGTCTATAATGAAAGAACTGCTGTGCTGGAGACACCCTTCTGGGGCAGTACTTATTTCAGTGGGGCTTTAGTGCTCACTGAATCTGCTTCTTGAATATGTCACTTATGGATGTGAGAAGTTGAAATCTGGTGTCATCTCACCCTGACCACTAGGTATGCTGGCTTCTGAATCTCCAATGGTATGCAAGTCTGTTACTGTCTGAGGCCACCTAACAGGAGCTACAGTGAGGTCTGCAGATTTCTCCTGGTCTGACCAGAGCTGCAGTTGTTAGGTTAAGCTGTGATAGGGCAGGCCATTCATATGCAAAAGCTGCTGTGCACAGTTTTGGTGGGTTTGTAAATTGGAGGGGGCAGGGTCTCAGGGTATCACTAGGGTATCACAGCAATGGCTGCCAGTCAGCTGTCTCTGCATCTCCACATTTCCAAGTGCCCGTGTTCTGCTCCCCAAAGCAGTGAACAATGATTTCTGCACACAGCTCTGCAAGAAAGCCACCCTCACATGGCAGACAGTCCAGCTTCTCCCTGTAGGGGTCTGGGTCCCCAGAGTCTCGCTGGAAACTAAAGTTCAGAGTAATGAGGAGCTGTCTCCCTTTGGATTGAAAGAAACAGCACACTTAGTCACCAACCAATTCGAGTGCCTGCGTAACTCAGCTTTTCCACACTTGTGCATGTCTTAATGCTATTTTCTCTTTCCTTCTAGTTGTAGATCTTCTACTCAGCCAGCTTTCCCGTGGTTCTGAGTGATAGACATTTTGTATTTTAGTTGTAGTTTTGGTGTGGTTGTGAGAGGCAGCACATACAAATGTATACCTTATGCCACCATCTCGGTTTCTTTTCATGTAATTCTTTTTTTGTGTGTGTGAACTGAAATGGTTTATTGCATTTTATGTTTGGTGGGGAAATGGTAACACGTCTTTAGTACACTTTGTGGGACACGGCGACAGGAGGGGGCCTTTTCTCCCACATCATGGGGCGGCCTGACCAGGAGCCGCCCATAATTCTTTAAACAGTAATTTTTTAAAATGATGACTGATCACAACTTCTCATAGAAAAGGCTTAACAACAGGAAGCTATCACCTCTATTGCTACTGTTCACTTTACTGCTACTGTTGGTTCCAAGGACCAAAAAGTGTAACTGATATTTACCACCTTCATGTTTAGAATCCATTCTAGATTCTCTCCACTGTCATTTAACTCTACTGGTCTAGGTTGCTAGCCCAGCTTTCCAAGTTAGGTTGTTGACTTAATAAGATAACACACAGACTTCCATCTTTTTTTTTAATATATTTTATTGATTTTTTACAGAGCAGAAGGGAGAGGGATAGAAAGTCAGAAACATCGATGAGAGAGAGAGACGTCGATCAGCTGCCCCTTGCACGCCCCCTACTGGGGATGTGCCCGCAGCCAAGGTACATGCCCTTGCCGGAATCGAACCCGGGACCCTTCAGTCCACCGTCCAACGCTCTATCCACTGAGCCAAACCGGTCTCGGCCAGACTTCCATCTTTAACATGTCTAAGTCCCTGGTCATCATGCCCTTGTTGGGCCATAACTTCTTTACCCATTTATAATTATTTCTGGTAATGGAAGTATATCTTCCCTGCCTTTATTATGGAGCAACAACTCTATCTTTTCAAGGTAACCAGGGTTAATTATCTCTGTCAGTATGGCAACTTTGCCTGCTGATAAAATTATATGAGAAACATAATGCGTTGGATAGCAGCCATAACTTTAGATTTAGTAGAAATCTTATTGCATCCATTGGTAGAAGAGCCTTCCCTGGAACCAGAACCTCAAATACAGCTAAGCCAAAGTTACAGAGGATAGAAGCACAAATTCTAAGTGAGCTACTGGAAGTAATGGTGAAAAGGGGAGCTACACTTATATCAGAAAAAATAAACTTTAAACCAAAACTGGTAACAAGAGACGGTGGTGATCAGTAAACAATGATAAGGGGGTCAATTTATCAAGATTTATACAATAATCATAAATCTATGTAGACCTAACTTCAGAGCACCTAAATATACAAATATTAACAAAAATAACAAAAATCAAAGCAAAAAATGAAATAAAATCCAGAATCACATTAGAAAGGATCAATAAAACTAAGAGCTGGGTTGTTTTTTTTTTATATATAAGATGAGCAAAATTGGCAAATCTTTAGCTAAACTAAGAAAAAGAAGAGATAACTCAAATAAGTATAGTCAGAAATGAAAGGAAGTATTACAATTAATACCACAAAAATACTAGTACAAATGATTGTGACAATTATATGCCAACAAAGCAGATAACCTAAAAAATATAATTCTAGAAACATACAACCTACTGATATTGAATCATGAAGAAACAGAAAATCTGAACAGATGAATACCTAGTAAGGAGATTGAGTGAGTCATTGCAAACCTCCCAACATGGGAAAGCCCAGGACTAGATGATTTCACTGGTGAATTTTACCATTTAAAGAAGAATTAATGCCAATTCTTCTCAAACTCTTTCAAAAAACTGAAGAGGGAAAACTCACAAACTCATTTTAAGAGGCCAGCATAAGGACACCATACGAAAAGAAATTAAAGACCAATATCCCAGATGATTCAAACAATATATTAGCAAAGTGAATTCAATAGCACATTAAAAGGATCATTTGCCAAGATCCAATAGGATTTATCTCTGGGATGCAGGGATGGTTCAACATATGCAAATCGATAGATGTAGAAAAAGCATTTGACAAAATACAACATCCTTTCATAATTTAAAAAGAAAGCATTCAACAAATTGGGTAGAAAATAAATATATCTTAACACAATAAAGTCCATATAGAACAACCCACAGCTAACCTACTTCATGGTGAATGGTTGAAAGCTTTTCCTCTAATACCAGGAACAAGACAAAGGTGCTCACCACTCCTATTCAATATAATTCTAACCAAAGCAATTACACAAGAAAAAGAGGGGTGAGATCCTAAAGAGTTCACAAAAATAAACTGTTAGAACTAACCAACAAATTTAGCAGAGTTGCAAGATACAAAATCAACATACAGAAAATTTGTTGTTTTTCTATACACTCACAACAAAACTTCTGAAAAAATAGATTACAAAAGACAATTCCTGGCCAGTATTTCTCAATAGTTAGAGTGTCAGCTTGTACACCAGATGGTTGCTAGTATGATTCTGAGTCAAGGGCTCTTACCTGGTTAAAGGTTCGATCACTGGCTTCTGTTGGGGTATGTATGGGAAGCAACCATTCCATGTGTCTCACTCACATAAATGTTTCCCTCTCTTGCTCCCTTCCCCCACCTTTTTACCCTCTCCAACAATAGAAAGGAAGGAAGGAAGGAAGGAAGGAAGGAAGGAAGGAAGGAAGGAAGGGAAAATAATCAGAAGCAATAAAATATTTAGAAACAAATTTAACCAAAGAGGTGAAATAATTATATTCTGAAAACTACAAGACTTGCACAATGTAATCCCCATCAAAATTTTGATGGTATTTTTCACAAAAATAGAACAAACAATTCTAAGATTTGATGGAACCACAAAAGGCCTAAAATAGCTAAAAGCAATGCTGAGAAAGAAGAACAAAGCTGTAGACATCATACTTCCTCAGATCAAACTATACTACAAAGCTATATGAATCAAAACAGTATAGCACTTGATTAAAAATAGACACATAGACCAATAGAACACAATGAAGAATCCGAAACTGTCCATTTAGCATGGCTTATGAGGTCATGAGCCATGACCAGGAGGTCATGGTTGGATTCCTGGTCAGGGCACAGGCCCAGGTTGTGGGCTTGATCCCCAGTGTGGGATGTGCAGGAGGCAGCCCATCAGTGATTCTTTCTCATCATTGATGTTTCTATCTCTCTCCCTTTCCCTTACTCTCTGAAATCAATAAAAGTACATTTGAAAAAGAATCAGAAATAAACTCTCACATATACCGTCAACTAATATTTGACAAGGGAGCTAAGAATACTCAATGGAAAAAGAACAGTCTCTTTAACAAATGGCGATGGGAAAACTGTATACCCACATGCAAAAGAATAAAATGGACAACTAACTTACACCGCTCACAAATATAAATTCAAAATTCATCAAAGATTAAACATAAGACCTGAAATCATAAAAATCCCAGAAAATAAAAATACATAGAAAAGCTCCTTGATATTAGTCTTGACAGTGATTTCCTGGATATGACACCAAAAGCACAAGCAGCGACACTACATATAAATAAAAAAGTTTCTGCACAACAGAAGAAAATCCAAAAAAAAAAGGCACAAAGTTACAAAATGAAATAGACAGCCAGTTTGAAATTGAATAGACATGGCTTAAAGAAAAGAATATCCTTGCATGATATATTCCACAATCTCATTAAAATTTTTTATATTCAACAACAACTTATTGTACAATTTTCCCAAACAAATATACAAAATAACTCCTTAAATGTTTGGCAGCGATTTAAAAAAGGACATGAAAGGATTTAACCCTTTTCAAAAGGAACTAAGGCACTGGGAAGGCACTTGAAAATTCTATATTGGCTCCTCTTGCCCTTTTTGCCAAGAGGGACCATCTTCTCACAATACAATAACCCACAGCTGTTGCCTGAGTTTTCTGTTCATACTGAGATTGAAACCTTACGGTGGCTGATACCATAGATCTGTCTCTTGCCCAATGATGTGGGCTGGGCCCTCCCTGGAAAAGAAACCTGAGTCCCCCAAGATGTGTACAGGAGTGAACTTGGGGGTCCACAGATGAGAGTCACAGAACTCTGCCCCTCAACCTTGCAGGGGCCTGATTCCTCACCCCTTCTGAGGGAAGTCTATTACCCCCATGGCTGCCTTGCTTCCCACGCCAACACAGACTGGGACCCCAGTAACAGACAGAGACTTAGCTAGGTATCAGACAGAGACTTGGCTGACAACAGTTGTCCTATATTCAAAGCCAGCCTAGCACCAGAAATGCTCAGGGCCTGCTCAAGAATGCAAGCAATCCATTAATATTTACAGGGTAAACTAAGATGGTTGTTAGACTATTAAGTTTGACAGTAAAATAGTAATCAAGTTTTCAGATTAATTTAATTTCTCTAATTGAAATAAGTGAATATTCAAAAAAATTTAATTGTACTGGACAAAAAGTAGTTCATCTAATGGTAAAATTGCTTAACATGCAATGAACCTAAAGCAGTCATATTTCTGTTCAAAAATTTAAAACCTAAAGTTATCAAGACTGCATCCAGGGAGGGTAAGTGGCCACGGTGCCGGAGACCGGCAGTGCTTCTGGAATTGTGCTGGCAGCGTTGGTCTGTTAGTGCCTGGCCCATTCTCCAGAGATTGGACCTGCAGGACTACTGAGGGAGGGAGTGGCTGCCATTCGGTTGGTGGGCTGCTGGGAAGGGTAGGTCAGTTGAGTGGCACTCCCACTGTGGGAGTGCACTGACCACCAGGGAACAGCTCCTGCATTGAGAATCTGCCCCTTTATGGTCAGTGTGCTCATAGCAACTGGTCAATTAGTCGTTCAATTGTTCTGTTGCTTAGGCTTTTATATATAGAGATATCAAATCTATATGTTAAACACCCTAAACTTACACAATGTTATGTGTCAATTAAATCCCAATAAAGCTAGAAAATAAAATAAAGAAGAAGCAACAAAGGCACCACACCTAGCAATGCCACAGGTTCCCTCCTAGGGGTCTTCAGGCTCCAGGGAGAGCAACCTGGCACACGCCCAGGGGCAGCTGACTCTGCTCCTGAGAGGCTCCTTTAATACGTCAGGGTTGGAGGGGGCAGCCACCTCCCCCCACCCCACATATGTGGCTTCTGGCATGAGTGAGATGAGAAACCAGGCTTCCACTAGCTCAACTACTGAGAAAATGACATTCTGCCACTGGAAGGAACCGGAGAACAGTAAAAGTCAAGGGAATTTGTTCTTTCTTTTGAGCAAAGGAAACAAACACTCAATGGCCCAATATTCTCTATAAAAAATTTCTTACAGTAATCTTGTTTCCACACAAAGCAGCTTCCACAGAGCCTTCTTACCCACAGGATTGCCGCAGGCCCTTATCCCAGGCCTGGTCTGCACCAATCAGGCCTCATTATTCTGAAGACGGGCTCACTGAAGAGACCAAATGGAGCCCAGTGTCATCCCTCACCGAGTCACCAGGACTTCTCTTCTTTTTCTTTTTTTGTGAATAGTTCATTTATACCTTTTTTTATTGTTTACAGAATTACAAATTGTAGTAAATATGTCTCATTTTTTCCCCATTGACTTCCCCCAAACCTCCCATACCACCTGGCACATGCACTCACCGCACTCCCCTTCCCCACTATCTTTAGTCCATTGGTTATGCATTAATACAAGTCCTTTGGTTGATCTCTGACCACGCCCCCTCAACTTTCCCCTGCCTCCCCACTGTAGTTTCACAGTCTTTTCCATAATTGTTTGCCTCTGTATCTATTTTGGTCCATCCGTTTATAATGTTCTTTATATTCCACAAATGAGTGAGATCATGTGGTATTTATCTTTCACTGATTGGCTTATTTCACTTAGCATAATGCTCTCCAGTTCCATCCATGCTGTTGTAAATGGTAAGAATTTCTTTTTTAAGCAGTGTAGTATTCCATTGTGTAGATGTAGCACAGTATTCTAATGCACTCATCTGCTGATGGGCATTTAGGCTGTTTCCAAATCAAAACTATTATAAATTGTGCTACTATGAACATAGGTGTGCACATATCCCTTCTGATTGGTGTTTCTGTTTTCTTGGGATACATTCATAGAAGTGTGATTGCTAGATCAAATTGAAGTTCCATTTTTAATTTTTTGAGGAAACCCCATACTGTTCTCCACAGTGGCTGCACCAGTCTGTATTCCCACCAGCAGTGAAGGAGGGGTCCTTTTTTCCTGCATCCTATCCAGCACTTGTTGTTTGTTGATTTGTTCATGACAGCAATTCTGACAGATATGAGATGGTACCTCATTGTTGTTTTGATTTCCATCTGTCTGATGATTAGTGATTTTGAGCATGTTTTCATATGCCTCTTGGCTTTTTGTATGTCCTTTTATGAAATGGAACTGTATCGGTAAAGATATTGCTATGGCTGAAACTGGTTTGGCTCAGTGGATAGAGCATCGGCCTGCAGACTGAAAAGTCCCAGGTTTGATTCCGGTCAAGGGCATGTACCCTGGTTGTGGGCACATCCCCAGTAGGAGGTGTGCAAGAGGCAGCTGATTCATGTTTCTCTCTCATCCATGTTTCTGACTTTCTTTTTTTTATCTTTATTGTTCAGTTTATTAATTACATTTTCCACCAATAGCTCCCCTCCACCCAGTACCCATCCCACTCTCCGCCCTTACCTCCAGGTCCACCACTGTCCTCTCCCATAGTTGCATGATTTTTGTCCAGTCTCTTGCTGTACTTCCCGCACCCTTTTTCTCACCAAGCATTATCAGTCCATTCCCTCTCTATGTCCATGATTCGGTTCTATTCACCAGTTTATCCTGATCATCAGGTTGTTAATTCACTTGATTTTTAGATTCATTTGTTGATAGATGTGTATTTGTTGTTCATAATGTATATTTTTACCTTTTTCTTCTTACTTTTCTTGAACAATACCTTTCAGCATTTCATATAGTATTGGTTTGGTGGTGATGAACTCCTGTAGCTATTTCTTATCTGCAAAGCACTTTATCTGACCTTCAATTCTGAATGACAGCTTTGCTGGATAGAGCAATCTTGGTTGTAGATTCTTGCTATTCATCACTTTGAATATTTCTTGCCACTCCCATCTGGCCTGCATCATTTCTGTTGAGAAATCCACTGACAATCATATGGGTGCTCCCTTATAGGTAACTAACTGTTTTTCTCTTGCTGCTTTTAATATTCTCTCTTTATCTTTTGCTCTTGGCATTTTAATTATGTTGTGTCTTGCTGTGATCCTCTTTAGATTCCTATATTTTGGGGTTCTGTGCACTTCTTGGGTTTTCAAGTCAATTTCTTTCTCCAGGTGGGGGAAGTTTTCAGTCACTATTTCTTCTAATAGGTTTTCATTATCTTGCTCTCTCTCTTTTTCTGGCACCCCAATAATTCTGATGTTGGTATACTTGAGATTGTTCCAGAGGCCCCTTATACTATCTTCAATTTTTTGGACTGTTTTGGCTTCTTGCTTTTCCAGTTGAGTGGATTTTGCCTCTTTGTATTTCAAATCTTTGACTTGGTTTTTGCGGTCCTCTAGACTGCTTTTAGGTCTTTGTATAATATTTTTTGTTTCAGTTAGTGTTTCCTTAATTTCTAGTTGGTCTTTTTTCATATCCTTGTAGGCGTTGTTCACTTCTTTGTAGGTGTTATTTATTTTGTTGTGGTTCTCATTAAGTTCCTTAGCCTTTTCTAGTAGCCTCATCATAAACCTAATTACTGTGGTTTTGAACTCTATGTCTAGTCGTCTTTTTTCCTCCATTTCTTTCACAGCTGAGTTCTTTCCTTTTCTCTGCATTGTGGTTGCTTTCCTGAGTTGAGTGTGATAGGTATCCTCTAAGGAACAGTGGCTCAGCTTCCTTATGCAGTGTGCCATGTCAGCCTTAGCTCTTCCCTACATGGCACACTGAGTCAGAATCTAAGGGGCGCGTGGTGTCAGCCTTAAGTTCACCCTAAGTGGCTCACAGCTTCAGTGTCTATGGGGCTTGCGGCATCAGCCATAGGTCCGCCCTACATGGCGCACAGCTTCAGCGTCTATGGGGTTCGCGGCGTCAATTTATCTATGAGGCTCATGGGTTTCAGTGTTGGGTGGCAACCAAAATCCCCCGCTGGTCTCCCCATTGCCATACAGCTCTGCCTCTCCCCAAATGAGTCTGCACAGCCAAAGTCTCACTCAGGGTTGCAAAACAAAGCAGTCTGGTGGTCTCTGAGCAAGTGAGCAAGTCGCACGTTCTCTGCCCAGTTGCGCACTCCAGGAACTGCTGCTCCAATTTACTCGTGTACTCTCCCTACACACACAGACCTCAGCCTCACCCGGATCCTCCTTTCTCTGACCTGGGAGCTCGCCTGGAACTGGGGGGTCAGTGCTGTGGGAGCCTCTGCCCTCCCCGCTGGAGAAAACCAGCCGGGCTTGCTGTCTGCCGCCCATCCCTCACCGCTCGCTCGCGCTCCGAACCTCATGTTTCTCTCCCATGTTTCTGACTTTCATCCCTCTCCCTTCCTCCCTGTAAAAAATCAATAAAATATATATTTTTAAAAAATATAGTGCTATGAACACAGGAGAACCAAGATGGCGGCATAGGTAAACACCTATTTTGCTGCCCACGCAACAATTCCAAAACTACAACTTAACAACAAAACAAACATCATCCAGAATCACCAGAAAGCTGGCTGAGTGAAAATTCCACAGATAAAATTAAAGATAGGACAGTCTGACTCAAGAGATAATGAAAACCTCCTAGAAGAAATAATGACCGAAAACATCCCCCACTGGTGAAAGAAATTGACTTAAAAACCCAAGAAGTGCACAGAACCCCAAAATATAGAAATCTAAAGAGGACCACAGCAAGACACATCATAATTAAAATGCCAAGAGCAAAAGATAAAGAGAGAATATTAAAAGCAGCAAGAGAAAAACAGTTGGTTACCTATAAGGGAGCACCCATATGATTGTCAGTGGATTTCTCAACAGAAACAATGCAGGCCAGACAGGAGTGGCAAGAAATATTCAAAGTGATGAATAGCAAGAATCTACAACCAAGATTACTCTATCCAGCAAAGCTATCATTCAGAATTGAAGGTCAGTTAAAGTGCTTCGCAGATAAGAAAAAGCTAAAGGAATTCATCACCGCCAAACCAATATTATATAAATGCTGAAAGGTATTGTTTAAGAAGAGGAAGAAGAAAAAAGGTAAAAATATATATTATGAACAACAAATACACATCTATCAACAAATGAATCTAAAAATCAAGTGAATTAACAATCTGATGAACAGGATAAACTGGTGAATATAACAGAATCATGGGCATAGAGAGGGAATGGACTGACAATTCTTGGGGAGAAAAGGGGTGTGGGAAATGCATCAAGAGACTGGACAAAAATCATGCAACTATGGGATAGGGCAGTCGGTGGGGGGGGCGTGAGGGCAGAGCATGGGATGGGTACTGGGTGGAGGGGAGCTATAAGGGGAAAAATGTAATTAATAAACTGAGCAATAAAGATAAAAAAAGAATTCAAAAAAAGTAAAAAGATAGTGCTGTGACAAATGTCTGCTATTTTGCTGCCTATGACCTCTTCTAAGATTTTTATGGTTTCCTATCTTATTTTTTAGTTCTTTATCCATTTTGAGTTTATTTTTGTGTGTGGTGTAAGTTGGTGATTTAGTTTCATTTTTTTTCAAGTATATGTCTAGTTTTCCAAACATCATTTATTGAAGATACTGTCTTGACTCCATTGTATGGTCTTGCCTCCTTTGTCAAATATTGTGCATAATGGCTTGTCTCAATTTCTGGGTTCTCTGTTCTGATCCACTGGTTTATATGTTTGTTCTTGTGCCAGTTTCAGGCAGTTTTGAGAACAATGGCTTCATAGTATAGATTGATATCTGGTACTGTGACCCTTCCAACGTTGTTCTTCTTTCTCAAGTTTGCTGCAGCTATTGTGATTTTTTTTTTTTATTCCAGGTGAATTTTTGGAGAATTTGTCTTAGGTCTTTGAAGGATGTCATTGGTATTTTACTGGGGATTGCATTGAATCTATAGATCGCTTTGGGTAGTATGGTCATTTTAATGATGTTGATTATATTAATTCATGAACATGGTATATTCTTCTTTTTGTTCATGTCTTACCATATCTCTTTTTTCAGCAACCTGAAATTTTCTGAGTATAGGTCCTTTATCTCCTTGGAGTGGAGATAAACTTAATGTTGTAGAGTGGGAATTTTTGAGCACTACTGAGGCCGTGGACTATGCCCCAGATAGAGCAGTCAGTACTGACACCAGATCAGGCCTTGAGATATGGTCTCATGGCCCCTTCCCAGCACGTAGGCCTTGCAAGACAGAACACTGTCAGTTTTCTGAAGAACAGGATGACCCTGAATCACATGGTCAATGGCATGACTTTGATGTAGCTTGGGAAAAACTGTTTTGTCTTGGGTTGCTTGTTCTGCAAAAACAGGATGTGGTTAATGTGCTTAAAAGTGGTCCTGCACAAAGGGTCGGAGCTGCTCTATGGTCTCCAATTGGAGAAGGGTACAGCAGTCTCCAGGCTGGCTAATAAAGGCTCCCTAAATTTTAATTTGGTCTGGGCTCCCGTGGTCATTCACTCGCCTCTGCTCCACAACATTTGGAGGCCCCAGCGAGATGCACCAGCCTTTGACTGTCCTGTAACCGGAGCCCACTGGGGTCCCCAGACTCTCCAAACCAGGGGGAGAGCTCTGAGAGACATTCCTCAGCCCCAGGAATGGTAGAGGTTGGAGACCCCGCCTGCTAAATTTCCTGATTGACTCTGATCGGAGTTGCCTGGATCTGGTTCTTACTGGTAAGAAACTTGTTTCTGGTTCTGTGGGTGCCAATCTGGGGTCTCTGGAAGGACGGACGCAGCGCTACTTCTGAGACTAGATCCCTGTGCCTGGTGATCCTGTTGGTTGTTATTGTCTTTGTTATTCTGTGTTACTGTGGTCTGATTGTCTCTATCATTAGAATGGGTCAGTCTGCTTCATGTTGTCTGTACTCCCCTGCAATGTTTTTTGAAAATTTTTCAGGAATTCAAGCAGCAAGCAGATGATTATGGAGCCTCCGTTTATGCTTTTGATTTATAGAAATTTTGTGAGCAGGAATGGCCAACTTTCCCATATCCCAGTGAATGGAAGGGGGAGCTTGATCACCTCCCCAGAAATCAAAAACTCAGACTGTCTGGTGTATAAATGTGTGAAAGTCTGTGTGAAGTGAAGGCTACTTTGTGCGGTCTGGCTATACATATGAGAGTATTTGTTATCTCTTTCTGTTGTTTAGTTTGTTTAAAGATAGTGCAAACCCTGTTTTAGAGGGAAAACAGTAGAGAACTTTTAATTGCTTTCCCGTGATTTATAAATTTGCTGTGTTAGTTTAAAATTTTGGAATTCTAGGGTTAATTTATGAAGGTTGACAATCCAGAGAAGTTTAAACAAAGGTTTGTTGGGTTAAGATTAGTCATAACTAACTGTTTTGTAGACTGCCTTTTTTCAGCCCTCCTAGCAAACAGAGAATCATGTGGTCCCGAGAACTGCGACCTACCTGCCCTTCCTGATAGATTTACAGTGAGTCCTCTCTGGGGGAGGAAGAGAGCCATAAACTGCTCCAGAGCAGGCGTGTGAAAGGGTGGAAGGGGCAGAATGCACTCTCAGCCTGCTTAGATAGAGGAGCCCTAGACTGGGGGACAAGGGAATGGTTAGAGATAAGAGAAGTGGTAAAGGAGAAGGAGGACTTGAGATCCTCTAGGACCTTAGAAGAAAGAAGGAAAATCTGGGAGGGAGAGAAGCTCTTCCTTAAGTGTAAAACGTCTGGATATACAGGATCTCAGACTGCTTGCCTTATTTCCCCTGCTGAGGACAGAGTAAATGGTTAATGCAGAAAAGGGGGGAGGTGGCGCACACTGGCGGGAGAGCAGGGAGAGAGGTTTTTGTTGATTTTGCTGGCTACAACCTGCTCTGCTGGCGTCCTTGGTTTCTTGCTTATCAGAACTATGCTGTCAAAACACAGTAGATCTGTCTCTGCCCCATTTACAACTGGGTACTTCTTGGGCGGTAGTGGAATATCCAGCAAGGAACTTTAAGATATAATATCTCTAAGGCTGACAACTAGTTTTATCACAGAAGGTCTAAGTCATAAATGTTAATCTAAGAAATTCTGGCTGTTTACTGTTTAGGAATCATTAAAGGATTGAGGTTTCAAAGAATAAGGAATACTGAGTAGAAGGTCTGAGGCATGGTTATGCATTTTTAAAGGACATAGAAAGAAGGTTTGAAGGCTAATTTGGAAGTGTTTATAAAGGTGATTGTGTATGTGATAAGAAGGAGAAGAGATATGTCAAAAAGAAATACAGACCAGTAAGCCAGAAAGAGTAAATAATTTCAGAAAATATTACTTTGGAAAGTCCATAAAAAGGACTGGCAAGGAAAATTCTATCTTAAAGCAGGTCAGTATAGTTTTCTCCTTATATAATTCTTTCGAAATTTGGCAATAATAAACAAATCATGGCAATACAGTTCTTTGCATAAATTCAATAAGACTGGTTTCCAAGAGTGGTTTTATTAACCAGAAATTTTTACTGGAGTATCATGTTTTAAAGATCCCTGCCTGAACTCTGAAGATTTGAAGCCAATAAGAGTGCCATGGAGAAAGCCTGGTATCCTGCTTGGTAGCCCTGAAAATAGCTGGTGCTGGAGCATCAGGCCCATACCCTACCATCACTGGCGGTTGGTCAGAGTAGAAGGGGAGCAATAAGGGTGCCTCTGCATCCCTGCAGAACTCCTATGCACTCTGAGCTGCGACGAGTAGGAGGACTGAGTTAGACCTTAAAGCCTAGGGCATAGGCCCAGGTAGAGCCATTACAGGTGAGGACTTCACCTAACTCAGCAGATACTGCAGGCAAACCTGGTGGCAGCTGGATGGCTTGGCTTCCTGGCCCTCTGGAGCACATTAAGTTCAATCATGAATTTCCAGCAAAGGTAGTCAGTTGCCATTCTTGTTATGTTTATGCAAACAATCAGGCCAAATTAAATACAATAGATAAATTAGTCTTAATTTGGCTCTTTTGATAAACATAGGGGTAATTTTGAGGAGAAAAACTCTATTTCAATGGAAGTTATTAAAACTGAAAGGTTTTCTTTCCCTTCCACCACACCATTTGTTACAGTTTTTCTCTGCAAGGTCATAAGCCCACTTCCTTCTGTGCCCAGGCCTCATTGTCCCTCTGACAGACAGTAAGGATTTCTTGGCTCTGAGAGGAACTTCTGACCCGCCTCAGCAGGAAGTAGCTAGAAGAGCCCATCGATGTCCATTTTCCCTAAAAGAATTCAGAGCCAGGATCCTTGAGGTAATATATTAGGCAGTTAGACAGACAGGTATGAACAGAGCAAGGATGATGGGCCAACTAGCACTCTCTACCTATGTGAGTCAAGGGGACTCCCCAGAAGCTAGTGGGAACAAGGCTGAAGATAAAGCAACCATGGGAGGCTGCCCTAAAACCAGTGGGGCCTCTACAGATTCTAGTGACTCTTCCAAACCCTGACCTACCCATCTCACCAGCGTATGTGGAAACCCAATCTGGAAAAGCTGAAATCCATAACCAATCTTTACTCAAGTTCTTACAGGCTTTACAGTCCACTCAGAAAGTAGTACCAACTTCTGATCTGGTCCATCCTTCCACCCTGGTGATTCTGTTTGGGTAAAGAAATTTGCCCCACAAGGACTGACTCTTATCTGGAAAGGACCACCACCACAGCAGTCAAGGTCAACGGGATCCTGATGTGGCTTCATTACACCTGGCATAAGCCCTTATCTTAAACAGGCCCCCTGAATTTATTCAGTCTCATGGGTGAATATAACCCCCTTACCACAAAGGACCCAAAGGAGTCAGTGATTTGACTCATGTACATAAAACCAGTGAGGAATGTTGTAGAGTGGGAATTTTTGAGCATTACTGAGGCCGTGGACTATGCCCCAGATAGAGTAGTCAGTGCTGACACCAGATCAGGCCTTGAGATATGGTCTCATGGCCCCTTCCCAGCTTGTAGGCCTTGCAAGATAGAACACTGTCAGCTTTCTGAAGAACAGGATAACCCTGTGGGTGGCATGGTCAATGGCATGACTCTGACGTAGCTTGGGAAAAACTTTTATCTTGGGTTGCTTGTTGTGCAAAAACAGGATGTGGTTAGTGTGCTTAAAAGTGGTCCTGCACAAAGGGTCGGGGCTGCTCTCTGGTCTCCAATTGGAGAATGGTACAGCAGTCTCCAGGCTGGCTAATAAAGGCTCCCCACATTTTAATTTGGTCTGGGCTCCAGTGGTCATTCACTTGCCTCAGCTCCTCAACACTTATTCCTAGGTATCTTAATTTTTCTGTTTCAATTGGAAATTGGATTGCTTTTATAATTTCTCTTTCTGTGAGTTCATAGAAAAGCCATAGATTTCATGGTGTTGATTTTGTATCCTGCTACATTGCCGAATTCAACTATTAAGTCTGATAGTTTTTTTACGGAGTCTTGGGGGTTTTCCACTTATCATGTCATCTGTGAATAAGGACAAATTTACTTCTTCTTTTCCAATTTGTATACCTTTTATTTCATTTTCTTGTCTGATCACAATGACTAGTACTTCCAGTACTATGTCAAACAGGAGTGGTGAGAGTGGCCATCCCTGTCTGGTTCCTGTTCTTAGGGGAAATGGTTGTAGTTTTTGGCCACTAAGTGATGTTGGCTGTTGGTTTGTCATATATGGCTTTTATTATGTTGAGGTATGATCTTTCTATTTCCACCTTACTGGGAGTTTTCATCAAGTAAGGGTTTTAGATTTTGTCAAATGCCTTTACTGCATCAATGGATAAGATTATATGGTTTTTATCTCTCAGTTTGTTTATGTGGTATAACAGGTTTATTGATTTGCAGGTATTGTACCATCCTTGTATCCCTGGAATAAATCCCACTTAGTCATGCTGTATTACCTTTCTAATGTAACGATGGATTTGATTTGCTAGAATTTTTTTTGAGAATTTTGGTGTCTATATTCATGAGGGATATTGGACTATAATTTTATTTATATTGTCTTTATCTGATTTTGGAATTAGAGTAATGCTGGCCTTGTAGAAAGAGCTTGAAGTGTTCCTTCCTGTTGAATTTTTTGGAATAGTCTGAGAAGGATAACTTTTAGTTCTTTCTTGTATGTTTGGTAAAACTCCCCTGTGAAGCCATCTGGTCCAGGGCTTTTGTTTGTTGGAAGTTTGTTGATTACTATTTCAATTTCTGAATAGTTATCAGCCTGTTCAGATTTTTTTATTCCTTCTGGTTTAGTTTTGGAAAGTCATATTTTTCTAGGAATGTGTCCATTTCTTCTAGGTTGACCAATTTGTTGGAACAGTTGCTCATAGTATTTTCTTATGACCTTCATTTTTCTGTGGAGTATCTTGTTATTTCACTTCTTTCATATCTGATTTAGTATATTTGGGTCCTATCTCTTTCCTTCTTGGTAAGCCTGGCTAGAAGTTTATCAATCTTGTTTATCCTTTCAAAGAACCAGCTCTTGGATTCATTGATCTCTTGTATTGCTTGTTTTGTTTTTTGTTTGTTTTTGTTTGTTTGGGTTTTTTGTCTATATGTCATTTATTTCTACTCTGATCTTTATTATTTCCTTCCTTCTGCTCACTGCTCACTCTGGGCTTTTCTTGTTGCTCTCTTTCTAATTCTTCAAGTTGCGGAGTTAGAGGGTTTATTACCAGTTTTTCTTGTTTTTTGAGGTAGGCCTGTAATGCTGTAAACTTTCCTCTCAGGACTTCTTTTACTGTGTCCCATAGATTGTTTTAATTTTCTTTATTGATTAAGGTATTATTTATGTATCCTCATACCCCATTACTGTTTCCAACCCCTACTCCCCACTAATGCCCTCACCCCACTGGTGTCCATGTCCATTGATCAGGCTTATATGCGTGCATACAAGTCCTTTGGTTGATCGCTTCTCCTTACCCCCACCCTCCCCTACCTTCCCTCTGAGGTTTGACAGTCAATGCTTCTCTGTCTCTGGATCTGTTTTTGTTCGTCAGTTTATGTTGTTCATTATATTCCATAAATGAGTGAGATCATGTGATATTTATCTTTCTTTGACTGGCTTATTTCACTTAGCATAATGCTCTCCAGTTCCATCCATGCTCTAGTTTGTAGCAGCCACCATTTCCTCCTATTTAGTCTTCTACCTCTTCTTAAAGAATATCTTTCAGCATTTCATATAATATTTGTTTGGTGTTAATGAACTCCTTTAGCTTCTTCTTATCTGTGAAGCTCTTTATCTGACCTTCAATTCTGAATGATAGCTTCACTGGGTAGAGTAATTTTGGTTGTAGGTTCTTGCTATTCATCACTTTGAAAATTTCTTGCCACTCCCATCTGGCCTGCATAGTTTCTGTTGAGAAATCAGCTGACAGTTGTATGGGTGCTCCCTTGTAGTTAATTGTTTTTCTCTTGCTGCTTTTAATATTTTCTCTTTATATTTTGCTCTTGGCATTTTAATTATGATGTGTCTTTGTGTAGTCCTCTTTGAATTTTCTTTGGGGTGTGGGGTGTTCTGTGTGCTTTCTGGACTTGTAAGTCTATTCCTTTCACCAGGTGAAGGAAGTTTTCAGTCATTATTTCTTCAAATAGGTTTTCAGTCTCTCTCTCTCTCTCTTTCTAGAGCACCCATAATTGGGATATTGGTATGTTTGAGGTTGTCCCAGATGCTCCTTACACTATCTTCAATTTTTGGATTCTTTTTTCTTCTTGCTTTTATGGCTGAGTATTTTTTCTTCTTTGTATTTCAAATCTTTGACTAGATTCTTGCTGTTCTCTAGTCTGCTGTTGGGTCTCTGTAAAATATTTTTTTATTTCAGTCAGTGTAAGTTTAATTTCTAGTTGGTCCTTTTTCATATCCTCAAGAGTCTCACTGAATTTATCGGCCTTTGCTAGGAACCTCTTGAAAAACCTTATAACCATGGTTTTGAACTCTATATCCAGTTGTTTGTTTTTCTCTATTTCTTTCATTTGTGATCTGTTTCTTTCTCTTCGCATTTTCACTGCTTCCCTGACTTGGTAGGGTAGCTTTGTGAGCTAGGTGTCTCGGCCTCCACTATTACCTGAGGTGGACACTTTTGGTGCACCCCTTTGTAGACTGTGTGTACAGCCTTGTTGCAGTTAAGTCTTGAATGTTGTTGGTATCATTGGGAGAAATTGACCTCCAGGCAAATTGGCTGTGAGGATCAGCTGTGTCTACACTGGGAGACACCCTATGCAACAAGACTTGCAAAATTGCAAAGGCCTCTGTGCTCAGGTTAGATGGGGCAGAGTTTCAGGGTGGAGCCGACAGCCTTGGCTTTCTGTCAGCCCCACTCCATGAGATTCCTGGGTCTCAGTGTCCACAAGCAATCACTGCAACCACCTCTGAGAGAAAGGCACCCTCAAATTTTGCCCGCTGCTAAACAGTCCAGTCTCTCCCCCAATGGATCCAGACTCACAGATTTTCACCTGGCACTGGGGTTCAATGCAGTCAGAACTAGGTTTCAGCACTGTCTAGAGCTCCTGTTGCCCTCCCGCCAGATCAATCCAGCAGCACAGTCAACAGTCCGTCCTCTATGCACACACTCGCTCACACATCTCTGGCCCTCTGCCTTTTGCTGTTCCCCTGAGATTCCACCTTGCAGTCCAGATCCCCCCATATGAGCCTTGGTCCCCCTGGTCTCACCCAGAACTGGGGTTCAGTGCAGTTGAAACTGAGGTTCAGTGCAGTCTGGAGCTTTTGTCTCCTTCCCACTAGAGCATGCCAGCCAGGCACTCAACTGCCCCGTCCTCTCCAGCCCGTCCTTTCTGCTTGTGTGTGTCTCCCTACCTCAGACTTTGCAGCTCCTCTGATTCTTTATGTGTGTTTCTCTTTCCTTCTACTTGTGGAATTTCCATTCAGCCAGCTTTCCAGTGGTTCTGGATGATGTCCGTTTTGTCTTTTAGTTGTATTTTTGAAATTGTTGTGCGAAGCAGCAGTTTAAGTGTTTACCTATGCTGTCGTCTTGGTTTCTCCAATGTGTCCCATAGATTTTGAATTGTGTTTTCATTGTTGTTTGTTTCCAGGATATGTTTTATGTTTTCTTTTATCTCTTTGGTAATGCACACATTGTTTATGGTATGCTATTCAGCCTCCAAATGTTTGAATTTTTGTGATTGTTTTTATTGTATTTGATTTCTAATTTTATGCCATTGTGATCTGAGAAGATGCTTGATATGATTTTAATCTTCTTGAATTTGGAGAGACTTTGCCTGTGTCCCAATATATGGTCTATCTTTGAAATTTTTCCATGTGTGTTTGAGAAGAATGTATATTCTGTAGTTTTAGGGTGGAATGTGCCAAAGATATCAATTAAATCCATCTGATCTAGTGAGTTGCTTAGAATAGCTGTTTCTTTGCTAATTTTTTGTCTAGAGGATTTATCCAGTAATGTTAATGAGGTAGTAAAGTCTCCTACTATGATTGTGTTGCTGTCAGTATCTCTCCTGATATCATCCATTAGTTGTTTTTATTGCTTTTTCTTTATTTTTTATTATTTTTATTTCTTTATTGATTAAAGTATTACATATGTATGCTTATCCCCCCATTATCCCACTAATGCCTTCACATATTGGTGTCTGTGCTCATTGGTTAGACTTATATGCATGCATACAAGTCCTTCAGTTGATCTCTCTCCTTTACCCCCCACCCTCCCATAACTTCCCTCTGAGGTTTGACAGTCTGATTGATGCTTCTCTGTCTCTGGTTCTGTTTTTGTTCATCACTTTATGTTGTTCATTACTGACACTAATAAAAGAGAAATATGCAAATTTAGCATACCTCCATGACACCCACCAGCCAATCAGGAGTGAGTATTCAAATTAACGCATCAGAGATGGTACTTTAATTTGCATATGCAGGCGTGGAGCGAAAGGGCAAGGTGGTATGCTGGTTATGAGAGACAGGGGCCACAGGAAGGCTGGAGGGAGCCACAGGAATGGTACTCTATCCAAAGAAGAGAAGACCAAAGGCTCCATCTGGAGTGAAGACTCTGGCCACAGCCAAGACAAAAGGTAGTGGCCAGAGTAAAGGCCTGGTTCCTAGGTGCTGGAGGAAAACTGGTGCTGGCAACCAGGGTAGAGAAGGCCTATTGCATGAATATTCATGCATCAGGTCTCTAGTATTCCATAAATGAGTGAGATCATGTGCTATTTATCTTTCTCTGACTGTCTTATTTTGCGTAGCATAATGTTCTCTAGTTCCATCCATGCTGTTGCAAATGGTTAAGAACTCCTTCTCTTTTTTTTACCATAGAGTAGTTCCCGTTGTGTAGATGTACCACAGTTTTTCAATCTATTCATATACTGATGGACACTTAGGCTGTTTCCAAATTTTAGCTATGGTGAATTTTGCTGCTATGAATATAGGGGTGCATATATCCTTTCTATATGGTTTTTCTAGTTTATTGGGGTATATTCCTAGAAGTGGGATCACTGGGACAAATAGAGATCCAATTTTAGTATTTGAGGAAACTCCATACTGTTCTCCACAGTGGCTGCACCAATCTGCAGTCCCAAAAGCAGTGCACGAGGGTTCCTTTTTCTCCACATTCTTGCCAGCACTTATAGTTTGTTAATTGGTTGATGATAGCCATTCTGTGAGATGATACTGCACTGTTGTTTTCATTTGTATCTCTCAGATGATTAGTGACTTTGAACACATTTTCATATTCTCTTGGCCTTCTTTCTGTCATCTTTCAAAAAAGTATCTATTAAGAGGAACCAAGATGGCGGCATAGGTAAATACCCATACTACTTCTTTATACAACAATTTCAAAACTACAACTAAAAGACAAAACGGACATCATCCAGAACCACTGGAAAGCTGGCTGAGTGAAAATTCTACAACTAGAAGGAAAGATAAAAGAACACGAAGACTCAGAGGAGGTGCGGAGGGCAGAGGTGTGGAGATATAGAGACAGAGATGCGGAGACACAGAGACACATGCAAGTGGAAAGGGTGGGCAGCTGTATACGCAGCTGATTTTCTCAAACAGAGAGGGAGACAAAGGCTCCCCACTGCGCTGATCTCCAGTTCCGGGCGAGTCTTGGGGAACTCAGACTCATACGGGGTGAAAATGGGCTGTCAGGAGGAAGCACACTGAGACTCGGGAGCTGCAGAAGCACACAAGCTCGCAGAGAGGGCGCACAGCTTAGCATGTGGCTGGCTCTCTCATTCAGGAGGAAAATAAAATATCCTGACTGCACTGTACTCCAGTTCTAGATGAGACTTTGGGTATCCAGACTCATTCAGGGAGAAACTGGACTGTCTGGTGCGGGCAAAACTCAAGGGCAGCTTTCTCTCAGAGGTGCATGCAGACATTGCCATGGGACATGGAGACCCAGGTGCCACTTAAGGTGGGGCTGACAGAAAACCAAAGGTGACTGCTCAGCTCTGAGACCTCGCCTCATCCAAGCTGAGCACAGAAGCTCTCCCAGTGTAGACATAGCTGATCCTCACAGCCAACTGGCCTGGAGGTCAACCCCTCCCAGTGATACCAATAATCATCTAGGCTTAACTACAACAAGACAGTGCAGCCCAATAGCAAGAACCTATTTTCTCCTTAGTTTCCACTGCCCTAGGAGCAGTATCAGTGAATAAAATTCTTTGGCATATGAAACTTTGCTGCTTGTGGATTCCTCTAGTATTTTTATGGTTTCCCATCTGATGTTTAAGTTCTTTTTAAAATTTCTTTATTGATTAAGGCATTACATACTTATATTTACTCCCTCTTTATCCCCCACCTTCCATTCATGCCTCCACCCTCCACTGTTGTCTGTGTCCATTGATTAGGCTTATATGCATGCATATAAGTCCTTTGGTTGCTAAGTGAATAAGCCAGGCAGAGAAAGATAAATATCACATGATCTCACACATCTGTGAAATAAAATAAATATAAATTTATCCAGAGACAGAGAAACATTGATCAGAACGTCAAACCTCAGGGAACATAGGTGATGGTTGGGATAAGAGAAAGAGATCAACCAAAGGACTTATGTTTAACTTCTCTATCCATTTTGAATTTATTTTTGTGTGTGGTGTCCAATTTTACCAACACCATTTACTGTAGAGGCTATCTTGACTCCATTGTATGTCCATGCCTCCTTTGTCAAATATTAATTCGGCATAGTAATTTGGGTCGATTTCTTGATTCTCTATTCTATTCCATTAATATATATGTCTGTTCTTGTGCCAGTACCAGGCTGTTTTGAGAATAGTGGCTTTGTAATACAGCTTGTTATCTAGTATTAGTTCCCTCCTACTTTGTTCTTCTTTCTCAGAATTGCTGCAGGTATTCAGGGTCTTTTTTTTTCCAGATGAATTTTTGGAGAGTTCGTTCTAGTTCTGTGAAATATGCCATTGGTATTTTAATGGGGAGTCCATTGAATCTATAGATTGCTTTGGTAGTATGGACATTTTGATGATGTTGATTCTACCAATCCATGAACACAGTATGTTCTTCCATCTGTTTAGGTTTCCTATATCTCTTTTTTTAGTGTCCTGTAGTTTCCCACATATAGGTCTTTTACTTCCTTAGTAAAGCTTCTTCCTAGGTATCTTAATTTTTTTGGTGCAATGGTAAATGGGATTGCTTTTTTAGTCTCTGTTTCTGTAAGTTCACTATTGGTGTATAGAAATGTCAGATTTCTTGGTGTTACTTTGTACCCTGCTACATTGACAAATTCATTTATTAAGTCTAATAATTTTTTATGAACTTCTTAGGGTTTTCTATGTGAGGTATCATGTTATCTGTGAATAAGGACAGTTTTCCTTCTTTTCTAATTTGGATGTTTTTATTTTGTCTTATCTAATTGGATTGGCTAGTCATCCAGTACTATGACAAACAGGAGTGGTGAGAGTGAGCATCCCTGTCTTGTTCCTGTTCTTGGGGGAAATGGTTTCAGTTTTTGTTCATTGAGTATGATGTTAGCTATCAGTTTTTCATATATGGCTTTTTTATGTTGAGGTATGATCCTTCTGTTTCCACCTTGCTAAGAGTTTTTATGAAGAAAGTGTGTTGGATTTTCTGCATCAATTGATATGACTATGTGATTTTTCTCTCTCAATTTGTTTATGTGATGTATCACATTTATTGATTTGTGGATATTGTACCATCCTTGCCTCCCCAGGATAAATCATACTTACTCATGGTGTATGATCTTTCTGATGTACTGCTGGATCCTATCTGCTAGAATATTGTTGAGGATTTGGCATCTATCTTCATGAGGGATTTTGGCCTATAATTCCTTTAAATATGTTGTCCTTATCTGGTTTTGGTATTAGGGTGATGCTGACTTCATAGAATGAGCTTGGAAGTGTTCCTTCTTCTTGAATTTTTTGGAATAGTCTGAGAAGAATAGGTTTTAGTTCTTCCTTGAATGATCGGCAAAACTCCCTTTTGACGCTGGCCCGGGCTTTTGTTTGCTGGATGCTTTTTCATGACTGCTTTAATTTTTCCATAGTTATCAGCCTATTGAGATTTTTAGAATCTTCCCGATTGAGTTTTGGAACATTGTACTGTTTCTAAGAATATGTCCATTTCCTCCAGGTTGTCTAGTTTGCTAGAATAGAGTTGTCTATAGCATATTTTAACAATCCTTTGTATTTCTGTGGGATTTGTTGTTATTTTGCCTCTTTCATTTCTAATTTTGTTTGTTTGGGTCCTGTCTCTTTGCTTCTTGGTGAGCCTGACTAGAAGTTTATCTAGTTTATCCTTTCAAAGAACCAGCTCTTGGTTTCATTGATATTTTGGTTTTGTTTTTGTTTTGTGTGTGTGTGTGTGTGTTTGCTCATCTCTATTTAATTCATTTTTGCTCTAATCTTTATTATTTTCTTCCTTCTGCTCACTCTGGGCTCTTCTTGTTGCTCTCTTTCTAATTCTTTGAGTTGTAGAGTTAGGTGATTTACTACCATTTTTTATTGTTTTTGAGGTAGGCCAGTAGAGCTATAAACTTCCCTCTCAGAACTGCTTTCATTGTGTCCCGTAAATTTTGGATTGTTTTTTTTTATCATTTTCATTAGTTTCTATAATGTTTTTATTTCTTCTTTGAGCTCTTTGGTGACCCAATCATTGTTTAATAGCATGTTTTTCAGCTTCCAAGTGTTAGAATTTTTTGGATTGTTTTTATTGTACTTTATTTCTTATTTTATGACATTGTAGTTGAGAAGATGCTTGATATGATTTCAATCATTTTGAATTTGGGGAGACTTAGCTTGTCAACCAATATGTGGTATATTTTTGGAAATATCCCATGTGCACTTGAGAAGAACTTATATTTCATGGCTTTTGGGTGAAGATGTCAATTAAGTCCTTCTGATCTAGTGAGACATTTAGGATTGCCCTTTCCTTGCTGATTTTTTGTGTAGAGGATTTATCCCGTTATTTCTGTAGTGTATTAAAGTCCCCTATTATGATTGTATTGTTGTCTATCTCTCCCTTGGTATCTTCCAGGTTTTTTCTTTTTTAATATATATTTGCGCTCTCCTGCATTGGGTGCAAATATGTTTATCAGGGTTATATTCTCTTGTTGTATCAATCTCTTTAGTATTATGAAGTGGCCTTCCTTGTCTCTTATGGCCTTCACTTTTAGGTATATTTTGTCAGATATAAGTATTGCTACTCCAGATTTTTTTTTCATTTCTATTTGCCTGAAAGATATTTTTCCATCATTTTACTTTCAGTCTGTGTGAGTGCTTTGTTCTGAGGTGGGTCTCTTGTAGACAGCATATATATGGATCCTGTGTTTTTATCCATTCATCCACTTGATGACTTTTGATTGGATAATTAGGCCATTTACTTTTAAAGTTATTATTGACAGGTACTTGTTTGTAGCCATTTTTATTTTTTGTACCTGTGTTGCTTCTTACATTTTTATTTCTTCTTTTTTTACATCAGTCCCTTTAGCATTTCTTGCATTGCTGGCTTGGTAGTGATAAACTCCCTTAGCCTTTTTTTCTGTGAAGCTCCTTTTTTCCCCTTCAGTTTTAAATGATAGCCTTGATGGATAGAATATTCTTGAATTCAGTCCCCTGCTTTGCATCACTTTGTAAATTTCCTTCCATTTTTTTCTGGCCTGATGTGTTTCTATTGAGAAATCATTTGGAAATCTAATGGGAGATCTCTTGTATGTAACTTTCTGTCCAGACTTTAAGATTCTCTCTTTGCCCTGAACATTTGCCATTGTTATTATGATGTATCTTGGTATGGGTCTTTTTGGACCCATATTGTTTGCAACTGTCTGTGTTTGTGTGATTTTTTTCTTCCACACCTCAGGGAAGTTTTCTGATATTATTTCTTTAAATAGGTTTTCTAACCCTTGTTCCTCTTCCTGTTCTGCTGCCACCCCTATTATTCATATGTTGCTTCATTTCATGTTGTCCCACAGCTCCATTAGGCTCTCCTTCTGTCTTTTAATTTTCTTCTCCAATTGCAGTTTAATTTGGGTGTGTTTTGCTTTCTGTCTTCTAATTCACTAATTGTGTCCTCCTCTTCCCCTAGTCTACTGTTGAAACTTTCCATGGTGTTTTTTACTGCACCTATATCACTCTTCATTTCTTCCTGATTTTTACATAATTTATTGATATTTTCATCCTTTTCTTCTTGATTCTTACATAAGTTGTTGTTTTTCACCCCTCTGGTTTATGAAGTGTATGACCCTTATTCTGAATTCTATTTCTGACATATTGCATGCCTCTGCTTCACTTAGATGTGTTTCTGGTGATTCCTCCTTTTCATTTGCAGGTTTCTTTGTCTACCTATTTTTTTCCCTCACTGAAGGATCTAGGTGTCGAGTCATGCAGTGGTTGTACCTTGGGCAGCAGTGTCTCCTCAGTGGCAACTGCTCCCAGGTAGTTGCAGCAGTTGCCGCTCCTCAGTTGATAGAGGCTCCTCTGGTGGGTGCTGATTGCAGCAGTGGTAGCTCCTCTGGTTGGCAGGGGCAGGCTGCTCAAACAGCTGCTGCTTCCTGAACAGATGTGGGCTGCTTGTGTTGCTGCTACTCCTCAGATATGGAGGGTCTTCTTATGGGGCTGTTGCTCCTGGGACAGGGCAGTCTGCTCCTCAGTTGGGGTGGGCTACTCGTGGGGGCTGCTGCTCCTTGGATGGGGACACGTTGCTCATAAGGCTTCTGTTCCTAAGACAGGGGCAGATTTCTTGCAGGGCTGTTGGTCCTCATACAAGGGCAGGCTGCTTGCACAGTTGCTGGTCCCCAGATGGGGTTGGGCTTCTCATGGGGCTGCTGAAAGGAGTAATGCTAGGAGAGGGCAAAGGAAGGAAGAAGAGCAGGGATTTGAAGAGCACCTCATCCATGGGCTCAAGAGCAGAAAGGCATGTGGGGAAGTGTCAACCTGAGGGGAGGCCACTGCCTTCATGGCAGGGGCAAGGACAGGGGCAGGGGCGCGCAGGTGCCTTTCTCATAGAGGTGCCTGCACACTTCTTTGTGTGTGCTTGTAATGCAAGAAACAAATAAAAGCTTACCATCCTGGTGTTCAGTTCCCTCTGCTTCTAAAACAAGGTAGTTTCCTCCCTTTCTTTCAAAGCTAGCTAGTCATCCCAAAAAAGTATTTGCTATATTTTATCCAGAATTTCTGGGTGTTTGCAGAGGATATGAGATTATTTAGTTCTACATATTTTGAACCAGCATGGTTATTGAAAACTGGTTCTACTCCATCCATTCCATTTACTTTCCAACTTTAACAATCTGGCTTTGGGCCCCTCTCTCTAGAGCACTCCATTCTGACAATATAACTGTGCACACTAAACTGATCCTTCCACTTACAATACCCTTGTATTCCTCTTGACTTGTTTACTTAACTCTTAGCTATTGATTAACCTACAGGACACATTTCATCTTCTCTAAGATTTTTCTTTAAACCTCTGAAATATCCCATGAACCTATGTCACTTACTATATTATAATAAATGTATCTTTTAGTGTCTCCCTATTCATTATAAGATACTTAAAGTCTGGAGCCATGATTTACTCAGTGTAGCCCCAGAACCTAGCATAGTATCCAACACATAGTAGGTGTTTAGTGCATAGTAGGTGTTCAGTTAACTGCATCAGATCAGTCCCATAATTATTGCCTTTAGTAAGTTTAATTGTTCCCCAGGCTCTGGAAAACTTCCAGCTTCCTGGAAAACATTTATGCAAGATATCATTTGTGGAAGAAGAGGAAAGTAAGTAGAGATCAGAGCACTGTATACCAGGGATGGATGACACATTATGTTCCCTCGCCTTAGAGGGGAGCAGCCTGAGGTAAGAAAGATGTGAAATCCATTTAAACTGAATTTTTAAATCTCCCTCAATGACTTATCATAAAATGTAGTACAAAATTCAGCCTATCATTTAAGGTCATCCAATATCTAATACCTAGTCTGCATTTCTAGTATTATTTTCTGGTCATAGACCTTCACTCTTTCCCCAAACTGATCACCAATTTCATGGTAGCACCCCTTGACCCAAACCCCTCCTTAGTCATGCTGTGTACAAGGGTTCAAATAGAGACAATTTTGTTTTAAGCACACTGTTTAATTTTTATTTTTACTACTAGTTTACTTTATGCTGTTTAGATATCTTATATAATAAAATGCTAATATGCAAATCAACTGGAGAGCAGAACAACCAGTTCCTATAATGTGCACTGACCACCAGTGGGCAGACATTCAACACAGGAGTTGCCCCCTTGTGGTTAGTACATTCCCACAGGGGGAGCACTGCTCAACCAGAAGCTGGGCTCATGCTGGTGAGCACAGCAGTGGTAGCAGGAGCTTCTCCTGCCTCTGTGGCAGTGCTAAGGATGTCCAACTGCCAATTTAGGCCCCTCCCCAAGGATAGCAGACTTAAGCCATCAGTTGGACATCCTCTGAGGGCTCCAGGACTGTGAGAGGGCACGGGCTAGGCTGAGGGATCTCCCTGAGTGCACAAATTTTGTGCACCAGGCCTCTAGTATAAAATTATATATATATATATATATATATATATATATATATATATATATATATCCTGATCCTTTGCATTCCCTGCCATAAACTTTATATTACAGTTGGCCCTCAGTCTGTGAGCAAACCTCCCACACTACTTAACTCCCACAGCTCAGCTCCAAAAAACAGAAGATTAGGGAAGAATGAGGCTGATGTTTCAGGTCATGGCTCCAAATGGCAGAATCATCTATTCTCTCCCCACCCCCACCCCCAAAGACCATGGCATTAGTGAACTCCCTGATTTGTGGAACTCTCTTCTTACAATTTCACTTTTTCCATTGAAATTGTTTTTGTGGTTAATTGAGACAATATCACATGGGAAATAATAACATATGTGGCCCCAAATAAATTAGATTTGGCAGATGCAGAAACATGGTAGCAAGAGAACAGCTTCTGAATGCTTGGCTAGCTAATTTCAAACAGCTTCTGGTCTGCCTGAAGCTCATACTAGGAAAATGCCCCAGCAGGAAAGAACATTCGTGCTCTGCTGTCCACCCCCTCTCCCAGTACAGATGAGGAAACTGAGGCCAGAAAGGAAATAGGGTCAGAAACCTCATCTTAATCTTTTATTCTAGGATTTCTTTTTCTGGAAAAATGTAGAAAGCACTGATGGCCCAAAGAATTGTTTTCTTTGGATTTCCCTAAAAAAAGAGTATGAGTCATAACAAGGCATTTTCAAATATCTTTAATCTATTGAGAAGCCCATGATTGACATCCCAAAGAAGCTTCTGTCCTCTGGGTGGCCTCTGCTCACCACACAACCATGTGAATGCAGAATGTTGTACTGAGCTCTGGACACTGAGCTCCAAGCCCTAGTTCTGAGCTCTAAACACTGAATGCTGAGCAATAAATAAGCCTCCTGGATTCTTCGCCTCCTTGTGAAAGCAACCATTCCCTGGGTCCAGCCAGTTGTCCCAATGGAACATGTCTCCATGCTAGGAAACTTTATGGATTTCCTCTACATTCAGAAAACATTCTGAATGTCTTTTCTACTCTTCCTTTATGTGTAGTTCATAGCAGTCTCTAAATATTAACCATATCCTGGTCCAAAAAGAGCTGTTCCTCTCCTTCTCTCCCAGCGTGGGCAGAGAGCAGGCTTGGGTAATAGCCTCCTCCTGTTCCTCTTCCTCCTCTTTCTGTGGCTGCTGCCTTTTCTCTTTCATAAGGTCATTCCTTTGTCCCCAATATTATTACTCTCTCCTTCCTTTAGTTTCTCAACAGCAATCTCTATTTTGTGCCCTCACTTGGCTCTAAGCTGGACTGAGATCCAGGCTTAGGAACTGAGTCACTGCACCCACCCTTATTCGCCATGGAGCCCAGCACTTTCAAGTTGCTCAGTAATAAACCACACATTCAAGCTGCTCAGTAATAAACGCTCTGATGATAAAGGCATGGAGGAATGCATGAGTCACTGTGTTTCTCAGGTTGCCTCCCCATCCCCACATCTTCCTCTTTAGACTCTGAAAGCAGAAGCTTCATAAACACAGTGGTCCTATGGGATAATCTAACCTTGTGTTTCAATGACTCATTCACTTTTCAAACTTGGCCATGATTCTGACTCACTGGAAATTTTAAAAATTATTTTCACCTAAAGTTAACAATACTGTATTGTATACTTGAATTGATTACAGAGTAGATATTAATTATTCTCACAAAAAAATGTTAAAATGAAAAGGTAACTGAACCAAGATGGCATAGGTAAACACCTAGGCTGCTGCCCCTCACAATTTCAAGAATACAACTAGAAGACAAAATGGACGTCATCCACAACCATAGGAGAGCTGGCTGACTGGAAATCCTAAAATTAGAAAGAAACAGAAATGCACACAGATAATCAGAGCCACTGTTAAGCCTAAGGTACTGTGACTTGTGTGCTCAAAGCTGGAGAGGACGGGGAATCTGGGCACCTGGCAGGGGTGCTCAAGCAAAAAGGAGATGGGAACTCCAGGCCGCGCTAATCCCAGTTCGGATTGCACTGGAAGCCCAGGAGACTCAGGCCCTTGCGGCTGCGGGGGCGGGGGGGGTGACAACTGGACTGTAAGGCAGAATCCTGGGGGAACAGCCAAGCGCAGAGCTCCGGAGGCATGCGCAGAGAGACTCAGGTGATGCTGTGAGGCAGAATCTCAAGGGAGTAACCAAGGGCGGAACTCCAGAGGCTTGCTCACAAGTGCACTTAGTAAGGGCAAACGGTTGGCTGTGCCACTAGTGCCGTTGGCTGTGCCATTCAACTTGGGCAGAGAGCAGGCTTGGGTAACAGAAGGGAGAAAGGAGTTCTGACAGCACAGAGCCCCGGTGCTGGGCAAATGTCTGGGATTCTGGATTACTTGGGGGAGAGACTGGATGGTCTGGTGGCAGGCAGGTGCTTTTCTCGCAGAGGTGCCTGCAGCGATTGCCTGCGGACGCTAAGACCCAGTGACCTCCTGATGTGGGGCTGACTGGAAACCAAGGCTGTCGGCTCCAGCCTGAAACTCCGCCAGACCCAGAAACTCTGCCCCATCCAAGCTGAGCACAAAGGCTGTGGCAAATTTGCAAGTCTTGTCCCATCAGCGTAAACACAGCTGATCCTCACAGCCAATTGGCCTGAAGGTCTAATTCCTCCCAGTGATACCAACAACAATCAACACATATCTGCAACAAGGCTTTTCACACAGTCCACAAAGGAGTGCACCAAGAGTGTCCACCTCATGTAACAGGGTAGGCCGAGATACCTAGCACACAAAGCTACCCTATCAACTCAGGGAAGCAGTGAAAATGTGGAGAGAAAGAAACAGATCACAAACGAAAGAAATGGAGGAAAACAAATGACTGGATATACAGTACAAAACCACAGCTATAAGGTTTTTCAAGGGGCTCCTAGAAAAGGCCGAAAAGTTTAGCAAGACCCTCAAGGATATGAGCGAGACCCCTGAGGATATGAAAAAGGGCCAACTAGAAATTAAATATACAATGACTGAAATAAAAAATATCTTACAGAAACCCAACAACAGACTAGAGAAATACAAGAATCAAGTCAAATATCTGAAATATCAAGAGGCCAAAAACACTCAACCACAAAAGAAAAAAGAATCCAAAAATTTGAGGGTAGTGTAAGAAGCTTCTGGGACAACTTCATGTGTACCAACATCAGAATAATGGGGGTGCCAGAAGAAGAAAGAGAGCAAGATACTGAAAACATATTTGAATAAATAATGACTGAAAACTTCTCCCACCTGGTGAAAGAAATAGCTGTACGAGTCCAGGAAGCACACAGAATGCCATACAAAAGTAATCCAAAGAGGACTACACCAAGACACATCATATTTAAAATGCCAAGAGCAAAAAACAAAGAGAGAATATTAAAAGCAGCAAGAGAAAAACACTTAATTATCTATAAGGGAGCACCCATACAACTGTCAGCTGATTTCTCAACAGAAACTATGCAGGCCAGAAGGGAGTAGCAAGAAATTTTCAAAGTGATGAATAGCAAGAATCTATAACCAAGATTACTCTACCCAGCGAAGCTAGCATTCAGAATTAAAGGTCAGATAAAGAGCTTTACAGATAAGAAGAAGCTAAAGGAGTTCACCAACACCAAATCAGTATTATACAAAATGCTGAAAAGTAGTCTTTAAGAAGAGGAAGGAGAAGAAAAAGGAGGAAAAGGTGGCTGCTTCAAACTAAAGCATGGATGGAACTGAAGAGCATTATGCTAAGTGAAATAAGCCAGTCAAAGAAAGGTAAGTATCACATGATCTCACTCATTAATGGAATATAATGAACATAAACTGATGAACAAAAACAGATCCAGAGGCAGAGAAGCATCGACTGTCAAACCTCAGAGGGAAGGTAGGGAAGGGTGGGGATAAGGGTAAGAAATCAACCAAAGGACTTGTATGCGTGCATATAAGCCTAATCAGTGGACACAGACACCAGGGGAGTGAGGGCATAAGTGGTGTGACGGGGCGGGGGAGGGATTGGAAAGAGTAATGGCTGATGAGGACACTATGTAATACCTTAATAAAAAAATTTTTTTTAAAGAAAAGGTAACTATATGAGAGTGATGGGCATGTTCAACTAGACTGTGGTAAATTTTTCATAATGTATCAAAATTCACATTGTATAGCTTAAATATACACAATTTTTACTTGTCACTTATACCTCAATAAAGGTGAAGAAGAAAAATTATTTGTGAGAGGAGAACCAAGATGGCGGCATAGGTAAAACACCTATCTTACCGCCATACACAGCAATTTTAAAACTACAACTTAACGAAAGAACAAACACACACCCAGAATCACCGGAAAGGTGGCTGAGTGAAAATTCCACAAATAAAAGTGAAGATAAGACACTGTGACTCGGAGGAGCGGCGGCGGACAGCGTTGAAGATACACGCGGAGAGAGGTTTGGAGGAGCCGAGTGCGCCAGCGGATAGGGCGGGCGGCTGAAAACCGGCCAGTTTTCTTGAACGGGGGAGACAAAGACATCCCACTGGACTGAATCTCCAGCTCTGGGCGAAGTCCAGGGAACCCACTATCGTACGGGGTAAAAACTGGACAGTGGGAGGGCACGCCGAAGCTTGGGTGCTGCAGGGGTCGGCGGGCTTGTGGAAAAGGCAGGCTTGTGCGGAGTGCGCGTGAGCTTGGGAACAGCACAGCTGCCAGACTGCGCAGAGAGCGCTCGTGACTTGCTCTTTCATTCCGGAAACCGTCAGACTGCATTGTTTTGTGATCTTGGGTGAGACATTGGGTGTGCAGACTTATTTGGGGAGAGGCTGAATTCTCCGGCAGCCAGTGGAGCTCGGCTGCAGCTCTCTCTCAGAAACCATGGGGTGGCATAGGGTGGAACTAACGCTGTCTGCTTGGCCCGGAGACTCCGCCCATCCAACCTGAGCACACCTGAACTTCACAGACAATTGGCCTGGAGGTCAACTCCTCCAAGTGCTAACAACGATTATCCTGAGCTTAACTTCAGCAAGAGTGTGCAACCCATATCCACCTCAGGTAACTGGGGAGGCTGAGCCACTGTCCCTTGTAGGAAGTCTACCACACAAAGCTAATTGACCAACTCAGGGAAGCAGCCACCATGCAGAGACATGGAAAGAAATCAGATGTGAAAGAAATGGAGGGGGAAAGAAACGACTGGACATGGAATTCAAAACCACGGTTATAGGGCTTTTCAAGAGGCTCCTAGAAAAGGTCGATAACTATAAGGAAATAAGCAAGACCTAGAAGGAAATGAACGAGACCCTCAAGGATATGAATGAGACCTGCAAGGAAATGAGCAAGACCCTCAAGGATATGAACAAGACTCTCAAGGATATGAAAAAGGACCAACCAGAAATTAAGCATACACTGACTGAAATAAAAAATATTATACAAAGACCTAAAAGTACTCTAGAGCACTACAAGAACCAAGTTAAAGATTTGAAATACAAAGAGATAAAATCCACTCAGCTGAAAAAGCAAGAAACCTAAAGAATCCAAAAAATTGAAGATAGTGTAAGAGGCCTCTGGGACCACCTCAAGCATACCAACATCCGAATTATAGGGGTGCCCAAAAAAGAGAGAGAGCAAGACAATGAAAACCTATTTGAAGAAATAGTGACTGAAAACTTCCCACACCTGGTGAAAGAAATTGACTTAGGAGTCCAAGAAGCGCACCGAACCTCAATATATAGGAACCCCAAGAGGACCACACCAAGGCACATCATAATTAAAATGCCAAGAGCAAAAGACAAAGAGAGAATATTAAAAGCAGCAAGAGAAAAACAGTTGGTTACCTATAAGGGAGCACCCATATGATTGTCAGCGAATTTCTCAACAGAAATGATGCAGGCCAGCCGGGAGTGGCAAGAAATATTCAAAGTGATGAACAGCAAGAATCTACAACCAAGATTACTCTATCCAGCAAAGCTATCGTTCAGAATTGAAGGTCAGATAAAGTGCTTTGCAGATAAGAAAAAACTAAAGGAGTTCATCATCACCAAACCAATATTATATCAAATGCTGAAAGATATTCTTTAAGAAGAGGAAGAAGAAAAAGATAAAAGTGTAAATTATGAACAACAAATACACATCTATCAACAAATGAATCTAAAAATCAAGTGAATTAATAAGCTGATGAACAGGATAAAGTGGTGAATATAATAGAATCACGGACATAGAGAGGGAATGGACTCACAATTCTTGGGGAGAAAAGGGGTGTGGGAAGTGCAGCAAGATACTGGACAAAAATCTACAACTATGGGAAAGGATAGTGGAGGTGGATAGAGCAGAGGGTGGGATGGGTATCAGGTGGAGGGGAGCTATAGGGGAAAAAAGGGAACAATGTAATTAATAAACTGAACAATAAAGATAAAGTGTATAATTCAAAAAAAATTATTTGTAAAGATGATGAAAAATAATCCCCTTCATGCTCTATTCTGTCTTGACTGTATACTTATAGATATCATTCTGGACTTTTCAAAAAGCTCTTTGGAATTCAAATCTAGGACTCTGAAAAGTTCTTAGAAAGCAAACTCTGAAGTGAACAGGTTCTTTCAGCAGAGAGGAGCAAGTTTTGCATAAGGGCTAACTTACAGAAAATGTTTAAGGGCCTGATTTTTCTTCCTTGGTGAGAAGCGCATATGTAGTCATAGAACTTAAATTTATCTCCTTTATTGAATCAAAGAATATCCAGAGAGAAATTGTCAATTTTTCTGCCACATTCACCTACAAATATTAGTGTCTCAACTGACCTGAGAAATTGTTACCCAAAAAGGGGACCTGGCCCTTGGTGTGTCTGCTTCAGGACAGTCAGTACTATGTGTGGGTTCTATGTGCAGGAAAGATTTCACAAAACGAGTCCAGATGAATTTTAGAGGACATTTAATAAAGCTTGGGACTGTGAAAGAAGAAAGAGCTGAAGAAATGAGCCTAGGCTGGTTTACTTTGGCTCACTGAAAAGTTAGAACAAAGAGGATTTTGGGGACCAATTCAGAAGGTTTGCCTAGGATGTACTGCCACACCCACTGCTCCCCTAGTTAAAAGCCCCATGGGGTCCTTTGGAGTTTAGGAGATGCATGCTTGTAGGGAAAGAAGAAAGTGGGTACAGGGAAAGGGCATGCTCCTAAGAAGGAGCATATGCACTAGACCTTTGTTTTGAGGGGTTTTAAAGGCTGGGCTTTTAGGGAGTTCTTAGAGGTGGATCTCAACAGAATATTCATCAGCTTTATGCTGATACACCAAAATGAGATTTATTCTCATAACTTCATCTATCATTGGGTGTTGGCAAATGGCATTAATTGGATTTCTACTGTCTCCCTGATTAGGATGATTTAAATTATTTATCCTCTGGTGGTGGGGGGCGAGAAATGCAAAACATTTACTCTTGTGTCCCTGGCTTAAGATAGATAAGATTTACTAAATGGCTGAAACTATTTGGCATCTTGATTTTTTTAGATGGCTGCAAACTATTCTTTGACTATCTGTCTTGGTTTCCCTATTCCACTTGTCTTTGCTTACTGACCTGTCTCAAAATGATACCATAAACTTTGCATCCTGATGTTCCTGTCATTTCTTTTTGAGATGTAGGGTAGACAACAAAGTCCTAGCTTTGTATTACTGAGCCCAGTTGCAGACAAATTTTCAAATCCCAACCATACTCATTCTGTATCTGAAACTGATCTTCCCTGTGCTCTGCATTCCAGCAGCTACTTATTCTTCAGATACTAATAGTAAGAGACCCCAGAATGTGCTAAAAGTGAAGTTTTAAAAAGTATGATGCATATCAACAAACAACAAGTGCTGTCGAGGATATGGAGGAAAAGGAATCCTCGTGCACTGCTGGTGGGAATGCAGACTGGTACAGCCACTGTGGAGAACGGTGTGGAATTTCCTCAAAAAGTTAAAAATGGAACTCCCATTTGACCCAGTGATCTCACTTCTAGGAATATATCCTAAGAAACTAGAAACACCAATCAGAAAGGATATATGCACCCCTATGTTCATAGTAGCACAATTCACCATAGCTAAGATTTAGAAACAGACTAAATGTCCATCAGCAGGTGAACGGATTAGAAAACTGGTACATTACACAATGGAATACTATGCTGCTATAAAAAAGAAGGAATGCTTACCATTTGGAACTGCATGGATGGAACTGGAGAACATTATGATAAGTGAAATAAGCCAGTCAATGAAAGATAAGTATCACATGATCTCACTCATTTATGCATAATAAAAAACATTATAAACTGGTGAACAAAAATAGGTACAGAGGCAGAGCAGCATCAAACGGACTGTCAAATTACAGCAGAAATGCTGGGGAGGGTTGAAGGTGGGAAGGTAAGAGATCAACCAAAGGACTTTGTATGCATGCATATAAGCATAATGGACATAAGATACTAGGGGGTAGGGGAGACCAGGGGAAGGTCAATATGGGGGGAAAAGAAGACATATGTATTATTCTTTAAGCAATAAAATACAATTTTTAAAAAGTATGATGCGCTGTAACCAGTTTGGCTCAGTGGACAGAGCATCAATCTGCAGACTCAAGGGTCCCAGGTTCGATTCCAGTCAAGGGAATGTACTTTGATTACAGGCACATCCCCAATAGAAGGTGTGCAGGAGACAGCTGATTGATGTTTCTCTCTCATCAATGTTTCTAACTCTCTCCCTCTCCCTTTCTCTCTGTAAAAAATCAATAAAATAATATATTTATATTTATAAGTATTTATGTATAAAAGTACAATACATTATAAACCAGTTGTTAGAAGAGCTATTCAATTATGGAAAGAGAAGCTCCAGGCCCTGGGGTTCAAAGCCTGCCAGGGAATGTCTCCACTATTACTGTTTTGGTTTGCAAAGAAAGAGGCCATTTTTGTGGTGCTTAACTTAACTGTTAGTTCTTGTGATAAAGCCATAAACATTTAACAAGACCAGCTCAGGCATGCACATATACACACACACACATACACACACAACTAGTCTCTTAACTGGAAGAGAGTGACAAGAGAACTTTGAAAAGGTTTCTGTTCTTATTTGCACTTCCAGAAACTTAAAACACACACACGCTAGGTGAGAGACACTGGGAAGAATCAAATAATTTGTGGAGATGAGCCTTTTGAATTAGGCAATGATTACACAATTCACATGTTACCCAAAAAGGGCACACCCTGTGCTACCCTCTGTGATGGAAAAAGGCTCGGTGCTAAAGAGAAGAGGCAGAGGAAAAAGAAAGTTGTAGCTTTTATAGAAGAAATTTTTTCATTAAAGCCTAATACAGCTAGTGAATTGGGATTGGGGGATCCCCATGCTTCTTGCTTAGTGCCCCGCTGCTCCTCTCTGAGTACACTGGGCTGCACCAAGTATTGGTTTCTTTACCACTATGCTCATCTAATGGTCACACTCTTTGCATGATAAATACAACCCTAAAATCTGACATTCTCCTTTTCTCTCCTGGCTGCCTGCATTATGCTGGGATTTTCTAGAAGGCTTCTGCTTCTGCTTATGTTCTTGCCTCTGATTCTGCCCCGGGAGAACTCCTCACTGTTCTTGTTGCTCATGAACAACCAGAAGAGAGCAGCACTAAACTGGTCCCTGGGATCAGAAGTTAATTGGTGTCTCATGCTCCCCAGAAACCTGCCTGTCAGGCACAGGAAGCAAGTTTAAAGACAAAGGAGACCCCCCACGCCCCTTCCCCCTCATTATAATTCTTAGCTCTCACAGTCCTGTATCTATAGTTAAGTGCTCAATAAATATTTCATCTCAAGCTGCTGATTCATGAGCTAACCCCTTGTTCCATCCATGGTCAGGGCCAAATGATTCTTTAAAGAATCAAGTTGTTCCTATAGGCCTCCCTTGAGTGAAAAATGTGACAAATTAATTCATGAGTCAGACTCAAGCAAAGGTGAATTTGGATCTGAAATGTTCTTACAAACAAGAGGAATTGGACATTATCTGCCCACTCTGATGCCACAGCACATATTTTCCAGGACTGTGAATCAAATTCATTGAATCAAAATCACAGATGATTTAAGTTACACTCACCAAAAGACTGCAAGGAACCTGTGAATCCTCAGTTCAATGAAGGCACTAAAAAAGAGGTGTTGTCAATGAAATCCTATCTTGAGATTCAAGTTAATAAAGGAGAGTTGAGGAATCAGCATATGTGATTGTCAATAAGCACAGTTATGTGAGCAGGATGATCTTACATAGGAGCCTGGCCTGAGACTCGGGGGGCAGCCTCACTCTCCCAGAGACCTCTGGGCTGGACACATTGCTCAGGCAGGAAATAGAATGCATCAAAAAGAAAAATAAATAGAACTTGAGACTTAGAAATAACAGATAGTGACAGGAAGAACAAAGAAGGGCCCCCAAATCTAGAGGCCGAATAAATCGAGACAGAGAGGACAGTAAGGCAGGAGGAACTGGACTAGAGATACTAGGGAGATGATGAGTTCAGTCTTGACACTTGAGTGACTAAAAGCCATTCGGTATTTATTCGTCTATTGCTATGTAACAAATTTCCTCAAAACTTAGTGGCTTAAGCAACATGCATTTATCATCTCACAATTTCTGTGGGTTGAGAACCATTCACAACTTAGTTGAGTCCTTCTCTCAGGATCTTTCACAAGGTTACGATGAAAGTTGTCATCTGATACCGGTGGCCGCCTGAGGACTCAACCAGAGATGGGCTCACTTTCAAGCTGACTCATGTTGCTGGTGCCAGGATTCGGTTCCTCGTGTGCTGTTAAGTTGGCAGCCCTAGGTCCTGGCTAGTTGTTGGCTAAGGTCCACTCTCAGTCCCTCGCCATGTGGGCCTCTCCAACATGGCATCTTCATCAAAGCAGGCAAGACAAGAAGGCAACAGGTCTGCCAATGAGGTATAAAAGTCACACTCTTTTGTAACCTAATCACAGAAATGACATCTCTCAATGCTGGCAAAAGACTGCAAGGAACCTGTGAATCAGCAGTCTTCATTATATTTGTTAGAGCAAGTATTCAAGGTTGTGGATACCAGGAAACTGGGATCACTAGGGTGTGAATTAAAGTTTGGGTGCAAGGGATGAGTCATCTAAATGTAGGAAAGAACATAAAATTATCAAAGGAAAGAATATATATGTCAAGGCCTGTAGGATAAGACACATTTAAAAATAAGAACAAGAGGTAGAAAAACCTACAAAATGGAGAAAAGAAAAGTTGAGAGAATAATTTCATCAAATCCAAGAGCATCCCTTTTTTCAAAACCTTGGAGGAAAGTCATCTCCCTCAGGAAGCTTTCTTAGATTGATTTGGTTCCGCCTGATCTTTCGCTAGGCATTCACTCATAAGAGACCAGATCTGTTCTGTGCAAAGGCTACCAAGTTAAACGGGATCTCACCATGTCTCAAAGGAGCTTACAAATTAGGAAGTTATGACAAATTCATAAATATGAATATCAATAGTGGCATGAAGAGTGGTACACACGACAGAGGAGTCACAGAATTGCATAGTGAGAGAGGTTGCTTCCACTGGGGAAACTAAACTTCTGTATGTACCCAGCAAGGCTGCATTTGTTTCTTCTTGTTAACATACATCTGTACTTGGCTCCCAGGACATTCTGTGTGCCTCTGGTTTGTTTCCCCAGCTGGGTTCTATGCAGCTGAGTGAAAGCAGAGCCTGTATTTTCCAGACCTTCCCTGCACTCTTGTGGGGCCGAGAAGGTGTCTTGCATTGGTCAGTTCTCTGGAACTGCCTGCCAAAGAAAAACTTCCAGCAGCACACAAGGCACACAGAGACTACCTGAGAATGACTACAGTGTTGGAAATATGTTTTAATGTTTCAGCTCTGAGGAGAGAAAGGCCTTCATGGGAGACATGGTGTCTCTTCCCAGCGTGTTGTGAGGCTTCTGGTGAGCATTTCTTTACTCAGTGATTAAATTTCATTTCACAAAATCAATTCAGGAGAAAATCTGAATGAAACCATTAGTGAGACCAGATAAAACCATAGTCACTTTTTAAATACTACTGGAGGCCAACCACATTCCCGTCCAGCTCAGGCTCTATTTGAAACTGCCTGGAGCAGAAATTCCTGGGGACACACATTATCCATTGCCCTTTCTCTGGCTGGGCCCCCCCGGTTGTTGGTGTGAGGAGAACAGGTCCTAAAACTAAACATAAGAAGGAGTAAACTTGGACAAAAGAAAAAATAGGCATCAAGGATCACCTTTCTTCTGAGAAAAATAGGTTCTTTCCGACCCAGGGCTGAATTGAGGTGAACATCTCTCAAAACCACACAGGTGAGGCAAGAGGAAGACCCCAGAGCCCCATATTGAGGCAGGAGGAGGGAGCAGTTTGCTTTCAGCCCCAGGAGAGGTTGAGCAGATGACAGCTGTTACTGAGTATGACTGTCCCCAAAGAAAGCAGACTCTGGGCTGAACCTCTAATGATCTGCTTCCTGCATGTGGCATGAGAGATACTAATAAGAATTAGCAAGTTGCCAGCATCCCATCTATTACTCATTGATAATTTCTCTGGACTCCCAGGGCACCTATATCACTCCAAATACATCACAAAAATCACCACTGAAGTTTTTTTTTTTAACCCTTTTTGACATTTTATGAGGCAGGAGCAGAAATTCACTGTGGACAGTCTAGGACTGTGTCTGGAGATCAGGGGTCAGCTTTTTTTATTTTCTGCTAATACACAGGGGCTGGGCACTCAAACCGCCTCTTAGAGGTGAGCTGCTACACTGGCTGAGCTTGCCTGCTTGCTTATTGAGGCCTCAAGTCTTGAAGCGCGGACCAGCAGCATTAGCATGATGCCCATTAAAAATGCAGACTCTCAGCCCTTCACCAGATTAGCAGAATCAGATTCTACATTTTGTAAGACTCTTCCCCTGGATGATTCACATGTGCTTTAAGAAGTACTGCTCTAATTAATCCAAGAACTTATTCTTTGAAAGGATAAGAAGGATTGATGAAAACTTAGCAAAACTCATCAAGAAACAAAGAGAGAAATAAATACAATGGAAGATGCAATATAACAATGGATACCACAGAAATACAAAGGACTATAAGCAAATACTATGAACAACTATATGCCAACAAACTAGACAACATGAGCATAATGGATAAATTCCTAGAAACATACCCTCTTCCAAAATTCAATCAGGAAGAATCAGAAAGCCTGAATAGGCCAATAACAACTGATGAAATTGAGGCAGTAATTTAAAAACTCCTAGCAAACAAAAGTACTAGACCAGATGGATTTACAGGACAACTTTACCCAACATTCAAACAAGAACTAATGCCTACTCTCTTCAAACTATTTCAAAAAATTAAAGAAGAAGGAACATTTCCAAGTTCTTTTTATGAGGTCAACATTATTCTAATTCCAAAATCAGATAAAGACACTACAAAGAAAGAAAATTACATGCCATTATTCTGGTGAATATAGATGCTAAAATCCTCAACAAATATTAGCAAATCAGATCCAGAAATATATTTAAAAATTCATACACCATGATCAAGTGAGATTTATTCTGGGGATACAAGGCTGATACAATATTTGCAAATCAATAAAAGCTATGTATCACATAAACAAAATGAAAAATCATGTGATCACATTAATAGATACAGAAAAAGCATTCAATAAAATCCAGCGTTGTTTTTTGATAAAAACTCTCAGCACATTGGGAATAGAAGCATCATACCTCAACATAATAATGTCCACATGCGACAAACCTACAGCCAATATCAGACTTATTGGGCAAAAACTAAAAGCATTTCCCTTGTTCTTTGTCCAGGAACAAAATAAGGATGTCTGACAGCTTTCACCACTCTTGTTCAACATAGTGCTGGAAGTCCTAGCCACAGTAATCAGACAAGGAGGAGAGATAAAAAGCATCCAAGCTGGAAAGGAAGAAGTTAAACTGTCATTATTTGCTGATGACATGATATTGTCCATCGAAAACAATAAAAACTGTACCAGAAAACTACTAGACTTAATAAATGAATTTGGCAATGTAGCAGGATACAAAAATCAATATCCAGAAGTAGATGACATTTTTATACACCAGTAATGAATGCTCAGAAAGAGAAACTAAAATCAAAATAAAACAAAACAAAAATCTCATTTACCATTGCAAACAAAAAAATATAAGATACCTAGGAATAAATTTAATCAAGGAAGTAAAATGCCTATATACTTGGAAAGCTATGAGATACTGAAAAAAGAAATAGATGAAGTTACAAACAAATGTTCATGGATTGGAAGACTTAACATCATTAAAATGTCCATAGTACCCAAATAAATCTATAGATTCAATGTAATCCCTATTAAAAACCTAATGACATACTTCACAAAGCTAGAAAAAATACTCCAAAAATTTATATGAAACCATAAAAGACCCTGAATAGCTGCAGCAATCTTTAGAAAGAAGAATGAAATAGGAGTGCTCCTAATACCAAATATCAAACCATACTACAAAGCCATTATAATCAAAACAGCTTAGTACTGACACAAGAACAGTCATACAGACCAATGGAACAGAAGAGAGACCCCAGAAATTGACTAGAGGCTGTGTTCATAAAATTTGTGCATGGGGTTTGGGGGCTGTCCCTCAGCCCAGCCTGCACCCTCTCCAATCTGGGATACCTTGAGGGATGTTTGACTGCCCATTTACAATCCACAACTGCTGGCTCCCAACTGCTTGCCTGATTGTCCCTAACCACTTCTGCTTGCCAGCCTGATCACCCCCTAACCACTCCTCTGCCAGCCTGATTGATGTTTAACTGCTCTCCTGCCAGCCTGATTGCCCCTAACTACCCTCCCCTGGAGGCCTGGTCACTCCTCACTGCTCTCCCCTGCAGGCCTGGTCCCCTCAACTGCTCTCCCCTGCATGCCTGGGTCCCCCTCAACTGCCCTACCCTGCAGGCCCAGTTGCCCCCAACTTTCCTCCTCTGAGAGCCTGGTCCCTTCCAAATGCCCTCCTCTGCTGGCCATCTTGTGATGGCCATCTTGTGTCCACATGGGGGCAGGATCTTTGACCACATGGGGGCAGCCATCTTGTGTGTCGGAGTGATGGTCACTTTGTATATTACTCTTTTATTAGATAGGATAGCTAAGATTTGGAAACAGTCCAAATGCCCATCAGTAGATGAATGGATAAAAAAAGTTGTGGGACATTTATACATGAAATACTATGCAGCTATATCAAAGAGGCATCTCTTATTCTTTGGGACAGCACGGATTGACCTGGAGACTATTATGATAAGTGAAATAAGCCAATCTAAGAAAGATGACTATCGCAAGATCTCACTTATTTGTGGAATCTAATGAACAAAATGAATTCATCAACAAAATAAGAACTGAAGAAGGGAGGCATGAAACAAACTGACATAGCTCGATGTGAGGGTGGGGGGATAAGAAGAGATAAACCATGGACAATAAGGTGGTGGAGAACTGGAGTGGGAGGGTATGGGCTGGACAAATAGGGGTAAAGGGGGAAAATGGGAGACATCTGTAATAGTGCCAACAATAAATATATATATATATATATATATATATATATATATGATTTAAAAATAGATACTGCTCTAAACGAGTAAAGTCATTTATAAGAATCTCTCCCAAAGAAAGGATAAGATGCATACATAGCTTGAAGTACTGCTTACACAAAGACTTGGAAACCAACCAAAGTGTGGAAGGAGTATGTATGGTGCCTATTGCATGACACTGGAGAAACAGGAGTGAGATAAAGTCCTAAAATGTGGTTCATTTTTTAAGATGGAACATTACACAGCCAGTTTTAAAATAACCCTTTCTTAAATTCGCCTTCTGTTGGAGATCGTTTTCCTGCCTGCCAGGTTGGCTCAATTATTGTGATTCTCTCCAGGCAAACAATTCTGCTGCGGACATTTCCTATTGCTAAACAAATAAACACAGAAGGGTCTCAGGATGGGGCATACCAATATGTGTGAAACAAATTGACATCCACCAAGTGACTGTTTGCTTTCACTTTATCCTCCAATTTCTCCATTCCCCAGGGCAATCAATCTAATCTCCATAGTGTTCAGTGGATTTATGTCACTGTATCCATTTTTTTTTCTTAAAAGGAAGACAACTCAAAGAAGCACATTTGGTTTAAGCAAACATAACTTTATTTAACTATGGCCAAACAAAGAGGGAATGTCCCAGAAAATACAGCAATATTATCTTCCCAGCCCAGGGCTTGGTGTTAGGCTACACAAAATAGTTGCCTGTAAATCATTGCTTTGCTTAGTGTTATCCAAACACAGCAAAGTCACTCACACAACACTTCTAACAATAAGGTAAAGTGTCAGTAAAAATAAACAATACCCTGACAATACAGTCCCCAGACAGAGGGACTTGTCTGCATCACAACCGCGCCCATTGGCCCTACAGTGCTCACACCTTAGGGGCCCACAACTAAAACCACCTTTCCTCTTAGAGAGCGATGGCTGCTGAAAATGAAAGTCCAGCTGAATCCCATCTTGTTGGGTGTGTGTGTGTGTGTGTGTGTGTGTGTGTGTGTGTGTGTGTGGTGTGTGTGTGTGGTGTGTGTGTGTGTGATGTGTGTGTGTGTGTGCTTTAATATGTTTCCTCCTGGCTCACTCAAACCTTTTTGCCCTTCTCTAGCACTCCCCATCCCTAATTTAGTCTGTTTTCATTCTCTCCCATCCTTACTCATTTCTCACTCACTGATTCATTCAGAACCCAAGCCCCATATTGTGTGGGGTGTTCATGTCTCAAGTGATCCAAGGAGCTCACTTCCCACGTGGGGAGAGAGGCATGAACAAAGCCAGACTACCTAAGTGTCCATGATGACATCAGTATTGGGAAGTCACATTTCTCTTTAATAAAGAAAACTGGCCTTTCCCAGCTTGGCTCCCGTTCTCCTTAAAGCTCCTGTTTTGCCTGCTTTCAGCACTTGTTCCAGCACTTGTTGAATTCTCTCCCTCCATCACTTTGAGGCAGCCTTGGTCTGCATCCTGGGCCCACTCTGGATACCTCCGTGCCTGTGTCCCTCCTTATGGTGTCTCCACCTGGCTTCCCTCCATCTCTGTCTGCAACACTTGATTCTCTCCTACTTTATCACAGAGAATTCTTTCCCTGCCCACGTCTTTCTCCAGATTCTCCCTCAGCAATCTGAAAGCCTATTCAGTTGATTGCTAACCAAGAGCCACCCAGGAGAGTATTCCTGATTTGGTCAGGACAAGTGATAATGTTGTAATAGAATCAAGTTCTCAAGCAGAAGCCTTTCCCTAATAACTTCTCTAAGCAGAAGGATGCAATAGAGATTTATTTTATTCACACTTGGACTCACGACACATGTCTACACACACTCAAACACACACACACATCCATTCATCCACACTGACATAACAGTCACACATGCACACACATACACATTCTCACACACATTCGTAACACTGGTGAACTCACACATGCAGACACACACACGAACAAATTCATACACGAATGCACACACACACACTAACAAATTCATACACGCATGCACACACACACACTAACAAATTCATACACGCATGCACACACACACACTCTCTAGAGGAAGGAAATTGAGTTTGACTTTTCATCTTTTCCTTCCTGCTACATACAGTTACAAGCAAATATGATAAGTGCTATCATCAAAAGCTGTTTTATCATGAAGCTAATGAAGCTTAAGCATTGGAACTCCTTGCTTGCACCAGCCTCAGAGTTACTGGGAATGTCTGAGTAGATACAGGCAGTCAGGTTACAAGCAGAAAGCATTTCTGGAAATGTGCCTAAAATATCTCTGAGAAAGAGACCTGACTTCTTTTAAAGATATATATATTAGGGGGTGACGGTGGTGGAGGATGTCCCTTAGCCCAGCCTGCACCCTCTCCAATCTGGGACCCCTCGAGAAATGTCCAACTGCCCGTTTAGGCCTGATTCTACTGGGATCGGGCCTAAACGGGCAGTCGGGCATTCTTCTCACAATCCAGGACTGCTGGCTCCCAACTGCTCACTTGTCTGCCTCCCTGATTGCCCCTAACTGCTTCTGCCTGCCAGCCTGATCACCTGCTAACCATTACCCTGCCAGCCTAATTGATGTCTATCTGCTCCTCTGCCAGCCTCTTTGCCCCCAACTTCCCTCCCCTGCAGGCTTGATCACCCCCAACTGCCCTCCCTTGCAGGCGTGGTCTCTCCCAACTGCCCTCTGCTGCTGGCCTGTTTGCCCACAACTGCCCCCCTTGCAGGCCTGGAACCTCCCAATGGCCCTCCCCTGCTGGCCATCTTGTGGTGGCCATCTTGTTTCCACATGGAGACAGGATCTTTGACCACATGAGGGAAGCCCTCTTGTGTGTTGGAGTGATGGTCAATCTGTGTATTTCTCTTTCATTAGATAGGATTAGAGACCCGTTGCAGGAAAATTCCTGCAAGAATAGAGCTTCCTGCGGCCTGAGCAAAGCTCCCTCCCTTCTCTGCTGCCTCGCTCCCTTCTCCACTACCTCGCTCTTTCCTATCTCTGCTGCCTTGCTCACTCCCTTCTCACAATAAACAAGGAAAAAGCAAACCAAAATCCCTAAAAGATATACAGCCACAATTATATTGCAGATAAACAGACAAATCTATTTCTGGAGGCTGAACCCCGAGAGGGAGAGCAAGAAGGGTCCCAAGATTAAGAATTCTTGGCAGCTGCTGGGACGTTCTTGCAATCTCTCTCATGCTTTCAAACCCACCACACACAACTAGGCTTCCCCAGAATGGGACTTGCCTCTTCAACAAATTAAACAACAACAAAGAGATACGAAAACATCAACATTCTATACAGGTGCACAAAACACACTAAAAGTTTACACCAGAGAATGTCTAGCAATAAATTTACCAAGCAGTGTCTTTTGTCCCCAGTTTGGGAACTGCCCCTCTTTAGAATTTCAGTCTATTCCCAAGATGGACTATTCAAAGAAAAAATAAATTAATTAAAAAAAATAATAATGATGATGGGTTGGGGACTTTTCTTGTTGCCTCTAAATCAGAGGCATACTACAGTGAAAAACAGGGTGTAGACTTTTATTAACTTTTATATTTCTGAGAGTCTCTAATTTTTATTAATTTCCATCTATTGGAAGAATTTATTTTCTTAGAAGCTTCTAATGTTCAAATCAAGATATGCTTCCCATATACTCATTCAGTTTAATTTCAGAGCTGGCATTTTCTAATTTCTGCATGCAAAATATTAACATAGGCACCCCAAATAAAACTGCATTTTGGCCATTTCTCAGTTAATATTTTCTGGTTAAGTCTTCTCATTTCTGTAACGTACTTGCAAGTAAAGGCTTCCTGCCAGGAGGGCTAAGTGAGGGCTGGGGTCTTGGGCGCTTCTAGCCTTGGAGGCACAACTTCCCATGTTAAAAATTTATTTCTGTGTATCTGTAGTCTGAGCAAACTTTAGATATGTTATGTAGTGGGTCAAACGTGGCCTCTGTTTCTCTCCCGGCTGTCTAAAACCACAGGAGAGTTTCGGGGGCCGGGCAGACCAAGCCTTATGGTGGCCCTTAGATAAGCCATTTAACTAATCAGAGCTGCACTGAGACTTCCAGACGGGGCTCCTGCATTTCTGACACCTCCACAGAGATTCTTAGTCACTAAAAACACCCCAAAATCAGATTATTCAAAAAGAAAAGAAATGTTTTCCTTTATCTCGGGAGCTGAGTGAGTTCAGCTCATTTACACGGGAAGGTGTTTTGCTCACACGCCCAGCGATTTTAATGGCTGAGCCACTCATTTTCCTCCTGTCCCGCCTTAGCCTTGGACTCTTTTTAACCCTGGTTCCACCTCGAGGGTTTCCAACACAGCTCAAAATAAACTCAGCAAGGGGAAAGGTCCCAACACAAGAGAGCACTTACCACGTCCACCCAAAGGGCGTAGAATCGGTGGGCTCAATGGGCCCTTTTGCTAGATCCTAGCACCCGAATCCGAGACCTTGGATGGTCCCAGGTAAGTTCTCTTTGGAATCCTGCCACGACTACGCCAATTAATGATAAAAAAAAAAAACAACAACAACAACAAAAAACACTGAAACCTGTAAAGAATTTTAGTGAGTTTATTTTGAGCCAAACTGTCGACATATGCCGGGAAGCAGAAATCAGCGAATTGAGATAATGCTCCAAGGAATGGCGGCTTACAACTGTATTTACGCATTGCAATCAAAGGAAAGAGCCGTAGGTGATCACAAGAAATTCATTGGTGATTGATTACAGAGGTGGGATAAGCAATCCCACCTGGGATAGGATAAAGTAAAGTGATGGACACACACTTTGGTGAATGTAGGAACAATTAACACGATAATGAAGGAATCTGTGGTATCCATCCCGGCACCCAGGACACCTGGCTGTGCCCCAGGGGCTCCAGAAAAAAAAAGGAAGTTACAATTTACCAGACTTCTCGCAGATGTGTTCTTAGAAGCAGAAAGGCAAAAGAAAGGCTAATGGCTCAGCAGAAAGATCTAAGCTGATCTTTGTCAGGGGAAATACTGGCCCAGGACAGGACTACCCACTATAACCTGTTTGTAGTTAAATATTTAATTTTAAACCATCTTTTGTGGTTATTTTATGTTTCTGAGTTTACAAGACCACCATGCAGGGCTCCCTTGAGCCTGTCAGGCCAGCATGTGGCTCTTTTTGTCCACAGAGCTAGGAAAAAGAAGACAGGTGAGAATCAGGGGCCCTATCAGGGGTAGGATCCAGGTAGCTAAAGGGCTTTGGAGCCAGCCAAAAAGAGAGTTGTCCTGAAATGTCCTGCACGTAATTCTTCACTCAGCTCAGTCAGGTCTGCACGTTCTGTTCCACCAGGCTGGACTCGATGTAGTAGCAGCATTCTTGAAGGAACATGCAGGTTCCTCCTCTTTCTGCAGTGAGGGCCCTTCGGTTCTGCAGGGCTGTTTGGGCTAGCGATGTTACTTGCTGCTGCGGGGAGGCCCTTGTCTCTGGGTTCCTGGAGGAGTCATGAGCGGGACGGCAGCCAGCAAAGGTCCGGGGTCTCAGGATTCTGGTGAATTCAAGACCAGACAGATCTCTCCCACCTTCTGGTTGGTGAACATCTGTATTCTGCTCTGCAAGAAACCAGTGAAACAATGCCTGAGACGTGGGCCAAACAAAATTAAGAGTATAGGCACCAGTGGCCAATAATGCGAGGAGCCATGGGATAAGTGAGTGGAAAACGGGGTATTTTCTGTGCTGGATGAGGGTGCAGCAGCATGGTTTCCCCAAGGGACTGGTTGGCGAAGTCTCGAGAGCGATCCTGTTGAGTCACTGGGAGGTAAAAGCTGGTCCTGAGGCTGCCACAGCATCACTTGTCTGGTTTTGCTGCTTTTCTGGGCCTGGAGCTGAAATACAACCTGGGGGTAGGTTCTTGAAGAGGACAGAGTCCTCCCGGCTGAAGGGCTGGTTCTCGGGAGCCGTGGTCGGCTGGTTCTGGCCTGGGCAGAAAACTGTCAGCGTGTTCCCAGTTGTCTGAAAAGGGCTTAAGAAGGTAGGGCTCCTTGGTTAAGGATTGGTGGCACAGAAGGTCCTGTAGTCTATGGGTGGAAAAGACCTGTAAGGGTTGCTGAAGGGAGCTTCTGGGCCTCTGGTGAGAACAGTGGCTGCAGACAGAGGCCAGAGGCAGGGTTGCCATCCCCGAATGGTGGGATCAAGCTGTCTGGACAGATGGGCAGCGAGGGTGAAGGCTGGTCCTAGAGGCTGGGTGAGGATCCCCAAGAAAGTTGTTCTCTAGGGAGGGTGGAGCTTGGGAGAGGGCGGGGTGAGAAGGCGCTGAGGCCAGAGCAGTTTTCAGAGCTAAAGGTTGATTTGACATCAGAACCCATGACCGAGATTTCGGAAGGGAAGAGTGGCCTGGAAAAGGGAAGGCAGGACAGGGAAGGCAGCACCCGTGTCTACCAGAAAGGAGACCTGCTCACCCGCTACCTGAAGCATTACCCTGGGCTCGGAGAGGGTGATGGGGGTGGTCGAATCCGGGCATCTTCAATCTTCGGCCAGTTCCAGCATGGCCGTCGGCTGGTCAGGACTGGAAGGACGGCCCCTCTGTGCTGAGACACGGAGGGCCCGTCACTCTCCCAGGGGCAGTCGCTTTTCCAGGGGCCGTTTTGACCACATGCCGGGCAGGGCTTGGTTGGAGGCCGGGGCCAGAGACACAGCTTGGTCCAGTGGCCTCGTTTCTGCACGTGAAGCATCCTCTGGGCGGTGCCCGTCCTCTTGTTGCGCCCCCACCACACACAGTCCCCTTTGGACCATGCGTAGCAGCCGTGGGCCTCAGGGCTGCAACCAAGGCCTGAGTTTGCAGGTTCACCTTCTGTCGAAGGCGGGCCTCCCTATCCGATTCTGCCTGCTCCTCACGAGCATTAAAAACCTTAAGTGCCATAGTCACTAGATCCCGGACAGGAGGAGGAGGGCCACCCTCTGCCTTTTTTTAACTTTATTCAAATGTCTGGGGCAGACTGCGAAGTGAAGCGGGTGGCGAAGACTGTTGCTCCGGCCGGGACCAGGGTCCGGACGAGTCTATGGGGTCGGAGCCTCAGTCAGCCTGTGAAGGAAGGCTCTCCTCCGGTCCCTGCGGAGCTTCCCTCAGCTTGTCAGGACTGACTGCCTTGAGGGAGACGGCCTGTAGGCTGGCTATCAGGAATTGGAGCGTCTGGTGGCCACGTCGTGCCTCTCGCCCTTCGGGTGTCTGCTGGGTGCCTCCAGCCTGGCCGGGCCGCGGGGAGAGGCGTCTGGAAGGCGGTCTGTCCCGCTCCTGAGACTGCCCCTTTCATCCACGTCCGGGTGGAAGAGAGTGACACGGATGTCCTGCCAGGGGAGGCCACAGGCCTGAGAAAGGGGTCGGAATCCCCGAGGAGCACGGGGGGGTGCGGAAAGGACCCCAGCCGCTTCCCAATCTGGGAGAGGTCCGACAGAGAGGGGGCACATGGCCCTGAGCAGCCCTCAGCCCTGCACCGTCCCGGGCAGAGGGGAGCCGCGGGTGTGCCTGCCGACTGGGGGGGGGGGGGGGGGGGGAGGTCCGCAGGTGAGGGAGAGGGCGGGGAGGGGCGGCGGAGGGACGCGGGGAGGGAGGGTGGAGGGAGGAGGGGCAGGGGCCCTGTGAGGGAGGCGGGTTCTCGGGGTCAGACCAGGCGGAGAGTGGAGGGCGTCTGCAGTCAGCGGGGTCCCCGCTCGGCGGGTCCGGGCTGGGGAGCAGGAGGAGCGGAGGGCGGGCGGGGGCGCAGAGAGACAGGCCGGACACGCGGGGCCCCGGGCCACGCCCGCTCGCGGGCAGGACTTGCCGAGGTCAGTGAGGGCGCTGGGCCCAAGTTGGGTCCGACCCGGCGGGCCCCGCCACAGCAGCCAGACCGGCCGGGGGCACCCCCCTAGCGGCGGTTCCGGATCGGGTCAGGAGCCAAGGCTGCGAAAACGGGACCGAAGGACAGCGGGGTTGTCTCCCCTACTTCCCGGGTCCGGGTCCGGGGTGAGGCCCACAGGCCGGCCCGAAGGGGCGGGGCTGTCCTCACCGCCCGGTTCGGACCCGGCCCGGAGGCCCGGAGGCCCGGAGGCCCGGAGGCCCGGAGGCCCGGAGGCCCGGAGGCCCGGAGGCCCGGAGGCCCGGAGGCCCGGAGGCCCGGAGGCCCGGAGGCCCGGAGGGCATGCGGAAGGCGGGCTCTGACGCCGAGTCTCAGGGATGGCGACACCGGAAGCCTCCAGCGGTCAGCGCGCTGTGGGACTCACCGCCGACGCCGCCAGCCAGTGGGGAGGCCGCGGGGAGGGAAGGGGGCCCGAACGGTGAACAGTCAAGTGGGGTGCTCTCGGCTCCCTCCCGGTTCAGGCTCCAGTGTGAGGTCTGTAGCGCAGGAAACACACACACCGTCCGGGCTTTGGAGGGGGTTTCAGCCTTGCGCTCCTGGGCGAAACTCATTGGTCCGAGGGTGGGCGGGAAGCCGGCACCCCAAGGGGGAGTCGGCATTTCTTTATGCAGCAGTTTAGTGCGGGCGGGGCGGAGGGCATGAGGGGGCTTAGGAAGGCGCCAGCTATCTGTTTATCTCTGTTACCATCTACCTTGCCGATGCATGCATCATCTCTGGACTTCCCCCTTTGCCTAACACATATAGGGTTGGATAGAAGTAGGATTACAATTGTGAGTACACAAAACAGTTTATTCTCATATTATTATTTACTAATTATTGTATTATTTTCCATTTGAAAAACTGTAAGCTTACTTTTCTCCCACCTTGCATAATGTGTTGTTAGGCCTATAGTATATATAAATGTAACATATGCATATATGCATATAATACACATACACACACACACACACACACACACACACACTAGTGGCCCAGTGCACAAAATTCGTGCATAAAGGAGGAGTGTCCCTCAGCCCAGTCTGCACCTTCTCTAATCTGAGACCCCTCAAAGCATGTCCTATTGTCGGTTTACAGGAACTGGGCCTAAACTGGCAGTCGGACATCCCTCATGCAATCCAGGACTGCTGGCTCCTAACCACTCACCTGCCTGTCTGCCTACCTGCCTGCCTGCCTGATTGCCTTAACCACTCTGCCTGCTGAACTGCTTGCACCCAACTGTCCTCCCATTGCCAGCCTGCTTGCCCTCTAATGCCCCCTACCAGCCTGCTCGCCCCCAACTGCCCCACCTCCTGGCCTGCTCACTCCAAACTGTGCACCCCCTGTTGTCCTGATCACCTCCAACTGACCCCCACTGATGTCCTGCTCATCCCCAACAGGCCCCCATGCTGGTTTCCAATGGCCCCACCCTCTATCAACTTGATCACTCACAACTGCCGTCCCATCCTGGCCTGATCACCCACAACTGCCGTCCCCTCTTGACCTCTAAGTGCCTCTGCCTCAGCTCCGCCACCTTGGCTTTGTCCAGAAGAACGTCCAGAAGGTCTCCCAGGCTAATTAGCATATTACCCTTTTATTAGTGTGTGTGTGTTTGTGTGTATGTGTGTGTATATATATACAGAGGGGATAGGTTAATTGTATTAATTCTTCTCTAAATGTTTGATAGAATAAAGTGGTGACACCATGTAGGTAATATATTTATGATTAATTCAACCTCTTCATTTGTCATATAGGTCCATTTGTATTTTTTATTTCTTTTGAATCAGTTCAGGAATTGTCTTTCTAAGAATTTGTTCATTTCATCTCAGTTATTGGCATACAATTGTTCATAGTATTCTTTTTTAAAAATTTTTTTATTTCTGTAAGGTTGGCAGTAATAGTTCCTCTGTCATTTATGATTCTCATAAATTGTCTTCACCTACCCCCTCTGTGCTATTGTTTAGGTAGTTACTTCTAAAATCAGTTGAGAGAAGAAAAAAAAACTATAGACTAATATATCGTATGCATGTGGACACAAAATACTAGCAAGTTAAATTCAGCAACCTATAAATTGAGTTATACATCATTAACCAGGTGGAATTTATTCCAGGAATGATGGTTAATTGAATAAACTAAGTTAACAGAATATATTAATAGATTCTATATAAAATTTAAGTCATCATCTCAATAAATGAAGCAACAGCATTTGACAAAATCCAACATGCTTTCCTGATAAAAAGTACTCAAAAGATTAGGAGGGAATTTTCTCAATCTGATAAAGAGTATCTCCAAAAAACCCACAGCTAACATCATACTTAATGGCAAAATATTGGATAATTTCCACCTAATATAAAAAACAACATGAAGATATTCATTTTTATCTTTCAGCATTTCTATTAAACATTGTATTTGTGATGCTAGCCAGGACAATTAGGCAAAATTTCCTTTTGGAAAGGAAGAATGAAAGCATTTAATTTATGGTTGCTTAGGACTGGGGAATGGGGGGTAGAATGGTGATAGCTAAAAAGTACAATGTTGTGGATTTTTTAAGTAAAGGTTACACATTTATGTGTGATTATATTAAAACCATTGAATTAGACACTTAAATGGGTGGATTGTATGGTATGTGACTTATACTCAGTAAAACTATGTCTATTGTTTATTTTTTTATTAAATTTGCCAGAGGCCCAATGCCTGAAGATTCATGCAAGAATGAGCCTTCCTTCCCCTGGCTGCCAGCACCACCTTCCCTCTGTCCCAGAGCCACCTTTCTGCCTTTGCTTCAGCCCAGAGTGCCTTTCTGCCTTCCCATGCTGCCCAGAGGCCTGGAGCTGCTGAGGCAGTGAGGAACACCTTTGTTGTCACCATGGTGATGATGCAAGCATCCTGCCCTGCCCCCAGCTGCTTGACACCTGCATATGCAAATTAACCCACCATATTTGGTGGGTTAATTTGCATACTCATTCCTGATTGGCTGGTGGGTATCATGAAGGTATGGTCAATTTGCATCTTTCTCTTTTATTAGTGATCATATAGGTTTTGGTGTGGGTTTCTATGTTACAAGATCTGTATATTGCACCATGTGCCCACCATCTAAAGTCAATTCTTCTCATGTCACCATATATTAGGACCCCCTTCTCTTCCTACCCCCCTTCGCTTTAGCAACCACCATACTGCTCTTTGTGTTCATGAGTTTTGATTTTATATCTAACATATGAGTGAAATCATATGGTTCTTAACTTTTTCTGACTTATTTCATTTAGCATAATATTCTCAAGGTCCATCCATATTGTTGCAAATGGCAGTATTTCCTCCTTTCTTATGGCTGACTAGTATTCCATTGTGTATATAGAGTCAACCAACCAGATAGGAGATGATACTTGCAAACAGTAGCTCTGACAAAGGTTTAATTTCCAAAATATATTTTTTTAAAATTCAATACCAAACAAACAACCCAATCAAAAGTAGACAGAGGACCTGAATATACATCTCTCTCAAGACATACAAACAGCCAATAGATATATAAAAATATGTTCAACAATTAGGGAAATGCAAATCAAAACTACAGTGAGATACCACCTTAAACCTGTTAGAGTGGCTTTTATCAACAAAACAAGCAATAATAAGTATTGGAGAGGCTGTGGAAAAAAAGAAACCTTCATTCACTATCATTGGGAATATAGACTGGTACAGCCACTATGGAAATCAGTCTGGCCATTCCTCAAAAAATTAAGAATAGAGCTAGCATATGACCCAGCAATCCCTCTCCTGGGCATATACCTGGACAATCTGAAAGATGTATTTGGAGAGATATTCATCGCCTATATTTATTCCAGTGACATGGAAACAACCAGAGTGTCCTGCAGTAGAGGATTGGATAAAGTAAAACTTTGTTTAAAAAATAAAAGAGTGGCCAAGGAAATAAGAGAACTAGAAGAAAGGATGGTGAAAAATAAAAGAGAGGGTAATCAACAACATTAACTCACCAGAGTTCAAGTTGAGAAGAAAAATAGTTTAGACTTAGTGATTATCAAGACAATTGATGACAGTCAAAGAAAAAATGCCCTTTTATTTTGCCAAAGCCTACTGTTCATCCTATGCTCTCAATCACTTTTTTTTCCTGGATCTTATTTTTAAAATGTCTTCTCTACCTTTTATATATTTAATCATCAATCATAGTTTCTTTTCATTCAGCAAATATTATAGTACCTATCATGTGCCAGGCATTCCTCTGGCCACAAGCAGACCTGTGTCTGGACCTTGTTGATAAGAACATTGTCATGTGGCCATCGTTATCTGCAAGGAAGGTTATCTGGAGATCAAGTATTTTCATTTTCCAATTTCAATGGTAGAAGAAAGACATAGGTGAAAAGACCTCGAATAAGTATTGAATGAATTAATCTATATTTTCTTTCACATATTAAAAAATAAAACTTTGAATAAAATTTGAACACCAATTATTTTCATAGCTGTTGAAGAGTTCAGATACTCTTCTCTAATTCTTTACCATTTGTTAACTTCTCAGGCCAAAAAACTGGAGTTACATTTTTATTTCTGCCTTTTAGTAATGAATTGCATCCAATTTCTGAGCACATCCTATGAAACAAACTCTTCAAAATATATCTCTTCATCTCCACTGCTACCCCCCTAATACAAACACCCACCATCTCTCATCTGGCCTATTACCACAATCTCTTAACAGCGTTCCCCTTCTTTCACTCCTGCTTCCCACAGTCTATTCTTCACAGCACGGCTAGAGTGACCATCTGGAAACAGATCTGATCATGCCCTTGCCTTGTTGGACAGGCTCAGACTGCTTATCACTGCACATAATATCGAATCTATGGAGGAATAGATGATCTTTCCAATAAATGGTGCTGAGTCAAATGGCTATTCATACATATAAAATTAAAGCTTGACCCCTACCTCATACCATTCAAGGAAATGAAGTCCAAATGGACTATATACCTAAATGTGAAAGTTAAAATAATGAAATTCCAAAACAAAAATCTAAGATTTTTATTAGCTTTGAATAGAAAAATATTTCTTAAAAATAATACAAAAGGCATTAACAAAATAGCTACATTAAAATTAAGACCTTCTCCTTTTAAAAGACATAATTAAGAAGATGAAAAGACAAACCACAAAGTGAGAGACAATATTTGCAATAGGAATATTTGATCAAGAGTTTGTGTCCAGAATATATAAAGAATTCCTGCTTAAAGAAGAAAAAAAAAGACAATTAAAAGAAATAAATGGCCAAAACACTTGAATTGGTAGCTCACAAAAGAAGGTATCTTAATGACCCACAAACCTATGAAAAGATGTTTAACTTCATGAGTTATCAGTGAATACAAATTGAAATTATAATGGAAAATCATTACATACATAGCAGAGTGGCTGAAACAAAATAGACAAACTATTCCAAGTGTTAGCAAAAATGTAAAGCAATTGGAACTCACGTAAAATGACAGTAGGAGTAAAATTGATACGAGCTCTTTGGAAAACTAACTTTATACATGAGTGAGCAGTTCCACTTCTGGATTTGTACCCGACAGAAACAGACACCCATGTACTGAAATACACGTTCAGGAATCCTCACAGCAATTGTGTTTGTAGTAGCCAAACAACGGAAATAACCCAAATGGGTAGATTCATTACTATGGAATATTCACACAATAATGTATAAGGCAGAGGGGGACAAAAGTAGTTTTACAGCTGTTCATATGGAAAATAGTACAATAATTAATAAATAATAATATAAGAATAAATTTTGTTACAACTGTAAACCTACACTTTGCCCTGCTCTGTATAGCAACATGAATGAACAAATAACTATGTTACACAATATGAAGCAATCACACAAAAAAATGCCAAATGAATGAAACCAGACTTAAAGAATGATTTCATTTAAAATCATTTCACCCCCAGTGCACAAATTTCATGCATTGGGTGTCTAGTAAACAATAAAATGTTTAGTATTCTAAATTACTCATATATTCATATTCTCTGATTCTTAAATAAAAATATTTCACATAAAATTGATAGCAGATATAGCCTCTGAATTAGGGAATAGAATTTTGCCAAATATTCCTTATCAACTTGAAAAAGCAAATGTTTGAGGATTAAAAAGAATATTTGCTTTAAAATACCAAGAACAATAAGAATTTATTAAGGAGAAATAATTTGGTTATCAGTTTTTATTTTATTTTTTTAATAATTATATTTTTAAATATATATTTTTTATATATAAATATATATATATATTTTTTAAATTATAATGAAGTATTTGGAAGTGAATTTAGGGCATGAGAATGTCTTAAAATATCTGAGAACTTTTTTTAATTTAATTTTTATTTTTTTAATAAATTTTTATTGTTAAGATTATTACAGTTCTTCCTCTTTTTCCCCCATAGCTCCCCTCCATCCAGTTCCCACCCCACCCTCTGCCCAACCTCCCCCACCACTGTCCTCATCCATAGGAGTATGATTTTGTCCAGTCTCTTCCCACACATCCCACACTCCTTTCCCCCTGAGAATTGTCAGTTCACTGCCGTTCTATGCCCCTGATTCTTTTATGGTCACTAGATTATTCTGTTCATCAGATATTTTATTCACTTGATTTTTAGATTCACTTGTTGATAGATATGTATTTGTTGTTCATAATTTTTACCTTTACCTTTTTCTTCTTCTTCCTCTTCTTAAAGAATACCTTTCAGCATTTCATATAATACTGGTTAGTTTTTTCTTATCTGTGAAGCTCTTTATCTGACCTTCAATTCTGAATGATAGCTTTGCTGGGTAGAGTAATCTTGGTTGTAGGTTCTTTCTATTCATCATTTTAAATATTTCTTGCCACTCGCGTCTGGCCTACATAGTTTTTGTTAAGAAATCAGCTGACAATCATATGAGTACTCCCTTGCAGGTAGGTAACTGTTTTTCTCTTGCTGCTTTTAATATTCTTTGTTTTTTGCTCTTGCCATTTTAATTATGATGTGTCTTGGTGTGGTCTTCTTTGGATTCCTTTTGTTTGGGGTTCTGTGCACTTCCTGGACTGTAAGTCTATTTCTTTCACCAGGTAGGGGAAGTTTTCTGTCATTATTTCTTCAAATAGGTTTTCAGTATCTCTCTCTCTCTCTCTCTCTGCTTCTGACATCCCCATAATTTGGATGTTGGTACACTTGAAGTTGTCCAAAAAGCTCCTTACACTATTTTCAAATTTTTGGATTCTTTTTTCTTTTTGCTTTTCCAGTTGGGTGTTTTCTGCTTCTTTATATTTCAAATATTTGACTTGATTCTTGTGATCCTCTAGTCCGCTGTCGGATCTCTGTATATTATTCTTTATTTCAGTCAGTGTATGCTTAATTTCTAGTTGGTCCTTTTTCATATTCTCAAGATTTGACAGTCTCTGGAAGAGTCTTGAAAAACCTTATAACTATGGTTTTTAACTCTATATCCAATCTTTGTTATTGAAAGTATCACATATGTCCCCCTTTTCTCCCCCATTGATCCCATCCAGCCCGTCCCCTCCCCCTACCTTCACCACTGTCTATGTCCATGGGTTATGCGTACTGGTATATGCATATAAAATCTTTGGTTGATTACCTCCAACCTACTCATCCTTCCCTCCAAGATTTAAAACTAGGTTATCAGTTTTTTTAAAGTGGTCTAAGTGCCACAAGGAAGTAGGAATAGATCTATACAGATTTTAGGGAAGAAAGAGATGGTTTCTGGATGGGGTAATCAGGGAGGGCTCCAGATGGGCATAAGTGTTTGAGCTGAACCCTGAGGAATGGGACAGATCCCCAGATCCCCACGGACAGAGATGGGGCAAACATTGAAAGCAGAGGTAAACCAGGAAAAAAGACAGCCCATGCTTCAAGGTCACAAAATCTTTCACAGCCGGGACTTTGGGACAGGGCTGGTGTGAAAGGTGGCAGACGACAAAATTGGAAAATCAGAGAGAATGGGAGGGGACCTTTGGGAGGGAGGTCTTTTTTTAAATTCTTTATTTTTTAAAGTATACATATGTCCCCTTTTTTCTTCATTGATCTCTCCCTGGCCTGCCCCCTTCAACCCTCCCCCAGCAGAGACCTTCACCCCACTATTGTCTGTACCCATTAATTATGCTTATATGCATACAAGTTCATTGGTTGATCTCTTCACACCCATCCACCCTCCCTGCCTTCCCTCTGAGGTTCAACAGTCTGTTTCTTGCTTCTATGTCACTGGATCTATTAACATCATTTTATGTTGTTTCTTAAATTCCACATATGAGTGAGATGATGTGATACTTATCTTTCACTGACTGGCTTATTTTTCTTAGCAAAAGACTCTCCAGGTCCATCCATGCTGCTGCAAATGGTAAGAGTTCTTTCTTTTTTACAATTGCATAGTATTTCATTGTATAGATGTGCCACTGTTTTCTTATCCACTCATCTGCTGATGGGCACTTAGGCTGTTTCCAAATCTTAGCTATGGTAAATTGTGCTGCTATGAACATAGGAGTGCATATGTTCTTTCGGACTGGTGTTTCTGGTTTCTTGGGATATATTCCTAGAAGTGGAATCACTGGGTCAAATAGCAGTTCCATATTTAATTTTTTTGAGAAAACTCCAAACTGTTCTCCACAGTGGCTGCACAAGTCTGCATTCCCACCGGCAGTGCACGAGTGTTCCTTTTGCTCCATATCCTGCTCAGCATTTGTTGTTTGTTGATTTGTTGATGATAGCTATTCTAACAGGTATTAGGTGATACCTCATTGTTGTTTTGATTTGCATCTCTCAGATGCTTAGTGACTTTGAGCATTTTTTATATGCCTCGTGGCCATCTGTATGTCCACTTTAAAGAAGTGGCAATTTAGGTCATTTGTCCATTTTTAAAATTGGATTGTTTATCTTCATTTTAAGTTGTTTGAGTTCCCTATAAATGTTGGAGATTAATCCCTTATCAAAAATAACATTGGCAAATATGTTTTGTTTGCTCTCTTGTTTTGTTGATGGTTTCTTTTGCTGTGCAGAAGCTTTTTATTTTTATGTAGTCCCATTTGTTTATTTTCTCCTTGGTTTCCATTGTCCTAGCAGGTGTATCAGTAAACATATTGCTATGAGATATGTCTGAAATTTTGCTGTCTATAAATTCTTTTAAGATTTTTATTGTTTATCATCTTATATTTAAATCCTTTATCCATTTTGAGTATATTTTTGTACATGGTGTAAGTTGGTGGTCTAGTTTTTTTGGGGGGGTTTGTATGTATCTGTCCAATTTTCCCAACACTACTTATTGAAGAGACTGTCTTGACTCCATTGTATGCTCCAGCCTTCTTTGTCAAATATTAATTGACCATAATGGCTTGGGTTGATTTCTCCAATCTCTGTTTTGTTCCATTGGTCTGTATGTCTGTTCTTGTGCCAGTACTAGGCAGTTTTGAGTACATTGGCTTTGTATCATAATTTGATGTCTGTTACGTGATTCCTCTAACTCTGTTCTTTTTCCTCAGGATTGCTGCAGTTATTCAGAGTTTTTTCTTTCATGTAAAATTTGGGAGAGTTTGTTCTAAGTCTTTGAAATATGCCATTGATATTTTAATAGGGATTGCATTGAATCTATAGATTGTTTTGGGTATCACAGACATTTTAACTATATTGATTGATTCTGCCAATCCATGAACACGATATATTCTACTTGTTTATATCTTCCTCTGTCTCTTTTTTCAAAGTCCTGTAGTTTTTCAAGCACAAGTCTTTTACCTCCTGGCTAACTTTATTCCTAGGTATCTTAATTTTTTGTATTGCAATGGTAAATGGGATTATTTTTTAGTTTCTCTTTCTGCGAGTTCATTATTGATGTATACAAACGTCATAGAATTATGGGTGTTAATTTTGTATCCTGCTACAAATTCATTAATTAACTCAAACAGGTTTTTTTTTTTTGGTGGAGTCTTTAGGGTTTGCTATGTACCATATCATGTCATCTGCTAATAATGACAGTATTAATTCCTCTTCTCTAATTTGTATGTCTTTTATTTCTTATTCTTGTCTAATGACTATAGCTAGCACTTCCAGTATTATGTCGAACAGGAGTATTGAAAATGGGCATCCCTGTCTTGTTCCTAATGAAAATCAAAGAACTGAATCCAAGACTACACTATCCAGCCAGGCTATCATTCAAAATTGAAAGTGAAATCAGTTGCTTCACAGACAATAATAAAAAAAAAAAGACTAAACAAGTTTATTACCAACAAATCAGCAATGCAAAAAAATCCTAAAGGGACTTTTGTACAAAGAAGTAATAGAAAGAGTGGGAAAAACACAACCATAAAGAATAAAAATGGCAACAAACAAATATGTATCAATAATAACTTAAATATAAATGGATTAAAATACTCCAATCAAAAGACATAGGGTAGCTGAATGGATAAGAAAACATAATCCATATATGCAAGAGACCCGCCTCAGAACAAAGGACTCACATAGTCTAAAAGTGAAGGGATGGAAAATAATTCTTCAGGCAAATGAAAATGAAAAAAAAAAAAGCTGGGCTAGCAATACTTATATCAAAATAGTCATGAAAGTGAAGGCCATAACAAGAAATAAGAAAGGTCACTTTATAGTACTAAAGGGAACAATAAAACAAGAAGCTATAACTCTAATAAATATATATGCACCCAATATAGTAGCATACAAATACATTAAACAAAACTTCAGGAAGATATCAAGAGAGAGATAGACAGCAAAAAATAATAGTAGGGGGCTTTAATACCACATTGACATCACTGGATAAATTTTCTAGACAAAAAAATCAACATGGAAATAGCAATCCTAAATGACACACTAAATCAGATGGAACCAATTGAAATTTTCAGAACATTTCAACCCAAAGCTACAGAATATACATTCTCAAGTACACCTGGGACATTTTCAAAGATAGACCACTTGTTAGACATAAACTAAGTCTTTACAAGTTTAAGAAGATTGAAACAATATCAAGCATCTTCTCAGATCACAATGGCAGGAAATCAGAAATCAACTACAGTAAAAACACTCAAAAACAATCAAATGCAATAAGGCTAAATTGCATGCAATTAAACAATGAATAGGGGGGGAAAGATGGCGGTGGGTCAGAAGGACGCGTAATCATTTGTGTCCCGGGGTAGACGGGGTGAGCAGCTGAGGGTCGCGGGGGGAGTGTTTGTTGGCGAGTGGGGGGACAGCAGGGCTTTGGGAGAAGGAGGGGGACTGCTTAGATTAGCCTCCCTCAACGGAGCAGCTCCGTGCGGCTCGGTTCTCTCCCGGATTCTGGCTCAGAGGCGGCTGCGCCATCTTGAGGGGGAAGAGCCTGAAGATTTTACAGTTGCAGTACCCACTGGGCGTCTGAGACCCCCACCTCCCCCCCAACATCGGTTCCTAGTTGGTGAAGAAGCGGACTCCGAGGAAACCTGTGCTCAGCCGCGGAAAGGTCAGGTTTCTCCTGGGGTTAAGGGAGCTGGTAACACAGGGAGAATCGCGCCTGGCGAAAAAAGAGGAAAACCCCGGCTGTTGGAGCCGGCAAACGTGGAAGAGGGTCCTCGGAGCCGGTGACAGGAGGGGGGGATACATAGAGGGCGACCCATTTGGACCTGAAGGAGAGGGCCAGCATGGCAGTTTGGGGAGGAAGCGGGCTGACAAACCCAAGGGGAGAAAGGGTTTCGCGCAAACATACGAGCAGGATGTGAGTTCGCGCGCCTGAGTTTGTCCTAAATCCGAATTTCTCAGCACTGAACGAGGAAGTGGGGATCCCCTGGTGGGGGAGAACCTGGGAGACCACAGGGGCAGGCTGTTTTTCTCACACTGGGGATCAGAACAGGTCCTCACCATTAGAGAGGCAGCTCTGGGGTAGCCTATTTCCACAAATCAGTAGTAAATACCATAGACATAGCAGGATTTTAGACCAGGCTAGAGAGGACCAATAGACCCGGAGGTCAATTCAGAAACACTGCCACCTAGGGGCTGAATCATAAATTGTCTCTTGTGTAACACAAATTAAGGAATCAATTTTATTTCTACTACTATTTAAAATTTTTAAGTGCCATTTTATTCCATCTTTATTCTACTCAGAGACTAGTGATATATAGTCTTTTTTCATCTACCCTTTAGTATCTCTTTAACCTACTTCAACTTCCCCCTTATGCCAGCACTCTCTTGCTAACCTTTCCTTAGTTAGTGTCTTATTCTCCTTACACTTTTTCTGGTTTAGATTTTCCTTATTCTCTCTTTTTAACCCCTAGTAAAATTTCACCCCACTTTTATATCCAATCTCCAACCACCTGCTCCAAAACCATACACATCTAATGCTTCTCTGACTTCACTATCCTAAAATGTTTTTCTCTCGGTCCTGCTGATGTTGTTTATATTTTATGCATATTTGTGAGATTGGTTTGGCTATTCTTTCCTTTTAATTTGTTTTGTGGGGCGGGAGTTGGCATTGTTTTGTGTATTGGTGATGTTTACATTGTTTTTTGATAGATTTAAGCTTCTGTGTTCCCTAACCTCCCTTGATATTAGTTGTTGTATGTAGTTTCTATCAGTCTCCAGGTACTAGTTGCTGGCTTTTGCTGGTATTAGTGGCGGTCCTCTGGAAGGTTTCAACCCATATTTATAGTTTACTCCCTTTTCCTTTCTTTTTACTCCTCCCCTTTTTCCCAACTTTATTTTGGCATTCCCTTTCTTCCTTCCTTTCTTCCTTTCTTCCTTTCTTTCTTTCTTTCTTTCTTTCTTTCTTTCTTTCTTTCTTTCTTTCTTTCTTTCTTTCTTCCTTTCTTCCTTCCTTTCTTTCTTTTTTTCTTTCTTTATTTTGTGTGTGCGAGTGTGTTTTCTCTTACTCTCTCTTACCCCACCTATCACCTAATTTACCTTCCTCTGGCAATCACTTTTAATTTGGAGTTACCAATACTGTGAATACATTCTTCTTCTGTGTCTGGTGTGCTGCACCTGGTTGTGTTGTAGTCTGAGCCTTTAAATCAACACAGGAGAGTGAGAACTACATAACAAGACACACAGAGAAGGAAGACTATGGGGAGACAAAGAAATAGCCCACCAATGAAAGAAAAGCAAGCATCACCAGAAAAAGAGGTAACCAAAATGGAAGCAAACAACCTGTCAGAGAGAGAGTTCAGAGAAATGGTCATAGGGTGGATGAAGAGAACAGAAGCCAATACAAGTAAGAACCAGGAGGAATTGAAGAGGAATCAAGAGGAAATGAAGAAGAGCCAGGAAGAAATGAATAAGAAATATGAAGAAATGAAGAATTATGAAGAAATGAAGACGAATTATGAAGAAATGAAGAATTATGAAGAAATGAAGAAGACCCAAGAAGAAATGAAAAGTGACATTGCTGAGGTAAAGAACTCCATAGAAAGTATCAGGAGTAGACTAGATGAAGCAGAGGACCGCATCAGTGAGCTGGAAGACAAGGTAGGAAAAAATAACCAAGTAGAGCAGCTTCTAGAAAAAAAAATTAAAAAGCAGGAGGAGAGCCTAACAGAACTTTGGGACAACATGAAACAAAACAACATACGTATAATAGGGCTTCCAGAGGGACAGGAAACTGAGCAAGGAATAGAAAACCTGTTGGAAGAAATAATGACAGAAAACTTCCCTGATATAGGAAAGAAAAAACCCACACAAATCAAAGAAGCTCACAGAGATCCAAGCAAATTAAACCCCAAAAGACCTACACCAAGGCATGTTATAATTAAATTGGCAAACATCAACGACAAAGTGAGAATCCTAAAAGCTGCCAGAGACAGACAGAAAGTCACCTACAAAGGAACCCCCATCAGATTAGCAAGTGATTTCTCAACAGAAACTTATCAGGCCAGAAGGGATTGGAATGAAATATACAAAGTTATGCAAAGAAAGGGTCTGAATCATAGAATACTGTACCCAGCAAGGCTATCAATAAAAATTGAAGGTCAAATCAGGAGCTTCACAGACAAAAAAGGTCTAAGGGAATACATTACCACCAAACCAGCAATGCAAGAAATGCTAAAGGGTCTGCAGTGAAAAGCAATAGGAAGCCATGAAGGAACATAGGGTCAAAGAACAAAAATGGCTACAAATAACTATCTATCAATAATTACTTTAAATGTAAATGGTTTAAATGCTCCAATCAAAAGACATAGGGTAATAGACTGGATAAGAAAACACGACCCATATATCTGCTGTCTACAAGAAACCCACCTCCAAAAAAAAGATGCACACAGACTGAGGGTGAAAGGATGGAAAAAGGTTCTTCAGGCGAATGGAAATGGAAAAAAAGCTGGGGTAGCAATACTTATATCCGACAAATTAGATCTCAAAGTGAAGGATGTAACAAGAGATAAAGTAGGCCACTACATAATACTAAAGGGAGCAATCCAACAAGAAGAAATGACTCTGGTAAACATATATGCACCCAATATAGGAGCACCCAAATACATACTAAAACTCCTAGAGAATATCAAGGGAGAGATAGACAGCAATACTATCATAGTAGGAGACTTTAATACCCCACTATCACCATTGGACAAATCCTCTAAACAAAAAATTAGTAAAGAAACATCAATCCTCAATGAATCACTAGACCAGAAGGAATTAATTGACATCTTCAGATCATTTCACCCCAAAGCCACAGAATATACATTCTTTTCAAGTGCCCATGGGTCATTCTCAAAGATAGACCATGTGTTGGGTCATAGGCAAAGTCTCTCCAAATTCAAGAAGATAGAAATCATATCAAACACATTCTCAGATCACAGTGGCATAAAGCTGGAAATCAACTACAATAGAAACAACCCAAAGAAATCAAACACATGGAGACTAAACAGCATGCTATTAAACTATGACTGGGTTACTATAGAGATAAAGGAAGAGATAGAAAGCATCATGGAAACAAATGACAATGACAGCACAACAATCCAAAATCTATGGGACACAGTGAAAGCAGTTCTGAGAGGGAAGTTCATAGCTCTACAATCCTACTGCAAAAAACTAGAAACAGCGGCAATAAATTATCTAACCCAACAACTCAAAGAGTTAGAAAGAAAGCAACAAGAAAAGCCCAGTGTAAGCAGAAGGAAGGAAATAGTAAATATCAGAGCAGAAATAAATGACATAGAGAACAAAGAAACAATAGAGAAGATCAACAAAACCAAAAGCTGGTTCTTTGAAAGATTAAACAAGATTGATGAACCTCTAGCCAGACTCACCAAGAAGCAAAGAGAGAGGACCCTAATAGATAAAATCAGAAATGAAAGAGGTGAAATAACAACAGACCCCATTGAAATACAAAGGATTGTTAAAAAATACTATGAACAACTCTACTCCAACAAACTGGACAATCTGGAGGAAATGGATATATTTCTGGAAAAATATAACCTCCCAAAACTCAATCAGGAAGAATCTAAACAACTCAATAGACCAATAACTATGGAAGAAATTGAAGCAGTCATCATAAATCTTCCGGCAAACAAAAGCCCAGGGCCAGACGGCTTCACAGGGGAGTTTTACCAAACATTCAAGGAAGAACTAAAACCTATACTCCTCAGACTATTCCAGAAAATTCAAGAGGATGGAACACTTCCAAACTCCTTCTATGAAGCTAGCATCACCCTAATACCAAAACCAGATAAATATGACACAATGAAAGAGAATTACAGGCCAATATCCCTCATGAATATAGATGCCAAAATCCACAATAAAATTATAGCAAATCGGATCCAGCAGTACATCAGAAAGATCATACACCACGACCAAGTAGGATTTATCCCAGGAATGCAAGGATGGTACAATATCCACAAATCAATAAATGTGATACATCACATTAACAAATTGAGAGATAAAAATCACATAGTCATATCAATTGATGCAGAAAAAGCATTTGACAAAATCCAACACCCTTTCTTGATAAAAACTCTCAACAAGGTAGGAATAGAAGGATCATACCTCAACATAATAAAAGCCATATATGAGAAACCCACAGTAAACATCATACTCAATGGGCAAAAACTACAACCATTTCCCCTAAGAACAGGAACAAGACAGGGTTGCCCACTTTCACCACTCCTGTTCAACATAGTACTGGAAGTATTAGCCATTGCAATTAGACAAGAAGAAGAAATAAAAGGCATCCAAATTGGAAAAGAAGAAGTAAAGCTATCCTTATTTGCAGATGACATGATATTGTACATAAAAAACCCGAAAGACTCCATAAAAAAGCTAATAGACTTAATAAATGAGTTCAGCAATGTAGCAGTCTACAAAATCAATGCCAAGAAATCTATGGCATTCCTATACACTAACAGTGAACTTACAGAAAGGGAGACTAAAAAAGCAATCCCATTTACCATCACACCAAAAAAATTAAGATACCTAGGAATAAACTTAACTAAGGAGGTAAAAGACCTATTCACAGAAAACTACAGGACGCTAAAAAAAAGAGATAGAGGAAGATGTAAACAGATGGAAGAACATACCATGTTCATGGATTGGGAGAATCAACATAATTAAAATGTCCATACTACCCAAAGCAATCTACAAATTTAATGCACTCCCCATTAAAATACCAATGGCATACTTCACAGACCTAGAAAGAACTCTCCAAAAATTCATCTGGAATAAAAAAAGGCCCCGAATAGCCACAGCAATCCTGAGAAAGAAGCACAAAGTCGGTGGGATTTCAATACCAGATTTCAAGCTGTATTACAAAGCTACTGTTCTCAAAACAGCCTGGTACTGGCACAAGAACAGACATATAGATCAATGAAATAGAATAGAGCATCCAGATATCAACCCAAACCACTATGCTCAATTAATATTTGACAAAGGAGGCATGAACATAAAATGGCATCAAGATAGTCTCTTCAATAAATGGTGTTGGGAAAATTGGATAGATACATGCAAAAAAAATGAAACTAGACCACCAACTTACACCATACACAAAAATAAACTCCAAATGGATACAGGACTTAAACGTAAGACAGGAAACCATAAAAACATTAGAGGAAGCTACAGGAAATAAAATCTCAGACATATGCCAAAAGAACTTCTTTGATGATACTGCTCCTAGGGCAATGGAAGCTAAAGACAGAATAAACAAATCGGACTACATCAAAATAAAAAGCTTTTGCACAGCTAAAGAAACCATCAACAAAACAACAAGAAAACCCACTGTATGGGAGAACATATTTGCAAATGTTATCAGTGATAAAGGTTTAATCTCAAGCATCTAGTCAACTCACACAACTCAATAAAAGGAAGACAAATGATCCAATAAAAAAATGGGAAACAGACCTAAATAGAACCTTTTCTAAAGAAGACAAAAGGAAGGCCCAGAGATATATGAAAACTTGCTCAAAGTCACTAATTATCCGAGAGATGCAAATCAAAACGACTATGCGGTACCATCTCACACCTGTCAGAATGGCTTACATCAACAAATCTACAAATGACAAGTGCTGGCGAGGATGCGGAGAAAAAGGAACTCTCCTGCACTGCTGGTGGGATTGTAGACTGGTGCAGCCACTGTGGAGAACAGTATGGAGTTTCCTCAAAAAACTAAAAATGGAGCTCCCATTCAGCCCAGTGATCCCACTTCTAGGAATATACCCCAAGAAACTAGAAAGGCGAATTAGAAAGGATATATGTACCCCTATGTTCATAGCAGCACAATTTATCATAGCTAAGACTTGGAAACAGCCTAAGTGCCCATCAGCAGATGAGTGGATTAAAAAACGGTGGTACATCTACACAATGGAATACTACGCTGCAGTAAAAAAGAAAGAGCTCCTACCATTTGTAACAACATGGACGGAATTAGAGAGCATTATGCTAAGTGAAATTAGCCAGGCAGAGAAAGACAAATATCACATGATCTCACTCATTTGAGGAATATAATGAATGACATAGACTGATGAACACGAATGGATCCAGAGACTGAGAAAAGTCCATCAAAATGTCAAACCTCAGGGTAAGTGGCAGGTGGTGGGAGTAAGAGGGAAAGTCAATATATTTGAATGCTTGAACTAAGGTAAGTGATTTGTGTTTTTATATCCCTGACAATGTTTATATAAAGTTATAAAAAAATTGGCAGCTAGTTTGAGATTGAATTAACATGGCCTCGAGCATGTCATCTCTTATGGACACCAGTTCTTAGGCTAGGCCCTCCTTAACCTCCCGTTACACCACAATACCCTTACATGATATTATTCTACAATGTCCTTATAATATTTGATATTTGACAACAGCATATTATACAATTATCCCAAATAAACTTACAAACTAATTCTTTGAATGTTGGGCAGCAACTTGAAAAAGGATAGGAAAGGAATTAATCCCTTTCAGAAGGAATTAAGGCACTGGGAAGGCATCCGAGCATTCTATATTGGCCCCTTTGGCCCTTTTGCCAAGAGGGAACCTCTTCTTATTATCCAAATACACACAGCTGATGCATGAACTTTCAGTTCAAACTGTGGCCAAAGTCTCTGGGCAGTTGGCACCATGGATCTGTCTCTCGACCAGTGGCGTGAGCTGGGCCCTCTCTGGAGAAGAAACCTGGGTCACCCGAGATATGTGATCAGTACCGGGACCCCGCCAGCAGGCGAGGGGACCCCATGGCAGGTGCTGGACATGGAGGCCACGGGGGCATAGACTACAAAGGAGACAGGACGGAACCTCACATCACCCTGTTTGGCCCCGGAGGATGGCTGGTTAGCCAGAGACGGGTAAGATTCCTCAGGGAAGGAACAACCTAAGACAGGCACAGTCGCAGAGGGGCCAACAGGAGAACACTAAAAGGTCAACAGAGGTGGGGCACAGACCCTCATCCACAAACCTTGCAGGGGCTTGAATTCTCACCCCTCCTGAGGAAGGTCTCCTACCCCCACGGCTGCTACACCTCCCACGCACAACTCACACCGGGACCCAGGTGGTAGACAGAGACTCGGCCAGCAATAGCTGCCCTATATCTAAATTTAATTTATTACAAGGAATTCTGAGGACCTACTCAAAAATGCAAATATTCCTTTCCACAAGTATTTACTGGGTAAAGTAAGATTTCTGCTTGAGTAGTAAAATTGACAGTAAAATAGTAATCAAGTTTTCAGATTAATTTAAATTGGCCAAGTGAAATAAGTGAATACTCAAGAAAATCTAACTGCACTGGACAAAAAGCTTTTCCTAAAACATTTACTAAATTATCTATTAGTAGTTCATCTCACTGCAAAATTGCCTAACATCCAAAGAACCTAAAGTAGTAATATTTGTATGCAAAAATTAAAATTTAAAATTACCAAGACTGAAAGATAAAATTTCCAAAAGCCCCTATTAACCAAAAAAAGGGGGTTGGGGGACAATGAGGTAATATCATGTAAGGAAAAATATCCTATAAGTAAAATACATGTAGAAAATTCTTACTCCAGAAAAGAAAATTCCATTTGTAAAACCAACTGCAGGACACCCATGAAAAAACACACAGGGTGTCAAAATAAGCCAAAGGAATATCATTTAGGCAAAAATAAAAAGAATCCCAAGTCTATTTTGCAGAGAGGATCCCTTTGTTAACCTTTGGTCGAGAATGTGTTTGTGTGTTTGCAGAGAACAACTCCAAGACCATGTGGGTTCCTGCGACAATGAGGAACTGACGGGCCTGTTCCATCCACGAGGACGGTCCAGAGATGGCGGACGCTGACGACACCTTGCCATGCTAGCAGTCGGCAGCTGTGTGGGGCTGCAGGCGGCCCAGGAACATACCAGAGAGGATGGATCTTGCATTGCCACGATGTGTCCACCATCTGGATACCATTGCTGACATGTACACATGAAGAACTATTTGACATTGAAACTGGGACTCAGAACAGTTGGACATTGAAACTGACACTCAAACTTTTTTTGCTCTTATACGTTTGTTTTCAGTATGCAGAGGCAAGATATTTTTGAAGAAAAGAAACAGGGGAGAGTGATTGATATAGAGGCAGGGTGGCCTCGAACAGGCTGTCAAGCTACAGGGGGAAGGCTGGAGTGGAGGGGAGGCAGATGCTGGGGGAGATCAACCGAAGGACTTGTATGCATACATATGAGCATAACCAATGAATGAAAGACTCTGGGGCGGGGAGGGAGGCAGTTGGGGACATGTGCGGGGGGCTAGGGGAGGCTGGGGGGAGGATATTGGGAGGGAGGAAAACATATGTACTACTATTAAATATAAGTTATATTGTAAATAAAATTAAAAAAAAAACAACAAAAAAAAAACAATGAATAGGTTGCCAAAGAGATCAAAGAAGAAATAAAAATACATCCTGGAAAAAAATGACAATGAAAACACAACCATCCAGCTTTATGGGACACAGTGAAGGCAATCTTGGGCGGGAAATTCATAGCACCACAAGCCAACCTAAAAAAAAACAAATTAAAAAACTAGAAAACCTTGTAATAAGTTATCTAACCCTACAATTTAAAGAATTCAAAAGAGAGCAACAAAAAATGCTCAGAGTAAATAGAAGACAAGCAATAATAAAGATCAGAGTGGAAATAAATGACAGAGACAAAAAAGTAATATAAAACCAAGATCTGGTTCTTTGACAGTATAAACAAGATTGATGAACTTCTAGCCAGGCTCACCAAAAAGCAAAAAGAGAGGACCTAAATAAACAAAATCAGAACTGAAAGAGGTGAAGTAACAACAGACCCCACAGAAATACAAAGGCTTGTAAAAAAAAAACAAAACATACTATGAACAACTCTATTCCAACAAACTGGTCAACCTAGAAATAATAGACATATCCCTAGAACAATACAATCTCCAAAACTCAATAAGGAAGGATAAGAAAACTTAAACAGGCCAATAACTGATGAAATTGAGACAGTAAAAAGAAAATTTCCAGCAAACAAATGCCCTGGTCCTTACTGCTTCACAGGGGAGTTTTACCAAACATTCAAAGAACTAACACCTATACCCCTCAAACTAGTCCAAAAAATTCAAGAGGAAGGAACACTTCCAAGCTCTATGAGGTCAGCATTATTCTAATCCCAAAACCAGATAACGACACTACAAAGAAAGAAAACTACAGGCCAATATCCCTGTTG